>MU224839.1:1091194-1141414 GCA_018584345.1 Thuja plicata | reverse complement strand
AGAGGTGAATCCTTATAAAAGGAATCACGAAACCCTAAAGGTGAAAAACCCTAAAGAATAATAAGATGCCTAAGTTTAACTTAAGTGTAGAGTATAATAGACTAATAATTAAATAAATTAATTATTATCTATAATATGACTACTCTAACAGAAAGTGTTGTTGATTTCTGTTAATAGCCTTCTAGAGCCCATAGATGCTTCTATGTATTTTGTCATCTTTTGACCCAACATACTCCAACACTTTTGAAATAATCTTGTATGGTACTTAACACAAATGATGAAAAGTGATAATGTAAAGATCTAATATATTACACCCAAAATCACCATATTATTTTTAACTTGTTTATGAAGTTGGACACAGTTGTTTCATTCATTTGCAGATTCAGGCATCTATCCATATAAGATAAACATCTATCTATATGGCACAAATATCCATATATATGGGTCAAAAATCCATATATGTGCGACAAAAAACCATATATATGGGAGGAGCATCCATAAAAATGAGACAAACACTCATTTATCCATCCAAGATATACATATATTTAAAAGATATATGAATAGATATTCATATAACATAGGGATACACTATGCATAGAGACCTAGACTCATAAAGACCCTCTGAATCTTGATTTAGCCACTCACTATGGACTAAATTTCTCTATTGGGAGTGCACCAAGCTGACATAAAAATGTGACACAATGGAAATGTAGAGCTTAAATAGGGATATATATGTGATAATGGTATAAAAATACTATTATTAGAGGGGGGAACTAGTTTTATATATGATCTCATAACCATTTCTTACATAGTTTCACTCGGATACCTTATCACATGTGATAAGATCCATATAATCATGTCAAAGGACATTGAACATTATCCTATTATGCTCTTTCCTTCCTTGTTATGTGCTAAAACATACACTAGGCACATTGTCTTTCTTCGACACACTACTTTTTCACAAGCCTTACTACATATACTAGGCACATTGTCCCCCTCTAGCACACACTAAATTTTCACATGTCTTAGAATATACTAAGAGCTATCTTATCATCAAGGACCTCATGCTTTCATCATACTATTATGTGCTCTTGCACTTGGAGTCATATTGTGAGCATGTAACTTCCTTGTGATGTATGTAATTTCATAATTTTATCCCCACTTTTTGGGTTGTATTACCTTTCTCATTGTTTATATTGATTGTAAATTTTATGTTCTTTCATAATTATCTCTAGTCTATATACTTTTCATGATTATCATTCAACAATTCTTCCTTGTTTTGTTATATTATGCATGTTTATGACATTCACTACTTTGCATGATATACATGCTTACACACGTTTAGATTATATTTTTTTTTCATGTATTGATTTCTCTACTCTAATTCCTTGTATCTATGGATGAAATCAATTCAAGGGGATCATATTTTGTCACTAACACTCTTATGTTGAGGTTGTAGATAGTTACATGCTCTTGTACTTAGAGACTTAACACTATGTATAAATCGATCTTTGATCACATGGTATGGCAATGCCCAATACACCATTGTCCCCGTCACATTAGATGGAATATCACCATACAAAGTGTCATACAACTTAAAGGCTCTCTCTCTCTCTTTCACACACACACACACACACATTTTTGGGGACTATAATAATTAGCCTGTAGTTGTGCTTATCTTTAGATACGCGACAAAAGGTACTAATTGCACATCCTTTCTCTATTTTTGAAGGCCATATAGAATACACATGGCAGGGATGAAGAATACAATATGATATCTAATTAGGTTCATTATTTTACATGGACTTTGAGATATTGGGATGTTTCCAAGGAGTACAAGATTGGTATTGCAAAACATAGATTTGGCTTGTAAGAAATTTGATAATTATTTTGAAGTAAGACATATTAAATTATGAGCATATATTTTATAATACTAATGTGATAAATATCTACTTGATATTAAGATGATTTCTGCATCATAATTTCCATAATTAAATTCTTTAACCCCTCAAATTTAAATTTTAAAGGATCATAATAATTATTCATCCTTGACACATCATTGATCCCTCTAGATTAATTTATACCTAATTTGTATGTTTATAGATTGAAAAAGTTTTTTTTTTTTTTAAAAATATTTGGGGGTGGGGAGGGGGAAGCAAATTAGAGATTTTAGTTTTCTAATTGGCCTAGATTAACATTAAAAAATGCATTGTAATGGTAATATGGTAAGTCAAATGTGCTTGTGAGATAAGATTAGGAAATGAATAGGGCAGGGTTCATTTTGTTGAAACCGCCACAAATACCAACATAAATATTAGAAATTTAAAAATAACAAATTAAAAGGAGTCTCACAAATATTGGGGCTCCCCAATTTTCACCTGAGGTAATCGGGAAAAGGAAAAGATAGTCGGTCGAGAAATGCATTAACATCAGGTCATTCTCTACGATGACCTTTTGGCTTCACGAATCCACATCCAATGAATGAAGTTACTTCTCATTCACGTTGATGCATTATGTATTATTGAGGATATATTTGTGGGCTCACAACCACAATTTTAACTTCCATGTAAAAGAAAATTTATTTTGCATTTGTTTAAAACAATATAATAATTGTGTTATCTTAAATTAAATGGTGGAACTTTTGATTTGTTCACTTGTCAATCATAATGTTCTATTATTTGTAGTTTGATTTATTCACTTGTCAATCGTAATGTTCTATTATGTGTAGTTTTGATTTGTTCACTTGCCAATCATAATGTTTTATTATTTGTGGTTCGCTGTGTGGTTTAATATTTTCTTTTATTAATATTATTTTGTATGAAATTATTTAATTAGTTATTAGTATTTGAAAGAAAGGAAAAAAAATAAAAATCTTTTATAGTCAATAATATTAGGTGAAATGATTGTAGGTCTACAAATGACCTATAGTAATAAGAGACTGCTCTGTCTCTAGGAAATATCTTACCTCTTGAGAGATTTGAACTTGTGACCTCTCTTTCAAGAGCACAAATTCTCCAACATTAGGACAATTCAAATTGTACTAATTATATGTTATGATTTTTTTATTTATAGTAAGTTTTTTACATGAATACATATTTTTAATAGAGAAATTTTTTTTTTGTCATAATTAAAAAAAATTTCTTCTCAGTCTAGAATCAAGTTAAAATTAAGATTGCCTGATTAGGCTCAAGAGACCTTTCAACCTATTATTTATACAATTTCTTATATGGTTTAGAAGATTGAAATTAGACCCTTCAAGATTAGATGGGAAGCATAGAAATATAAAAGGAAGTATCTCATCTACCAAATTTGAGAAAATGAGTGTAAGTCAATTTGGTAGATGAGATGAGATACTTCACACAGTTGTACCCATCAATTCTAAATTTAACTTCCCCACGTAATACCGTTATTTGCAAGACTCAAATAAAGATATGGCCATGTACAAAAGTACAACCTTATCAAATAAAGATATGGCCTGGTCAAATAAAGAAAAAACGGCGTTGTTAAAATGGTTAAATAAAATCTAAGATGAGCTGTAAAGCAAACATTTCTATTTTCTTTCTAGATATTCTGAGACGTGTCTGGAAAGTTGAATTTTCTACCTATCCTAACAACTAAGAAATTTAATTATATAAAATAAAAATTAAAGATGATTTTCATTTTTTAATGTGATTGGTTAAATTAATTCAAAATATAATTAAATGATTGCTTTAACACTAATATTCCCCATCCCCAACTGGCTAATAACAAAGCTTCCACGCAATCCCCTGGAGTTGGTAAATAAACAATTTAAGTAACACCTTTCACATGGATTACCGACACTATACGCAACTCGATTGTATATTTGCTTTTAGACAATTTTTCCTTCCCCACCCAAAACCTTTGAAATGTTCATTATAAAAACTTAGCACGTGTAGGAGGTGAAAGGTATACATCATTAGGAAATAAAAGTTAAGGGTTTAAAGAATAATCATATTATAAGTTATATAAAAATTTAAATTTATAAATATTTTAATAATTAATATTTATTTAAAACTATGGTAGAAAGAGTTATAAATAAAATGTAAAGTTATTTTAATTGATATAGTGTATTACTAAAAACATATTTGTTATTTTGTTTTCTTTGTTGGTTGTATAGATTGAAATGATTTGAAGCTATCTAGATTGCAAATATAAAGTCTTCTGTAAAAAAAACATGATGCACAAAAGACTTTAAAAAATGAAGCTACACAATATGACATCATTCAAAAAATTTCATCCCAGAGATATTGCTCGTCTTTTCCACACAATTAGATAGGAGTGAAGTGAGTTTTGTTTATTGACAAAGAGTTTTAATACTACACCAAAATCAATATAGTCAAATTCTAAAATTTGTTGAATATACTGTGAATTGAAACTTCAAGAAGCATGAATCGATATTTTTATAGAAAACATATGTAACTTGATACAACATTACATGTAAAAGGAATATTTTAATCCAAAATGAAAATCATAGTAGGGAATAAATACTTTCTAAACTTAAAAATTAAGGATGTCTTGCTTTCACAATTTTGGACAAATATTTTACAAAAACAAACCAAAATAAATGCAAGCACAATATATCTAGTCATTTGGTTCACAATTTGATTTATGAGACACTATTAAAGATACGACGCCAAAAAAACCTAAAGTTGAAGAACTTAGGTTTTCCTAATAAAAAGATTAACCAAAAAACATATTTACCCCACTAAGAAAATAAAATCTAAACTTGGTGAATTGTGATGTCCTTAAATATCTATGAAAATCATAGTAGGGAATAAATACTTTCTAATCTTGAAAATTAAGGATGTCTTGCTTTAACAATTTTGGACAAATATTTTACAAAAACAAACCAAAATAAATGCACACACAATATATCTAGTCATTTGGTTCACAATCTGATTCATGAGCCACTATTAAAGATACGAAGCCAAAAAAACCTAAAGTTGAAGAACTTAGGTTTTCCTAATAAAATGATTAACCAACAAACATATTTACCCCACTAAGAAAATAAAATCTAAACTTGGCGAATTGTGATATCCTTAAATATCTATTATTTTATTATCTTTTATCTTCTTAAAGAAGCATTGCCTCATGAGCATAGACCACTTCAACAAAAAAATAAAAAAAATAAAAATTACTAACTTCCAAATAGAAACCATTAGAGTTGTATCACCTACAAAGTAAAGGTGAGAATAAGGAGGTAATCTATTGTTCCAACTCCATCCATGAACAAAACCTTGCATAACACGAGACTTGATAAATATTCCTAGACCCTCAACCATAATGATAAATAAATAAGGAGAGAGAGGATCTCCTTGCTAAAGAGCATGAGAAGCTCGAAATAAATAAGAGGGCTCACCATTGATAAGAATAGAGAAGGATGTAGAAATGACACACTTCATGGTCCAATCAACGCAATCCTTTGCAAAGCCAAAAGCTAAAAGAGCTTTCTAGGAAAAGGACCACTTGACTCTATCATAGGTCTTTTCCATATCAAGTTTTATGAACATGGTGTTGTCCTTGGAGTTTTGCATAGATTTAAGGTCAGATAAGAAATCACAATCCCATTAAGGATTTTCCTACTAGTAACAAACCCACCATGTTTGTCAAAAATCAAAAACTTTGGACAAGGCTCAAGTCTCTTCATAATCAATTTCATCATAATTTTATAAGTCGCATTGTAGAGAGAAGTAGGTCTAAAATAGTTCAAGGATGTAGAACCCTTCCTTTTAGGAATAAGAGTCAAGAAAGTAGAGTTCAAATATCTAAAAAATAGCTTATTTATTTGTGACTCCTATACTACCTCCAAAAGATCCAATTTAAGAATTTCCCAAAGCTCTTTGATGAGTTTAATAGGAAAACCATAAAAGCCTAGAGCCTTTCCCTTTTTCATATGAAACACCACCTCTTCCAACTCCTCCACCAAGATGGGTTGAAGAAGAGCCACATTCATCTCATAGAAACTAAAGATGGGATGAATTCCAACACCAAGTTCTAATCCTCTCTCATAGGAGGAGAGTACTCAATAATTAAAGTTGGAAAAAATTGAGAGGCCTCCTAGGAGAGATCTCCCCTCCTATAACTCCCATTCCTCAAGCACCATAGAAAAAAATAATTCCTCTGTACTTAAACCCTCTAAAAATCCATGATCCTAGATTTAGCGAGTGATATAATCTAAGCGGGCTTAGGATGTCAATTTATTAGAATGTGTATGATGCAAAATAGGAAAAGGTAGGCTATCCTGTATAGGTAAAATGAGAACCTTAGGCCTATTTCACAATCAATACATTAGGAAGTGAAACAACCCACTAGGATTAAGAGGACCCAAGCACTAAAAGAGTGTAAGGGATTACCTTCACTATTATGGATTGTTGAATTGTGCAAATGGGATGAGGAAATTCAAGATCTATGAGTAAGAAGATAGTGAAGGAGATTTCTATAAAAGAGAGACAATTATCAGATTGATATGAACATTCTAAGAATGGATCTAAGAAGCCAACGCAAAGACTGACATGTACCTAAAATTTGAGCCCAAAATATCTACCAATGGTGATCTGGGTAGTCAACGACAGCTGGAGTTACCCTTATATGTTGGAGTTGCCCATACATTGCTAAAATAAGATGAATAAGCTTAGGATCTGAAGCTGATTGTTAGGATCATGTTGGGAGAAAGAGGTTTTCCTAAGTCTCAAATCTAAATATGGAGCTTATAATAAGGAGAATGTTGGGAGAAAGAGATTTTCCTTAATCAACCCCCTTTTAGGAATTAATCTTGAAATTGAAATAAAATAGAATGAAATTAAAGGAAGCATGTTGTTAGTAGAAAAGGATTGATAAGTGTTTATACCTTGATGATATAAGTGCTTCTCGAATGAGATTACAAGTGTTGATATAATAGCATGACTCCACAAATACCTAAAAAGACATAAAAAATACATGCTTGCATGACGATTTCTAGCGTTATCATCATGAAGAGATGAATACTTGAAGATGCTTGATTTCTCCTTGAATGCTTGATCACTTGATATGGACTTTATTTATTGATTAATTCATGGATTCCAAAATGGGAGAGGTAACATGGCTTTTATACCTCTCTAGGTTATTTGGGGCTCAAAAGTCAAAGAAGGTTGATTAAGGATTTAGAATCCCACTCAAAATAAAAACACCAAGCTTCAATTCAAATTTGGGCCAAAGTTAGCATGTTAGGGGTGACTCTCGATAACATGGTCACAAAATTTATGACCTGCACATCCCAGGTCACCCTTGATGAGACAAAAATTACTCAAATTTTAGTTAAGGGTGCATTTTGATATGATGATTCCAAAAATGTATGTGAAATTGGGCTATAATAAGAAAAATTATGTGAAATAGACCACATAAGGTAATATGGCCTATGTATGCAAATGATAATTTATGAGTGAAATAATCAAAGGGGCACACACGTAATTAAGGGCCCATATTACTTAAATGGAGAGAAAGCACTTAAGTACATGGTAAAAGTCCTATAATGCATACAAGAATAAATATACACTAATGTGAGCACTACACAAGTGTGAAATTGGACAAAGTTAAGAAGTGCATATTATTTATGACACTACATTTAGTCCCCACTTTAGCGAGGGTAGGATTCTACACTCATACACATGGTAAAGAATAAGAAAAAGATATGATAGAGAATAGATGAGATCATGGGCAAGACTTAAAGAGGTAAGACATCACTAAGCTCAAGCGAAGCCCTCAAACCAAGGATCTTAACTCACACAATCATGTGCAAGGGCCCACAAAATAAAAGGTAAATGAATCAAAACAAAGAGGTTAGTACCAAAAATAAAGGCTTCAAATCAACTAGTTGAAGATAACTTGATGAAACAAATGCCTCGACTGCTAGTGTCACGCTTGGAATGCTATTGAAAGATGGAAAGTAGTCTCATAGGAAGAGAAAGAGAACACATCAAGGATAAGACAAGATTACATGATCCAACCAATTAGCAAAGCTATGAGATCATGAAATAGAGAAGAAGGAAGCCATGGATGTCATAGGCTAGAAAGCTATGTTTTTGATATTAAAGAAGCCAAGATCAAGGGGGCTAACCCAAAAGTACAAGAGACAAAGAATCAAACAGAACTAGGCTAGAAAGCTATGCTAAGCTAGCTGATCCATGAGAGAAAGAGGAGGAAGAGTAGGAAATATTCTAACAAGCTATACTAGTCAACCCATCCAATGATAACCAAGTAAACCATTATTCTCAAGGAAATCTGCCAAAAGAGGATTTTCCAAGGAAAGAATTGTCTCCAAAGGAAATCCACTATATAGTACAAAAGATCCAAGGAAAGAATTATCTCCAAGTAAAAATGTAAAATAATGCACAAGTAGGAGGTCCAAGGTATATAAAAATTTAAATTTATAAATATTTTAATAATTAATATTTATTTAAAACTATGTTAGTAAGAGTTATAAATAAAATGTAAAGTTATTTTAATTGATATAGTGTATTACTAAAAACATATTTGTTATTTCGTTTTCTTTGTTGGTTGTATAGATTGAAATGATTTGAAGGTATCTAGATTGCAAATATAAAGCCTTCTATAAAAAAAATATGATGCACAAAAGACTTTAAAAAATGAAGCTACACAATATGACATCATTCAAAAAAAATTATCCCAGAGATATTGCTCTTGTCTTTTCGACACAATTAGATAGAAGTGAAGTGAGTTTTGTTTATTGACAAAGTTTTAATTCTACACCAAAATCAATATAGTCAAATTCTAAAATTTGTTGAATATACTATGAACTGAAGCTTCAAGAAGCACGAATAAGTACTTTTATAGAAAACATATGTAACTTGGTACAACATTACATGTAAAAGGAATATTTTAATCCAAAATGAAAATCATAGTAGGGAATAAATACTTTCTAAACTTGAAAATTAAGGATGTCTTGCTTTAACAATTTTGGACAAATATTTTACAAAAACAAAACAAAATAAATGCACGCACAATATATCTAGTCATTTGGCTCACAATGTGATTCATGAGCCACTATTAAAGATACGAAGCCAAAAAAACCTAAAGTTGAAGAACTTAGGTTTTCCTAATAAAAGGATTAACCAACAAACATATTTACCCCACTAAGATAATATAATCTAAACCTGGTGAGTTGTGATGTCCTTAAATATCTATTATTTTATTATCTTTTATCTTCTTAAAGAAGCATTGCTTCATGAGCATAGACCACTTCAACAAAAAATAAAAATAAAAATAAAAATTACTAACTTCCAAATAGAAACCATTAGAGTTGTATCGCCTAAAAAGTAAAGGTGAGAATAAGCAGGTAATCTATTGTTCCAACTCCATCCATAAATAAAACCTTGCATAATACGAGACTTGATAAATCTTCCTAGACCCTCAACCATAATGATAAATAAACAAGGAGAGAGAGGATTTCCTTGCTAAAGAGCATGAGAAGATCGAAATAAATAAGACGGCTCACCATTGATAAGAATAGAGAAGGATGTAGAAATGACACACTTCATGGTCCAATCAACGCAATCCTTTGCAAAGCCAAAAGCTAAAAGAGCTATCTAGGAAAAGGACCACTTGACTCTATCATAGGTCTTTTCCATATCAAGTTTTATGAACATGGTGTTGTCCTTGGAGTTTTTCATAGATTTAATGGTCAAATAAGAAATCACAATCCCATTAAGGATTTTCCTACCAGTAACAAATCCACCATGTTCCTCAAAAATCAAAAAATTTGGACAAGGCTCAAGTCTCTTCATAATCAATTTCATCATAATTTTATAAGTCACATTGTAGAGAGAAATAGGTCTAAAATAGTTCAAGGATGTATAACCCTTCCTTTTAGGAATAAGACTCAAGAAAGTAGAGTTTAAATATCTAAACAATAGTTTATTTATTTGTGACTCCTATACTACCTCCAAAAGATCCAATTTAAGAATTTCCTAAAACTCTTGGAAGAGTTTAATAGGAAAACTATCAAGGCCTAGAGCATTTCCCTTTTTTCATATGAAACACCACCTCTTCCAACTCCTCCACCGAGATGGGTTGAAGAAGATCCACATTCATCTCATTAGAGACTAAAGATGGGATGTAGTCCAACACTAGGTTCCAATCTTCTCTCATAGGAGGAGAGTCCTCAATAATTAGAGTTGGAAAAAATTGAGAGGCCTCCTAGGAGAGATCCCCCAAGGAGTAAATTTGAACACCCATGAGGTAATAAGATTTCCACTTCTTCTAACATTAACCAAGTTATGGAAAAAGAAGTACTTCTATATCCTTCTTTCCACCACTCAATATGAGATTTTTGCTTCTAAATAATCTCCTCCTAGGTATAACTCACATTCCTCAAGCACCTTAGAAATAGATGAATCCTCTCTAATTAGACCCTCTAAAAAGCCACGATCCTACATTTTTTGAGTGATAATATCTAAGCAGGCTTGGGATGTCAATTTATTAGAATATGTATGATACAAAATAGGAAAAGGTAGGCTAGCTTGTATAGGTAAACTTAGAACCTTATGGCTATTTCACAATAAATACATTAGGAAGGGAAAAAACCCACTTGGATTAAGAGGACCCAAGCACTGAAAGAGTGTAAGGGATTACCTTCACTATTATGGATTGTTGAATTGTGTAAATGGGATGAGGAAATTCAAAATCTAGGAGTAAGAAGAGAGTGGAGGAGATTTCTATAAAAGAGAGACAATTATCAGACTGATATGCAAAATCTAAGACTAGATCTAAGAAGCCAACACCAAGACTGACATGTACCTAAAACCTAAGCCCAAAATGTCTACCAATGGTGACCAAGGAAGTCAAGGGAAGCTGGAGTTACCCCTATATGTGGGAGTTTCCCTTATAGTGCCAAAAAAGATGAAGAAGCTAAGGATTTGAAGCTGATTGTTAGGCCTTCTCGAATCTAAATATGGAACTTAAAATAAGGAGAATGTTGGGAGAAAGAGGTTTTCCCTAGTCAACCCCCTTTTAGGAATTAAACTTGAATTTGAAATAAAATAGAATGAAAGGAAAGGAAGTGTGTTGTTAGTAGAAAAGGCTTGATAAGTGTTTATACATTGAAGATGTAAGTGCTTTTTGAAATGAGATCACAAGTTTTGATATCATAGTATGACTCCACAAATGCGTAAAAAGACATAAAAAATTACATGCTTGCATGATGATTTCTAGGCTTATCATCGCAAAGAGATGAATGCTTGAAGATGCTCGATTGCTCCTTGAATGCTTGATCACTTGATATGAACTTGATTTGTTCATTAATTCATGGATCCCAAAATGGGAGAGGCAACATGGCTTTTATACTTCTCTAGGCCATTTGGGGCTCAAAAGTCAAACAAGGTTGATTAAGGATTTAGAATCCCACTCAAAATCAAAACACCAAGCTCTAATTCAAATTTGGGCCAAATTTAGCATGTCAGGGATGACTCTCGATAACATGATCACAAAAATTATGATATGCACATCCCAATTCACCCTTAATGAGAAAAAAATGGCTCACATTTTATTCAAGGGTACATTTGGATATGAGTATTTCAAAAACGTATGTGGATTTGGGTTATAATAAGCAGAAATGTGTGAAATAGACCACATAAGGTAATATGGCCTATGTATGAAAATGATAATTTATGAGTGAAAAAATCAAAGGGGGCACACCTATAATTAAGGTCCCATATTACTTAAATGGAGAGAAAGCACTTAAATACATTGTAAAAGTCCTATAATGCATAGAAGAATGAATAAACACTAATGTGAGCACTAAACAAGTGTGGAATTGGAAACACTTAATAAGTGCGTATAATTTATGACACTACATTTAGTCCCCATTTTAGTGAGGGTATGATTCTACACTCATACACATAGTAAAGTAGAAGAAAAAGATATGATACAGAATAGATTAGATACGTGGGCAAGACTTAAAGAGGTAAGACATCACTAAGCTCAAGGGAAGCCCCCAAACCAAGGATCTTAACTCACGCAATCATGTGCAAGGGCCCACCAAATAAAAGGTAAAAGAATCAACATAGAGAGGTTAGTACTAAAAATAAAGGCTCCAAATCAACTAGTTGAAGATACCTTGATTAAAAAAATGCCTTGATCGTTAGTTTCATGCTTGGAATGCTATGGCAAGAGGGCAAGTGGTCCCATAGGAAGAGAAAGAGAACACATTAAGGATAAGACAAGATTACATGATCCAACCAATTATAAAAGGTATGAGAGCATGAAATAGAGAAGAAGGAAGCTATGGATGTCATAGGCTAGCAAGCTATGTTATGCTAGGTGATCCATAAGAGAAAGAGGAGGAAGAGTAGGAAATAGTCTACCAAGCTGTATTATGCTAGTTCTACTCATCCAAAATAGAGGTTGGTGCAAAGATGGAATTGATAGCCTAAAAATTTGCACTATACTATTCAAACCATCCAATGATAACCAAGTAAACCATTATTCTCAAGGAAATATACCAAAAGAGGATTGTCCAAGGAAAGAATTGTCTCCAAAGGATATCAAATATATAGTACAAAAGCTCCAAGGAAAGGATTATCTCCAAGTAAAACTATAAAATAATGCACAGGGGCATAAAAAGATAACCCCAAGGAAAGCATTGTCTACTTAGAAAATCTGCTAAATAATGCACAGGGACATAAAAGGACTACCCAAAGAGAATTGTCTCCTTAAGAAATATACTAAATAATGCACAGGGGCACAAAAGGATTTAGGAATCCTTCATATATAATATACAGATATGCCCCCTCCTTAAGATAGAAGTATATATATATGATGGCATCTTAAGGTAAAGAAGAACAATGATACCCACCTTCAACACCAAGGAGATATCCTTTAAGCAACAATGTATACATAACCCTAGAAAAAGAGGCATAAATCTTTGTAAAGCCAAGCATAGATAATTATGTAAAAAGATATCTCACAGCATGTGTAAAGGGACCCTTAGGAGGAAGAGATCTCTATTCCAATATATCTACCTCCAAAAGGATTTCTTGAACAAAAACAACATCTTTGAGACCAAGAGGGAAGGAGAATAAGAATTCACCTTTTATCCCTGACTATTGCTAGGTAGAAAAAATGAATTCCTAATGAAGGATGGCACAGTACTTAAGCCCCAAAGTAAGAGAATTTCCTTATAATGGACATGATTTTGCAAATAAGGAAGAGGTTGTTATCAAGGATATACATATCTTGTATAAGAGAGAATCCCCAATCATGACAATCTATTCCTTGTAAGAAAAAATATCACATAAGAAAAAAAAATGCCACACACTTATGTCATCTTTTGTTTTCATTTTATATGATCTTAAGGCGGTTAATCAAGTTAGATCCTTCTCCTTCTGCGGTGGAGGTGAGGTGGTGCAAGTTTGGTTTCATTTGCAATGTTTTTATTATTCTTTAATATCATTGGTTGAATTGTCTCGTGATCTTGTGCAATCATATGGTGCAATCCCAATGTTCAACCTAACTTCTGTCCTAAATACCATGAAAGTTTCCCGCTCGACGTATAGGTTCAGGGTATTCAAATTTGAATTGTTATGTTGTCTCTAGTGTATTTGGTGATATGCTTTGATATTTCTCATTGACATATAATCATCTACTTGGTAACTAACTCTGGTCGGTGACTAACTCTTTGCTATGTCTCGGTGACTAAATATCCCCGGTAACTGTTCTCTGCTTAACTCGGTAACTTGCTATTGTTCGGTGCTTGGTGTCATTGATACTCTACTTTACCGACTATCTTCCTTAGTGTATTCTCCTTCTTTATCGACTAGCTTAATTGGCTATTATGACTTTGAAAAAACTAATGAAAATAAACTATCTCATAGGAGTATCAGCAAGTTGCCCTATACTAGTCAACCCATTCCAATGATTGGGATGACGAAAGTTGTCCTTGGGGGGTCTTCTTGAGGTCTTCCTTCCTTCATATTTTTTTTGAGCATGTTTGTTTTATCTCTTTTTGGAGAGGGGTTTTTCCCATTGGTTTTTCTCTTTTGTCTCCGGTTTATAGAGATTTCCTTGTATTGGGTACCTGATCAACCCTTGTTGCTGGGACCCATTTCATGCTTTCATAGTTGTGCTAGGTTAGCTTACCTTCTGAGCTTAGCTTAAGGGGGGGTGTTAGAGAAATCATCTTTTGTGCTTATTAATTAAATCACATTGGTTTAATTAATTAAGTTGTTTTATTACTCTTTATTGCTTAAGTTGTCTCTTAAGTGCATTATAATTAATATTTATATTAATTATTAATGCGCAACCTATCTTTTATTTCCTTTAGGGTTTCATTCACATTTTTAAAGTCAAACTTCTAATTATTTTTTAATAACTTGGAATACCATTTTTGCTCTCACATTTTTGAGTAATTCTGAGTTCTTCTTTTTCCTCCTTTCTGCTTCCCTCTTGTAACAGGTGTTTGCATGGAGGTGTTCTTCGGGTTTTGTGGATTTGTATTTCTCAAATCCTACAAACCAAACTATCATTAAGAGAAATATATAGGTCAATGCTAAAAGCATACACTATTCCTAGTGTTATAACATGAATTAATATTAACTACATAAAATTCATGATCAATATTCAAATGTATAATCATAAAATACTTATCTCTTTATTGCTTAAATTTCCTCACAATCCATTACTAGATCTTTTGCCATCACCAAATTATAGCGCAGACAGAGAGTGGAAAAATTGAACACCAACACATCCTGCAAGGCTCTTCAGCTACATGTTCTCATAAGAATCCCTCATTTCTTGCATCCCTTAAATTCCTAATTTTCCTATTCTGATTCGTATCTTTACTAGACCCTCTCTGATACCATGTCAAGGTTATAGAATTAAAATAATATAGAAATCATTAACAGATAAAATAGACCACAAGGACACCATAGATATTGTAGGAAAGCCCTCCTACTCGAGGGGGAAAAACACAGCCCCACAAAATATAGATCCTTTATTGAAAGCTCAAACTTTGAGTACAATGATCTCAAGATAATGATTATTAACACTTAAAAATCAATCCTTCAACCTTATATGAAGTTTGATCACTTAGCAATGCTAATACAAAATATATCATCCTCCAAGTATCACACATATACAAAATTCAATAACAATGAGACTCTAACATAAAAATTCTATTCACCTGGGAAATATACCGTATAATGCTGTAGAGAAATTTACACAGTTATTACAGTAGAAAATTATATTCTCTAGACACGAGAATCTTTATCATTCATGGTCAGCAATCTCCACAAAAAGATGATTCACTGTATGTTCAACATCGAATGGGCTCCTATTGTTGAATACAAAGGGGCACACATTACAGAACAATGAATCGATGAACATTAAAGTATCTGGAATCTCCGTGTGAGCCATAATGTGAGCCACCTCATACATGATGAAGACACTATGCCATGTCACCTCAAATCCACTTAGCTAGACTATCATATGGTATCACACGTAACCGCTGGAGGAAGAAAGGTCAATGACAATTTGATAGAAAACCATGATAAGTGCAAACAACTCAATATCAAGCATAATAATACAATATAGAGAGCGGTGACGGTTACAAGAAGAATACAATACGAATGTAGAAAAATATACAACACACATTATAAATCCAGAACATGTACATAGAGAATGAATATGGTAGCAACCATAGTCAAGACACAGTCTCCAGTGAAGATGATAACAACTCATTGAACTATATAATAGAGAACCAAGAAGATGTAGAGAGTCATTAGAACAAATGAATGAACCACCTACTAGAACATTAACAGAGTTATGAATGATATCTTACACAGCTACCAAAACATTAACACTTTAAGCCTTGGATCTATTATTCTCATGATTCTCTAGGGTTTTGTTAACCTTGTGATCAAGGAAAATGTAACTGCTACAAGCTCAATGGATCATTTTACTTTGTGCTCATAGTTGGTGAACATCAAATTCATGATAGGTGATTGCCTTGATCTAAAGAAAAGCATGTCAACTATGGTTGTGGGTCATCTTTCCTCTAATTGCATAAAAAAATATCATGTCTTCAAGTGCTTGCAACAAAAACTTCCTTTCTAAACCTTCATGGTTACAAGGGGAAAATGCTTAGCTTACCTTGCTCTTTCCAACAAGGGTTGAAGACATCAACTTCCAATAGATTAACTGAAGAATCAAAATCATAGTTCCAATATTTTTCCTTTTAATCTAAATGACAATTATTCAAGAAAAATGTCTTCCTCTTATGAAGCAAACTTGATACCCAACAAGCTCTCTCAATATCCTCCTTGAGAAGTCGACCAATGTCTCTCCATTTCTAGGGTGGAGGACGCTTTCAATCATCTCTCTACAAAAATGATATAAATAGAAGATGAGGGAGAATCCAAAACTATAAGGGTAAAAGGTTGAAAATATAAATGAGATTGCAGATCCTACCAAAGTCAGATTAGTGTTATTAGTGTAAGATGCTATGATGCACAAATAAATGTAGGAGCATCACTATCCCTCTAGAAAGTTGTTGTACTAAGGAATCGGGAACAACTTAAAATAATATAGTTTCTATAAAGGAATAGATATCCAAGTTGATACCTTCAATTGTGATAAATACAAACACAAGCTAAAAATGGAAGATTACTTGTGATTCCTTTGCAATGGACAAAATTTTTGTTGATGTGTCGTTAGGAGGAAATTTATAGACAGGTATACTCCTTATGGATGTACCGATAAAAGCATTATTTTTACACTCAATGGAGAAAAGATAAGTATTTCAAGACTTATCTATGCATTTTGAGAAGCATCTAGCAACTATGATAGCAGAAACAAAAACCTAAATTAAGAGAAGATTTTGCAAAATATATGCTTAGAGGATCCCCAAAATTTATGGTAAAAGAATATGCCTACACCGAAGATTAATTTACTCCATGAGAAGCACATTAAATCAGGAAAGTAGATTCCAATAGTTGCTTATTTTTATCCACACATGTTACACGCTATTAAATAACCCAAAAAAAGGAATTTCATCAAACCCTCTCATTCTCCATATTGCTCTTACACATTCATGGTAAATAAACAATCAGAGCAAAAGAGAGAAGAAAAGGATGGTTATTAGCTACAAACCATTAATAAATGGAGTTAATAAACCTTTCCCATATCCAATTATTGACAAATCTTTTTTATTGAAATAGGTGGCTAATTCTAAGATCCTTTCTTAGTTTAATTGTAAATTAGGTTTTTATCATTTCAGAATCAAAGAAGATTGTTTTATGAAACACTTTTATACAAATATAAACATTGGACATAATTTATATTATATTTTAGATTTCAATTATGTGGGCCCACTTATAGTGCCCCAATTTAAATTTTTCAAAACTCAGCCACTATTTTGTTATTATTGACCAAAATGCGGGATTTGCATGGTGGTTGATTCTTATCCTTGAAAAGATCATGCTTATAAAGATGAAAAGTGGAAGCATAAATTTTTGAACCCCTTTGAACATGGCTCAAACTTGTTCAAAGTGGTTCAAGGGTGTTCAAAGTGGTTCAAGGATGTTGAAAGTGGTTCGAGGATGCTCAAAGTTGTTCAGAGTGGTTCGAGGGTGCTCAAACTTGTTCAATCGGGTTCAATGCAGTTCATAGGTTCAAGATGGTTCAAACAGGATACAAGGAATATTTTCTAGTGTGTTGGAATATACTGAAAAGATGTCTCATATTTTATTACAGAGATTGGAAATGGCACAAACATCACATGATGTAAACTTTAAAATGAAAGGAAATGATTCCTTACCTTTCATGTTGGCAATGCCCATTCATATCAACAATTAAATGTTAAAAGTATTGCATGGATGCAATTATTATAGAATGCATGGAATACAATTAGTGTGGGTATCTAATGAGGCATTCACATTAATGGTGAAGATTGCAATTTTATTATCATGGCTGCAAAATAGAAACAACAAAAATGCTGGAACACTATAGCAACTGTGTACAATTTTGAAAATCTAAAATTCATCCAACTCATTGTGATCGTGAGGTGATGGAATATTTTAGATAACCCAATGGAATGATGTATGATTCATTTAGACATTAATATTAGTTCTAAGAAACAAGTGGTGGTGGCAATGGTTAAGTTTGAGTGCAAACAATGTGAAAGTTGTTGATAACATTAATACAAGTCTGATTTTTTTGACAGTTTTATGTGCCTCTACTCAGAGATCTGTACATTTTGACTCAGACATAATTTTGTCAATCGCTTCATTGGAGTTGGGCACAATTCAAATATCTCTAACATATCCAAAAATGGAGGAAATCTAACAGTGAAATAATTATTTACGCCCCCCGCACCGAGGCCTAATTTGACTGTCATAAATATTTTTAAATCCGCCCAGCAGCAAAATTTTTTATTGATGATTAATGTTTTCATATGCCACTTGTCCAAATATCATTTGAAGATGTTAAATTGTATCCTTATAAACTTTTAAATCAATAGTTTATAAAGATATCAAAATATAAATGAGAGTAGATCACGAGAGGAAAAAGAAAATAAATATTAGAGAGGAAATAATTTTCAAGAATCGGTTACAGTAACCGAATAACTACCAATAAGATATTATTTATTGGGGGGAAGTTGATGAGATGAGGTTCCGGTTCTTCTTTTTTTGGTAGTCTATGTGCTTCAGCAAGGAACAAAGATTTCTTATTGTAACAAGGGAAAGAGGGAATGCATGTAATGTTTTCAGTCATAGTTTTTGTGCAAGGACAACATGGTCTTTGAGCCATTTGGTTATGTATTTGAAGAAAAGAAAGAAATATATATGGAATCTGTGAATTTGAATATTTTCTTTCTGATTGCATGTAGTCTGTGAGCTATTCCAATCATCTTTTTATGTTGTCCTACTCATTATAGCTTTGCATATGAATGTCATAAATTCTATGAGTTCCATTCATTCATTTATCTGAAAATAAAATATCAAATCTCCCTCTCATGCCCCTACAGTGGGAAGAATAAGTGAATGGTCTGTGTGCCATCCATTTGGTTTTGTTTTATTATTAAATCCATAATCACATTCACACCATGTTGATGGGTTAATGTCAGTATGCCTTTGTGCCGTCTGGTTAAAGACATAATCTATATTTTAATTCATTGTAAATCTTTCTAAGAGGGAGTTGTACCTCTCAATTCAAAGGAAAGTTATCAATCCAATGATAACTTCTCCAACTTTTAGTAGCGTTTGTACTTCTATTTGGGCATTGTGAGTCATTCTGTGTTATTGTTTTTGAAGTGCAAATCTGTTTACTAACAGATTAATTAATAAACATTTATAATGTTGAATAGACATTACCCCAATACCCCATGCATACATACTCTCTCTATACATTTGATTTTTCAATTGAAGTTATTTATTTTTTCTAAATTGACTAATAGATTTTGTCTAAGGACATGTTGGAATAGACATTATGTTTTATTTTAATATTTACCGAGACAAATTGTTTATAATTATAGGCAAAAAAGAGTTTAATTGAAATTTTAAAATTAAAATTTAATCGATTAAATGTTAGAATTTTTAAATATCTTTTGTGGAAACCTAATCCAAGGAAAAATTCAAGTACACACCATGGAATATTTGTTTTTTCATTTACATAAATTGTTTGTAGAAATGGGCCAAGGATGAATTTACAATGATAATGTGTAGTTGGAGGATTGTATAAACCAAGTAAGTTTATTAGTTGAGATACAAAATTTTATTATAGAATTTAAAAGTAGAATATGGAAGGGTTAAAAGTAAAATTGAAAATTAAGTTTCATAATGTAATGTATACAAAATTTTTAAAAAAAATTAAAAATAATTACACAAGAATTTTATTGTTTGGATGTACATTTATAAACATTTATTGATGAATTAAAATTCAAAATTATATTATATTATAAATCTAATTATTTAAAAGTACAATAGACCGTGTATACAAAATGTTAAATAAGCATTGCTTGTACAAGAGTAATCTTTTAAGTTGCTAGAGCTTGATTTTATTCTTGTGTCTTCTAAACTTTATGCAAGTTTTAGTGAAACATTCTATAATTATGAAATCATTATGTTGGCTAAGAGATATATTATGTATAGTTAAAGTGGCATTACCTCTTGTAAGTCGTAATGAAATAATGCAAGGAAAAACATTCTATATAATTACGAAATCAACATTAATTACAATCAAATTTGTTTGTGGTGAATTGAAATTTATAGTTATTTAAAGATTTATCTTGATAAAATTGATTTAGTTCATTTTTTTTAAAATTACTGTAGTCATTAATATACTTTGAATTATTTAGTATATTTTTATAATTAAGAAACTAGTAATTTTTTATATTTTTATTAGAATAGTTTTGTTTATCGTAGAATATGCATTTTGTAAGTTAAAATAATATAATAAATTTATGTTAATAAAATGATGTATATTTTACTTTTGTAAAATAATAATTTATTTGTAGTGTATTTTAGGAGATGTGTTTAGTTAGACATTAAATATTTATTTAGGTTCATTGTAAAGTTGTATGTAACATTGGTTGGATATTTTACATGTAGGTTGTACATGATCAGGAAAATAGTTAACGATATAATAACTTAATATCAGTAAAATAAATATTGAGGTTATTGATTTTGTGCATTCATTATTTTGACACATATTTTTAAAACTTTACCACTTGTTTTTTTTTTTTCAACTTGAATCTATGAAAATAAGTACATGTCTAGCAATTGAGTTAGTTACTTGGTTGGTTGAGTGGATTCTTGTTTGTGTTCAACTCTCTTATTTAATGCATATGTGAAGCATGGGATGAATTGTGTAGTTACATGCTTAGACATGTGGAGGATGTATTGGAAGACTTTGATAGTTCAAAATTATTCATGGAGACTCAATAGGTGTATTACAATGTTTTCATTGTTGAATAATGCATTGAATGAATGTCTTTAGAGGTTGGTTTTTTTTCCTCTTCGGAGTTTTTTCCTCTTGAGAGTTTTTTCGCAAGATATATCTTGTATAGTTTTGTGGTATGTCTTTGAAATTTGCATTATGGTTATATTATAATTTTGTATGCATATTTTCCTCTTGTGGTGTTATGCAGAAAATTGTTTGATTAATATGTAATATTTTCTAACAAGTGGTTTCAAAGCCTTTGTTATAGGTGATGGAGGAGAAAAATCTTTATTTTTATTTAGCTCTTATTTGAGTATATTTGATGCAAAGTTGAATTCGTGACAATGTTAGAAAGATTTTATAAAATTTAAGGTATAACATATGTTGTGCAAGTTGTGATATATAGATTTGGAGTTTTTAAAATTGTTGTTATTTTTATAGATTTTGAGTTTGGAAAAAAAGGGTTGAAAATGGTTTTTTCAGTTCTTCATCATAAAAATTGGAGAAACACTAAACTTTAAATTTAAATTACTTGAAAGACAGATTGCAATAAAATTTAACCTTTTCTATGCATAATGACAGCCCAAGGTTACATATATTGTATTCATTTTTTAAAAATGTCCTTCTTACAAAGGAGATATATATCCTAGGGTCACATATGACCACCAAGAAAAGACAAGCATAGTAGGTCACCATTACCAAACTATAGAACCAGCTTCAATTGTTTCCCATAAAATAAAAACCTAAGACTTGAGTCATCACCCATATTTGAATTGTTGTAGCAACACCAACACCACCTCTAACAAGGCTTGAAGCTTCCATCTTCGGGTCTTTCATTTCCTAATAGAACTGATCACTATGCTAGAATCCTCTTAAATTTATTACTTGTTCACTTCTAGCTCTTTATAGAGTCTTAAGCCAAGGATTAAGGCCGAGAACTCAGCTACATTATTTGTTCACTCCCACAATGATTTTGAGGCTCTGCAAACCTGTGTGGCATCCAATCTACTAATGACACATCCAACACTCGAGTAGCTTGAATTTCCTCCCTTCAATACCCATCGAATTTCAACTTGTGCCACCCTGTTATGCCCTGCATCCCTGTCCCTACATTTTGTGTGCAAAATGTTGGGTCCCCCTTTTTTACTTTTGCTTGCTTTCTGCTTGTGGTTTTGTCTCGTCTTTCTTTTCCTTTCTTCTTTCTTTCCCCGGGGCTTTCTTCCCTCGACGTGGTGTTTGTTTGTTTGGTTTTCATCTCCGGGACCCCGGGTCCCGAAGTTTGTTCTTTCACTGGGAACCGGATTTCAGACCCCGGGATTCTTCTCCATGATGTTCTTAAGAACATCATCACGGGGAATCCCCAGGCCCAGAGTCTGGAGGTTTTTGCTTGTCCAGAGATTGTCAGAGGGAGGAGGATTACCTTTTACCACGGATATAATTAGAACTTATCTGTCACTTTCGCATTTACCGCAATCAAAACTTCCAAACACTTAGAGTGAATTACAGATCAAATTAAAGAGCGATTTTAAGGCGATTAACAGAGCGTTTGCAGAAAGTTTAGGGTAATCAATGCTTAACATCTTCTATCATTCTCAGGTGATTACGAGTGCTTCGTGGTGATAGTTATGACCGTTTGGCAACTTGAGCTGTTACAGAGCTCACACGGTAAACCCTCCCTTTCCTCTGCTTTCTGCGTTCTCAGGTTAGTGTTCCCACTTTCCCGCTTCTCTATTTTTCCTTCTTCTTTCTGGTTCTCTTCAGTTTCATTCTGTTTTCATTTGTCTTGTTTTATTTTGTTTCTCTATCTTGTTTGGTCTGTTGTAATCTGGTTTTGCCGCTCATTGGTGGGTCGGCTCTGCCAGAGGGTTGTCCGCCTTCTGTGCAAAAGTGGTCTGTCTGTAAAGTGTGTAAATAGCCGTGTATATTTGTGTTTTGGCCTTGCATGGTTTTCTTGCGGGCGTTGTCCCACTTTGTATATCCATGTATATATGTATATCATTGTAATTTGGTCACTGTATATCTCCTCATTTCTTTGTATATATATCCCTCGGCTCCATATATATCCTTCTGAGTGGCTTGACAAGCTGGTTGAGTCGCCTTTGTTTCTGGTTTTTCACCTCCGAACTCGCTTTGGGGCAGAAAACCACCTGTTTGAGACTCAGCTCTCGGCCAGTTTCAAATAGGTAGTTTTCTCTCTCCTCCATGAAGTCTGTCAGAACTTTATTTATTTCCCATGCGCACAATTAACCCTAGCCAAGTGGCTTCAACTTTTCGCGCATTCGGACAGTTGGTTCCGTCGTCATCGCCATAACTTGCATTTAATAACTACGCACTTGGCGCCCACATGGGCTCAATGACTTGGCTTTTTACATGTCCTCACAAATGGTCATTTCTCTGGGTTTTGGGCCTCCTACCATCCACCATCCTGTGTCTTTGTCAAATGTGATAAAATTCCCCAGACCCGGATGTTTGATGATATCTAAAGTTTACAATGTGTTTTTATTTTCGGTTACCTTTGCATGATACTAACTTTTTAGGAAAGCAAACATTACGGTGGTAAGATCTCTGGATCCCAGAATAATTGTTTTTGATGAATATATTCTGACGGTCACTTTGTGTCGCGGGTTCCCGGAGTTATCTTCCAAATATGTCTGAAGCATCTGCATCCTCTCCGCCCAGAAGTCCAGAACTACCAACCGCAATAGAAACCAGGGCAACAACAAAGTCAAAGATGGAGAAATCCCTAGAAAAAATGCCCCTCACCATGAAGTTTGTGCAAGAAAATGTCATCGTGGGCTAAAAGATTGAGTCCAAGGTAAAATTATGACCGACACCAATGTCAAAACATGGGAAGAGATGCAGGCCTTGGTGAAGATAATGCACATCCAGTGACAAGCTGGAGATCAATTGGCAATCAACTTCGAAAACTCTGGAATCCTTCGGGCAGCCTGCTTCCCGTGCTCTATGCAATCTCCAAAGCTTATCCTGACACTGGCGAGTAACTACAAATCTTCTATCCAAGCCGTTATCCTCGTGGCCGCGGAACCTACCAGGTACCCCACCCCTATGGTGTCCCTTGATCCCGTCACATTCCAAACAAGCCTGGGGATCCCACAGTTTGAGAAGGCCTCAGTGGTCACAAGGACTAATGCCTTGACCCAGTTCACACAACCAGAGGATGCTTCCCGGGTATACATGAATACCCATTGGCTCAAGGTCCCAAAGAGGGACCTAAAGAGGATGAAGATAGAGATTCCCTGCTCTGAATTCAAAGATAGCATCCAGATGGGGATGATAGCATTGGCCCGGGTCTTCGGGCAACCCTCCGCCCAAGAATTTTCCAAATGGATGTACTATTTCCTCCTTGGCATCGGCACCAAGGGAGGATACTTCGACTGGGTGACGATAATCTCCAACCACATCAACTCCCAGTTCTGGCAATTAAACCAAAAGAAGAAGTTCTATATGTCTTCTTATATTTTCTGGGCCCTGGCGCAATAAAGGCCCCATTCCCACGGCCTACTCACTGACGGCGTACTCGGGATTGGCCCGGGACAAAAATCATCATGGGACCATTTCCCACAGGTTCAATGGGAGGCCAGCTTCCCCAGTTTCTGTCGGGTAAATGATGTGTTCATTTACTACCACTTGCTTACACCCACCCAGGATGCCGGATACCGCCTATCTACCAAGGCGATGAAGTTGGTCCATAGTTATGGACAGTACTATATTCAGTTCCAGCAGCACACATACATTAGGGTCGCCGACTTCTCCAAGAAACCCTACTTGTTGCCCAGGCATTGTGGGGACAAGATCATGTCGTTGAAATATTGCTGGCAAATAATGGAGTTGCATGCCTTCTTCGCCCTCAAGAAGGTCCCCAATGTCCCGTTCCCATTCACCTGTGGGAACTATACATGCATTCTGGCCACCGCAAGGGAGGCAGATAATGAGCTAAACAGTTATAACTTACAAGAATTTTATCTGGCGCGGAAAAATTTTGATCCGCATGGTCGAATTACGACGGTAATGCCCTGGGCTTCCGAGCCCCATCGCATACACATGGAGGACTTCTGGGCAGATTGTCAAGATGATGTGGATAAGCGGAGCCATCACTATATCAGAATGATAGCCGGCATGATGCAGAAATTGAAGCTCCAAAAATTCTCGGTAGACTTCTCAGATGCCGCCCCCACTATCGATCCCTAGTACAAGGCAAAGGGGATCGATAAGAAGGCCCTCCTGCCAGTAAATTGGGCCACCCAGGAAGGGCCCACGATCAAAGACTTCACTCGAGAGGTGGTAGAGAGAAGCCACGCCTATTTCAAGAAGGTGTGCCCCGGGAGTACCCGCCGAGCAGCCCAGCCGACACCAAAGCTAACTCCACCACCGGTACCAAAGATGACCCCGAGGGCCAGGACTTCTTCGCAGGGTACAGATAAAGGGAAAGGAATAGATACGACCCCTCCTGTGCAAGAATTCCCCATCACAGAATAGATCAAGCAGTCGATGGAAGCCTCCCAGCAAATGAGGGAACAATTAATAATGAGGCTGGACACCCCACCACTAATGACCGGGCCACTTCGTCCTCCTTCCTCCCTGTCACTAACAGCCTTAATGGTCAAGGCAACAGGGGTAGATCCCTCAGAGGTGGCGGTGATAAGAGATGCGGGACCTCCTTTGATTACCTGGAGGAAGAAGAAACTCAGCAAAAAGCCTAAGGCAGAACCAGCACCAGAGGTATCCCGCCCCCAACAAGTGGAAATTCTTTCTTCCAGTTCCCCAGAGCTGGAGAAAGAAATAGAGCCCACCGAGGTCCCAGCTAGTCCCCCTTTGAAAAAAGAGTTTGACGTGTTTACAACTGACAAGTTCAGAAATTTACAAGGGGATGACACACAAGCAGAGGTAGAAGGTTCAGGGGCGGGACAAGAGGCTGTGGAGCAGGAAGATATTGAGCAAGAGCCTGCACAAGGGCAGGAGCAGGAGGCAAAAGAAAAGGAGCTGGAGCTAGAGATTATCTCTGGGGCTCAGGTGATGCCAGGTTTGGGAGTGGACCAACAAAATTAGGGCGAACAAATGGCACCCGTTGGGGGAACCAGACCTTCGGGAGTAACCGTAACCCTAGCCGCCAAGTTCCCAAGGCCACTCCCAGGATCCACCTTTGGGAAAGTGATCACAGCGGCCCAAACTCTAAATCTTGGCCCAACACCTCCCCTACTACCAAGGGAGGTGTCAATAGAGGAAGCCTCGGTAGAAGAAGAAGAACAACAACAAAAAGAGCAGCGTATAGAAGAAATCCCCGAGGAAGCCTACCAAGGTCCAGACCCAGTGATTGACATACAGGGCCAGGCTGAGGAGATGGAGATTGAAGATGTTGTTGCGGAAGAAGTTGAGGCAAGGAGAGGAGTGGATGAGGTCCACGTTGCATAGGAGCAACAGCCATTGGACGCTGGGAAAGAATCAGGAGAACAAATTCTGGTAGGAAGGCCACCTCTCCCACCTTAGTGGCTGGTAGAAAGCAGAAAGAGAAAGGCTCAGTCCGCTCCGGTGATTCCTCTCTCCCTGGCCGAAATGATGGCCCAAGTTCAGGCCCTGCCAAAGATAAAGAAGGCCCAGACAGTTCATACTCTGCGAACTGGGCTAGGCGGAGAAATAGTTTCCATTGTAGCAACACCTCCCCCAGGCGCCGATGAAGCAACCGCGAACCCCGCAGACTACAATGTTGTAGAGGTATCCTTAGGCAAGAGGGGAAAGCAAGGTGAGGTAGACTTGCTAAAGGAGGCAGCAAGGGCAGTGGAATCCCGATACAAGAAAGAGGCTCAAAGGCTCAAGGCTGAGAAGGAAAATAATGCAAACCTTATGGGGTTGCTTACTGAGCTGGCTGACCCATCAATGCCGCTCCTCTAGAGGCCTCCACGTCAGAAGATTTACCGCAAAGTGACATAGAATCCCTGTGGGTAATGAAAAGGAAAGCCTAAGCAATGGACGAGTGGGTCGTCCTGCAGATAGGAAACACCTGGCATTTCCTGGTGTCCACCCTCCCAGATCTATACATAGCCCGGCAAGTTATTCATCAGGCCAAAGTGCTTATTGAGCAGTGGGAGAGTGACGCTGAAAACTACAATGTGTGGAAGGTGGAGCTCGAAGAGCTCCTTACCTTGGGAGAAGATATAATTTTTGAATCTAGAATTCTGGGTGAGGAATCATTTGATTTTGTAAGAACCCAGCACTCCAAACTTGACCTCACATTGGAGGTAACCAAGCAACTGGTAGGGTCCTTGCAAGAAAAGGTAAATATTGTAAAATATTTTTCTAATTTATACAAGTCTTCTGTAATAAAGGCTTCTGGGGCTGATCCCCTTAGCAAAGATACATGTACCCCTGAAGATTCTATTTTGGGGAGTTTTGATGAAATAATGAAGTCCCGGTATCAATCCCCGGAGGGGATAGATGGGGCCCAGATGGAAAAATTAACCAGTATGATACTTAAAGGTCATGATGCTGCAAGGATGGGGGATGAGTTTAAAGAAAATGTTCCAGACCTCGGGGAACAGGTTGAAGTGGCCAAGTACCGAAGGGCCAGCCGTAAAGATGTAGATGAAGATGGCATTTCCCGCCTCCTCCAGGCTTTTAACGATAATAAGCAGCCTTGAGATTTTCTTTAGAGGCCGGGGAAAACTCACATTAAGTATTCTTTATTCTTTTTGGGGACGTAAGTCCCTGGATCTCAGAGTCCCGAATCCAAAATTTTGTATTCTTCAAAGTGATCCATGTCCCGATCCCCGAGGCCGATCGGTCACTTTCAGAAGTAGTTAATAAAGACTATCAGAGGATAGTTGGCTACATCATGGGATGTCAATTTGGTAGTTAGTTCTCTAACAGGGTGATCTTCTCGAGGCACCACTCAGGGGTACACCTGGCACATTGAAGATAGGGTGCCGCATTTCCCATTTATGAGGCATGTAGCCTCGGTCCCCGAGGGACCTATTTTCTTCTTTCTCCTCTCTGGCTCTCTTCTCGAGGCTGATTCTTCCACTGTATATCCTTGTCTTATTCTTCTGACATGGTAGGCCTATTCCATCTCTAGCTCTTTTTTAGGGTGGCGCAGGTAGTACCAGCCCCCAGATATTATATTTTATTGAGACATGATGTAAATAGGGTTAGGGTTAGAAGAGAGTTATATAAATAGCCAAACCGGCCCATTTTCAAGGGTCAGTGAAATTGATGATTTTGTTGTCCATAGTAATAGCAAAGTGATTTCTCATTTTTCAAGTTGCAGAGCTCAATGCTCCATTGTTCTATTCTCGATAGTTAGATGCTCCCCTAGAGCCACCATTGTATCGCGCACCAGTGATTGCTGGAAGGAATATTAATAAAGAAGGAAGAATTCTCGGCAATGATGTTGTTGGCGTTCCTGCTTCTGAGTTAATGGTATTTCATGTTTTAATGTTCATTATGTCTCTTACTCTGATATGTTAAAGTAGATTAACGACCTCTTTGCTTCCGCTACTGATAAAATGCTAACTGATGGTTATGTATTTCTTTGATATTTAGTGTAGTCTATCAGAGTATTATTGATGTTTTGGACATTTCAGTATGACTATAGTTAGATGAAATGTTTCTAACCCTGTAGGATCCTTTTTTATTTTATTTACTAAGTGTAGAATGCTAAGGGAAACCTCACTTGATTGAATCTCCAAAGAAGGGGAGTTGAAGAAACCAGCTATCCCCCTCAAAAATAGTCACTTCTCCTAACCGAGCCCCACACCATCGTGACCCGACACCCAGGTGCTTGAAGGTCTGGGGAATTCATTTTTTACCTGGGTAACCTTTGCAGGCAGAGTTGGCCAGTATCTCCAGAACCCGGTGACAACTTATGACTGTTGGCAGACCCGGTCAGCAAAACCCCGTCAATAGAAACTAGCGCTAGAAGGAGGGCATGAACTCGTCCCCTTCCAGAGATTTTGATTTTACACCTCCTGAGGGTTCCCCGAGTTGTAGTTTCAGGAGGTAAGCCTTCAGTGGGATTGGGTCTTTCGCCCCAGAGAAATTTGAAAGAATCCTTAGGTTTGTCCCCAATCCCGGAGAGTTTGTCGAACTCGAGCCTCCCGCCTGAAAGAAGTGAACCTCAAAAATCATCCCAGCCACTATTGTCTAGGGATCTATCATACCACCGAATACCCAAACTTCTCAGACAATCCCAGGAACCAGTACTTAAACTACCCAGCGTTTAGTTCCTCCAATGGCTGCATACTTCGGAAACATCAGGTCCCCAATGGGAACTTTTCTGGGTGTAATCAATGACTTACCTTCTCACCCGGAGAAGATCTGCCCACGATATGAGCACATAGGCTCATGAACCACAGAAGAACACTTACAGGCATACAAAGATGCCATGAACCGGCACCGGATCCAACACGAAGATGTTGTGACTCAAATGTTTCCCTTGTCCCTAGGGCAAGGTGAGTTGAACTGGTACCTTAACCTTCCTGCTAACTCCATAAACAGTTGGCAGGACATGGAGGACGCCTTCTTGGCTGCCTTCCCTGTGCATGTGGACCCAGCTTGGTCCCATAGCCAGTTAATCTCCATGAGAAAGGAACCCAATGAACCTCTTACAGCATTCAACCATAGGTTCCAACACGCCTTGAAGTGGTGCACAGGCCCTTTTATTCCATCCCTGGAAGTAACCATACAGACCTATCTCAACGCGATGGACCCTTTCGTTGCCACTCTCCTCTGGAGAACAACGGCCGCGGGTGATCAGGACACCTTGGAAAAAGTCTACAACCTGGCCTTAGAGCGGTCCCGTGGTCTCAACAAATCTCCGTGCGGGATTGGGCAAAGAACACCTTTCAAATTGATCCCCAGCGGAACTACATATGCCAGGGGATACAACCCCAATCCGGCAATGGGTGCCCCCTCGATGGCGATGAATCCCCCACCACCCCTGATCGACTAGCAGGCTCGGTATGTTTACCCCGCCCAGGCTCAGATGACACCGGGTCTGGAATTTTTCCCTTGGAATCAGCCACAGCATGCACAACAAACTCAAACACAATCGTTCGGAGTGCCCTTCTTCCAGTTGTCTGCGGCTGGAGGATTGTCGCCCTCGACTTTGACTAATACTGCTGCCTTCCCGGGGGGCCAACAACAATCACAGCCATCACATTGTGACGTAAACACTCAGTTGACCGCCGAGGTCAAATCCCTCTGGAAAATGCTATCTATCTTGATAGTGGACATGGGCCAACTGAAGGCGGGGTCCTATGCGCCCCAGAACTCAAATTCCCAAAGGGGAAACATTTTCTCTGGCCAACGAAACAACAATGCCGGGGGAAGAAATTTCAACAATGGGCCTAGGCCCAACCAACAACAGTGGAACAATAATGTAAACACCGGAGGTCCACCTCTGAACCAAAATGCCAACCAAAATGGTGCTGAACCATCACATTTTACACCAGTCGCAGACTTCCAGCCCATGACTAATTGGTGTAGACTACATGATACGGGCTCACACAATGAGGTGAATTGTGCCACTTTGGAGAAAGTCATTATGATCTCCCAGCTAGACAGATAGCAGTCGCATGATACCACCCCCCTAGAGCCTCATGTCCAAGAAACAACCCACAGTTCCTTCACCTGTGACACCATATTCTTTGGAACCTCCGGGGAAGATGAAGAAGAATCTAAACTGCAGGGATTCTTTGATGAATCTATTCCGCCCTTCGAGGCCAATGATTTCACCAACCCCCAGACTCCATATAATACTCAGAGTCAGGTTGGTAAAGGACCAACTTACACACCCCCTATCAAAGACACTCCTCCTCCCCGGAGTAACGCAACTGATCGACCCGCTCCTCCAAAGGGTCCTAGCTCTAACCAAGCAAAAGACCCAGCCAAGGAAAACAACCAATTTCTGGGAGGAAGATTCGATATTACAAAAGTGTTGGAACAGACCACCACCTCCATGACCCTGATGGAGGTTTTATTAAATTGCCCCGAGCAGAAGAAGTCTCTTATGAAACTCTTGGGAAACCTGGAAACTGTCAGCCGCCTGCCCAAAACTGTCTCATTTGAAGATGCTAACGCGACTATCTTCCAGGAAAATAATGAGGATCCTCCCTTCTCACTAGGCCTGAATATCCACAGCAAAAATATACACAACTTCCTAGTAGACTCCGGGGCTTCGGGTAACATCATGCCCTTGTCTATTTGTCAGAAGCTCGGATTCCACCCCACCCCATCTAATGGCGCAGTGATCCAGCTGGGTAAGACTGCTATAAAAATGGTGGGAGACTTGAAGAACGTCCGGATACACCTTATCAAGGACCCCATGACAGCCAGCATCATTGACATTCAAGTGGTGGACATCCCAGAGACTTACGGGATGTTATTAAGCCAGAATTGGTCCAAGTCCTTGAATGGATACTTCTCGACTGACTTCACCCACTTATGGCTTCCATGGGAGAGAGAATCCAATAAGATCTGGGTCAAAAGTGAACCCCAGATGAAACAGGTCCTTACCAAAGTTGGGAAGGTCAACAAGGTCTTCTTCTCTGAGACTTCTCTGGGGGTGTACCGACCTTGGTAAATCTTAACATTTGACTTTGTCCCTGGAGAAGACCCTGCAGTGCTACAAAGAGCTCAAGACCTAGAAGAAATGATAAGAGCTGAGATTGACTCTCAAGGTACCACAGCAACCCTCGCCACACTCCTGTCTGACACTTGGTGTTGGGTACACTACCAAAAGCATTCAGAGCACGAGTGTGAACCGTGCCTCTTAATCGTTAATCAGCAACTCGATACCTTCCGGAAGAAACAATTTGTAACTGATTCCCTGGGATCCAGTACTACGAGATGTGCCCCTTTGGTGCCATCTCCCCAAGAATCCCAAATCCAAATACCTCCAGAGGTAAATTCTACTTTCACACTGGTGGTTTTGGGAAGAATCCCTAAGTCTCCCAGCAATAATCCAATGAAAACTCCCCCTCCTCGGCCCCAGATTACAAGCAATGACTTATGGACCCTGAAGTTTGATGGGTCCTGATCCAAACAAGGCTATGGGGTTGGGGTAGAGTTAATCGACCCGCGAGGGAAGTCTTTCCTCGTGTCCTATAGACTGCAGTTTAACTGTACAAACAATGTGACAGAGTACGAGGCTTTGGTCCTCAGACTCCTATTTGCGTTAAGGAAAGGTATCACCCGCCTTTGGGCTCTAGGTGATTCAGAGTTGATTGTTAAACAAGTCCAGAGTCAATACACATGTCACAACAAAAGGTTGGCCGCATACTGCAATCGGGCTTGGAGCCTTATTAAGGTTTTTGATGCATTTCGAATTGACGTCATTCCCCGGTGATGAAACTACGTCCCGGATACCCTCGTCATTTCTGCCAGCACACTTGAGCCAATGGCCGGCTCATGACTCCAGAGATTTTCGGTTGAGATGGTCCCCACCTCGTCCATCCCAGATAATGTCACCCACTTTCAGGTTTTTGAGGACGATCAACATATCCTGGCCTTCATGGCTAATGTTGGTGTCTTTGAGGACCAGATAGTGGAAGAATGAGATCATGATGACTCTGGGTAGGGTGGTGAGGATGATGGGATCATGGACTTGCCTACTAACACCATCCCCAAGGGGATGGTTGCACTAGAATAAATCTTCGACTTGGACCCTTGGGCCCGTGAGAAGGTATCATCCTCCTCTGAGGGAGGAAACTTTTTAAAGGTTAACATCAGCCAGTCCGATGAGGAAAAGATTATTCACATTGGTACCTCCTGCTCCCCTAAAGAAAAGGAAAAGATTCTCGTAGTCCTCCGAGAATACATCAACGTAATTGCCTGGGGTTATGAAGACTTGAAGACATATGATACATCCATCATGACCCATACCATTCCCCTGAAACCCGATGCTAAGCCCTTCCGACAAAAACAAAGACTAGTCAACCCCCTGATAGAGCCTCTGATTCACCAAGAGGTAGAAAAATTATTATCAGCTCGGATAATCTTTCCAATTTGGCATACTACGTGGGTTGCCAACCTGGTCCCGGTAAGAAAAAAATAGTGAGATCCGCCTTTGAATGGATTTTCAAAATTTGAACAAGGCATCCAAAAAGGATAATCACCCTCTCCCCTCGCTAGATGAGGTGTTGCAGACAGTCAATGGATCCCAGATGATCTCCTTCTTGGATGGATACTCGAGATACAACCAGGTCATGGTCAAATACGAGGATAGAGAGAAAATAGCGTTTACCACCAAGTGGGGAACGTTTGTGTACAGAAGAATTCCCTTTGGCCTAATCAACGCAGGGGCTACATTTCAAAAGGCCATGGACATTGCATTCAAAGGCCTTGTGAACTGGTGCATAATCATTTACATGGATGATTTGACCATCTTTTCTCGGGACAGGCGTGACCATGCCACCCATCTCGCTCAGATCTACGAGAGATGTCGCTGGTATGGAATATCCCTCAACCCCAAGAAGTGCATATTCGGGGTCATCGAGGGGAAGTTTCTCAGGGACATCATCTCTGAGAAGGGTATATCCATTGACCCTGATAGAGTCGAAGCGCTACTAAAATTACAAATGCCTGCAGCAAGAAAGAAATGTGATCTTTCTTTGGAAAGATCAACTTCGTCCGATGGTTCATCACGGGATTCGCAGAGATAGTTAAACCACTCAACGAGATGATGAAGAAGGATACCAAGATTGAGTGGAGCCCTGAAGCAAAGCTGGCATTCACCTAGATTAAACAGACCATAACAAAAGCACCTATCCTAGCTAGTCCAGACTATTCCCTTCTATTTTACATTTACTCGTTTGCTTCGCTGCATTCTGCTGTGGTAGTGTTGACCCAAAAGGTCAAAGGGGAAGAATGACCAATAGCTTTCATGAGTTCCCCCTTCAAGAACGCCGGAGTCCGATATTCATCACTAGAAAAATAGGCCTTTTCTCTAGTTCACGTCGTGAAGAAATTCTGGCATTATATTCTCCGGAGCAAGGTATATGCTGTTATCCCAGACCAAGCTGTCAAGTCTCTACTGATGCAGAGCGAATTGGGTGAGAGACGGGGGAAATGGATGGCCATCCTCCAAGAATACAACTTAGAAATGCAGCCCATGAAGATAGTCTGGTGCTAGGGACTAAGTCGTGCAATGGCAGAAGAGACTCCCCACATAGAATGTCAAACTTACACGGTGGAGTCTATTACTCAAGACCCATGGTATACCGATTTGGTATATTTTCTACTAAACAATAAATCCCCAGAGGGATTGCCTCCCCACAAATGCCACGCCCTGTAGATGAAAAGCTCTCACTTCATGATCAAAAACTCTGCATTTTATCACAGAAATTATGAAGGAGTGTACCTCCGGTGCATCGATAGAGACCAGGCTGTGAGGGTGATTGATGAATTCCACAGACAGTTTGGAACTAATCATGGCTCAGCCAATGCCACTACCCACCAGATCCTTCAGGCTGGATACTATTGGCCCTGTATATTTAAGGATGTTTATGCTCATGTTAGGAAATGCCATACTTGTCAAACCACAGCGCATCGTGAACGTAACCCAGCTATGCCTCTACAACTAGTCTACGAGGATAGACCCTTCGCCCAGTGGGCATTTGAATTCATCGGGGAAATCAACCCCAACTCGTCTGCCAACCACCAATATATTCTGACTGCTACTGATTACTGCACCCGGTGGTCTGAAGCTATATCTTACAAAAATAATACGGCAGACATGGTTATCAAGTTCTTGGAAGAAAATATCGTCACACGGTTCAAAATGCCCTTTGCTCTAGTATGTGACAATGGTCTGGCATTTTCTTCGGCGCAGCTATTCGAATGGACCTACAATCAGAGGATCACTTTGAAGTTCTCCAGCAACTATTATCCCTAGGGAAATGGCGTTGTTGAATCAATGAACAAAAATCTACTTGAAGTGATCAAACATCTGTTAGAGCAGAACCCCCAGGATTGGCATCAAAAGTTGAAATTTGCCCTCTGGGTGGATCGCATTCGTGTTAAGGTCACCCTGGGAACATCCCCGTTCCACCTAGTCTATGGTCAAAACCCTGTATTCTTAGTCAACTTACAAATCCCAGTCTTACAATTTATGAAGGAATTTAGCAACAGGGATAACATCATGGAGGTTCAGCTCTTGAATTTGGTTTGAATGGAGGAACAGCGAGACGCGACTCTTGAACATTTCGTGCGTCATCAAGCAGTGGTAAAATAGTGGTTTGACAGAAGAGCCCAATATAAGACTTTTTAGATCTCAGATCTGGTCCTGTTGTGGGACAAGGCACGGGAGAAGAAAAGAAAGGATACCAAGTTCTAACGGCTCTGGCTCAGACCATATCTCATCTCTGAAATCTGCGGGATGAACACTTACCGTCTTAACACTCTAACTGGGGAACCTGTCGCATTTCCCATTAATGGATAGTTTCTCAAGCATTACTTCAAATAGGATAAGTTTGTCCAAAGTTGTATTATATGTAAAGCCCCCCCGCTTGTAAATATTTCTCCTAGGTGTCTCGTTGTGAGGTGCCCTTCCTTGTAAATAGCCTTGTCGACTGTATTTTGAGGTAGTCTTCTGTTGTTGTTTTTGTTTTCGCCTGCTATTGCTCTTCCGACCCTGGCATTTTGTTCCACCTTACAGGAATTGGAATGTTTTTCATAACTCTGGTTTTTGGTATATTGCCTATGGCATGGTGAATTTTAGAATCTATCTTTAGCACGATGGGGTTGGTTCTTTCTCTGGGGTTGTTTCACAGGATGGGGCACATTTTGAGTAATCTCCATCGGGTGTTGTCTATGGGAGTCTGGCTATCAGTGAACACAAGTAACATAAGGAACAAGTAATCAGACACACCGAGGGTAGATCGGTTGTACTGTTTGATTGACCTAGGTCTAAAACTTCAAAGAATTCTTCCCGGGTCTAGAGTTTTATCCCCTCTTCAAATATCTAAATATGGGTTGACAGGTGAAATAAGTGCCGCCGTTAAAATTAGATAAGCCTAGCCTTAATGGTGAAAGAAGTACCACCTTCCCCACCCAGGAACAAATAAAATAAAAAAAGAGGAAAAGTGGGACTAAACTTTGGTCTCCGGAGAAACGATCAAATTGATGACTGGTTCAATGTAATTAGTGCCTCTTCTCTATTCCTCCCCAGAGGTCATCGACTTGATTCCTTTCCTAAGCACACATGACACCACTGATAAAGGGCTATGGACTAATTCCTGTGTGGTTGGGTTCTCTCAGATATGTTTCTCTTTGCCTGTCAAACACTTCGAGATGGGGCTCGTTCTTTTTTTCTAACCAGAGATTCTATGGTTCTCAAATGTGCTAAGGAATTTGTCCCAGATAGTTTCCATTTGTTATGCCCTGCATCCCTGTCCTTACATTTTGTGTGCAAAATGTTGGGTCCCCCTTTTTGCTTTTTCTTACTTTCTGCTTGTGGTTTTGTCTCGTCTTTCTTTTCCTTTCTTCTTTCTTTCCCCAGGGCTTTCTTCCCCCGGTGTGGTGTTTGTTTGTTTGGTTTTCATCTCCGGGACCTCGGGTCCCAGAGTTTGTTCTTTCACTGGGAACTAGATTTCAAACCACGGGATTCTTCGCCATGATGTTCTTAAGAACATCATCACAGGGAATCCCCGAGCCTGGATTCCAGAGGTTTTTGCTTGTCCGGAGATTGTCAGAGGGAGGAGGATTACCTTTTACTGTAGGTATAATTAGAACTTATTTGTCACTTTCGCATTTACCACGATCAAAACTTCTAAACACTTAGAGAAAATTACAGAGTGAATTAAAGAGCGATTTTAAGGTGATTAACAGAGCGTTTGCAGAAAGTTTATGGTAATCAATGCTTAACATCTTCTATCATTCTCAGGTGATTACAAGTGCTTCATGGTGATAGTTCTGACCATTTGGCAACTCGAGCTATTACAGAGCTCACGTGATAAACCATCCCTTTCCTCTGCTTTCTGCGTTCTTAGGTTAGTGTTCCCGCTTTCCCACTTCTCTATTTTTCCTTTCGCTTTCTAGTTTTCTTCGGTTTCATTCTATTTTTGTTTGTCTTTTTTTGTTTTGTTTCTCTGTCTTGTTTGGTCTGTTGTCTTCTAGTTTTGCCGCCCGTTGGTGGGTCAGCTCTGCCAAAGGGTTGTCCTCCTTCTGTGCAGAAGTGGTTTGTCTGTAAAGTGTGTAAATAGCCATGTATATATGTGTTTTGGCCTTGTTTGGTTTTCCCATGGGTGTCATCCCACTTTGCATATCCATGTATATATGTATATCATTGTAATTTGGTCACTGTATATCTCCTCATTTCTTTGTATATATCCCTCAGCTCCATGTATATCCTTCTGAGTGGCTTGACAAGCTGGTCGAGTCACCTTTATTTCTGGTTTTCTACCTCTGAACTCGCTTCGGGGCAGAAAACCACCTGTTTGAAACTCGGCTCTCAGCCGGTTTCAAACAGGCAATTTTCTCTCTCCTCCATGAAGTCTGTAAGAACTTCATTTATTTCCCATGTGCACAATTAATTCTAGCCAAGTGGCTTCCACTTTTCACGCATTGGGATAGTTGGTTCCACTGTCATCGTCATAAATTGCATTTAATAACTATGCACGTGGTGCCCATGTGGGCTCGATGACTTGGCTTTTTACATATCCTCACAAACGGTCATTTCTCTGGGTTTTGGGCCTCCTACCGTCCACCATCCTGTGTCTTTGTCAAATGTGATAAAATTCCCCAGACCCGGATGTTTGATGATATCTAAAGTTTACAATGTGTTTTGATTTTCGGTTACCTTTGCATGATACTAACTTTTCAGGAAAGCAAACATCACGGTGGTAAGATCTCTGGATCCCAAAATAATTATTTTTGATGAATATATTCTGACGGTTTCTTTGTCTCGCAGGTTCCCAGAGTTATCTTTCAAATATGTCTGAAGCATCTGCATCCTCTCCACCCGGAAGTCCAGAACTACCAACTGCAACAGAAACCAGGGCAGCAACAAAGTCAAAGATGGAGAAAGCCCTAGAAAAAATGCCCCTTACCATGAAGTTTGTGCAGGACAATGTCATCGTGGGCTAAAAGATTGAGTCCAAGGTAAAATTGATGACCGACACCAATGTCGGAACATGGGCAGAGATGCAGGCCTTGGTGAAGATAATGCACATCCAGCGACAACCTAGAGATCAATTGGAAATCAACTTTGGGAGCTCCAGAATCCTCCGGGCAGCCTGCTTCCCGTGCTTCGTGCAATCTTTGGAGCTTATCCTGACACTGGCGAGTAACTACAACTCTTCTGTCCAGGCCGTTATCCTCGTGGCCACGGAACCTACTGGGTACCCCACCCCTATGGTGTCCCTTGATCCCGTCACGTTCCAAACAAGCCTGGGGATCCCACAGTTTGAGAAGGCCTTAGTGGTCACAAGGACTGATGCCTTGACCCAGTTCACACAACTGGAGGACGCTGCCCGGATATACATGAATACCCATTGGCTCAAGGTCCCAAAGAGGGACCCAAAGAGGATGAAGATAGAGATTCCCTGCTCTAAATTCAAAGACATCATCCAGATGGGGATGATAGCATTGGCCCGGGTCTTCAGGAAACCCTCCGCCCAAGAATTTGCCAAATGGATGTACTATTTACTCCTTGGCATCGGCACCAAGGGAGGATACTTTGACTGGGCGATGATAATCTCCAACCACATCGAATCCCAGTTTCGGCAATTGAACCAAAAGAAGAAGTTCTATATGTCTTCTTATGTTTTTTGGGCCTTGGCGCAACAAAGGCCCCATTCCCATGGCCTACTCACTGATGGCGTACTTGGGATTGGCCTGGGACAAAAAGCATCATGGGACCATTTCCCACAGGTTCAATGGGAGGCCAGCTTCCCTAGTTTCTACCGGGTAAATGATGTGTTTGTTTACTACCACTTGCTTACACCCACCCGGAATGTCGGATACCGCCTATCTACCAAGGCGATGAAGTTGGTCCATAGTTATGGACATTACTATATTCATTTCCAGCAGCACACATACATTAGGGTCGCCGGCTTCTCTGGGAAACCCTACTTTTTGTCCAGGCATTGTGGGGACAAGATCATGCTGTTAGAATATTGCCGGCAAATAATGGAGTTGCATGCCTTCTTCGCCTTCAAGAAGGTCCGCAACGTCCCGTTGCCAATCACCTATGGGAACTATATATGCAGTCTGGCCGCCGCAAAAGAGGTAGATAATGAGCTAAAGAGTTATAACTTACAAGAATTTTATCTAGAGGAAACAAAATTGATCCGCATGGTCGAATTGCGACGGTAATGCCCTAGGCTTCCGAGCCCCATCGCATACACATGGAGGACTTCTAGGTAGATTACCAGGATGATGTGGATGTGTGGAGGCACTATATCAGAATGATAACCGGCATGATGCAGAAATTGAAGCTCTAGAAATTCCTGGCAGACTTCTTAGATGTCGCCCCCACTATCAATCCCCAGTACAAAGCAAAGGGGATCGATAAGAAGGCCCTCCCACCAGTAAATTGGGCCACCTAGGAAGGGCCCACGATTGAAGACTTCACTCGAGAGGTGGTAGAGAAAAGCCACGTCTATTTCAAGAAGGTGTGCCCTGGGAGTACCCGCTGAGTAGCCTAGCTGGCACCAAAGCTAACTCCACCACCGGTACCAAAGATGACCCCGGGGGCCAGGACTTCTTCACAGGGTGCAGATAAAGGGAAAGGAATAGATACGACCCCTCCTGCATAAGAATTCCCCATCACAGAACTAGTCAAGAAGTCAGTGGCAGCCTCCCAGCAAATGAGGGAATAATTAATAACGAGGCTGGCCACCCCACCACTAATGACCGGGCCACTTCGTCCTCCTTCCTCCCCATCACTAGCAGCCTTAATGGTCAAGGCAACAGGGGTAGATCCCTTGGAGGCGATGGTGATAAAAGATGCGGGACCTCCTTTGATTACCTGGAGGAAAAAGAAACTCAGCAAAAAGCCTAAGGCAGAACTAGCGCCAGAGGTATCCCGCCCCCAACAAGTGGAAATTCTTTCTTCCAGTTCCCTGGAGCAGGAGAAAAAAATAGAGCCCGCCGAGGTCCTAGCCAGTCCCCCTCCGAAAAAAGAGTTTGATGTGTTTACAACTGATAAGTTTAGAAATTTGTAAGGGGATGACACACAAGCAGAGGTAGAAGGTCCAGGGGCGGGACAAGAGGCTGCAGAGTAGGAAGATATTAAGCAAGAGTTTGCACAAGGGTAGGAGCAGGAGGTGAAACAAAAGGAGCCAGAGCCAGATATTATCTCCAGGGCTCAAGTGATGCCAGGTCTGGGAGTGGACCAACAAAAGCAGGGCAAACAAATGGCACCCGGTGGGGGAACCAGACCTTCAGGAGTAACCATAACCCCAGCCGCCAAGTTCCTAAGGCCACTCCCGGGATCCACCTTTGGGAAAGTGATCACTGTTAGGGATTTTTCTTGTATGAATCACAGTGCTTGAAATGACTACTTGAACACCATGTCTTCTAATACTGATTCAGAGACAAGAAAAACCTAATTGCTAAGGACTGGATAATGTCCTTCTTCATTTTTGAGCTCCACATATACTCAGGCAGGTTTTACCTTTTATGATAACTATTTACACAGTATGTTATAATGTGGACACTGATTTGCTATGTATCTCTGTGAAACCAACTGATAAATTACCTTGCAAATGACCAAGCATAATCAAATACAAGATATAACCATACAAACCATGGTCTTAAATATAGCAGAAACCAATGATACAAGGACTTTCATCCTTCTTCCTTTTAATATAGGAGGGATAACCTAAGGATTCACTCTCTAAGGAATCACTAAAATGGACACTGTCCTGCTGACATAGGTCCTTACTGAGTTCAGCTCATTTGTTCTTAGTAACAAGAGTATTTTGATTAAATTATTTTGATATTGGATGGGGAACATACTATAAACTATACTCAAGACTAGTGCCTATCCCTTGGGCAAAGAGTCAATAAAAACATGAATCCACAAAGATAAAATAACAGAGATACTGTAGAATTCCTTACAAACTACATGTGGCTGAGATAGAGTGCCTTACAAACTATCCTCTCATATACATAGATCTACATCAAATATTTAACAGAATGTTTTGCTTTCTGAAATCATCTACAAAACTTAGTCCTCTCCTTGAAAGGAACTCATAAACAATTAGACAAACTACCTTGTAGCAGGTGTATTTCAGATGCCTTACAAGTGAAACACACTAGAGCACAAACAAAATGCAAAGAGACAAGAAAATATGAAAGAGGGAAAACCACACTATATTCTATTATTGTATTCTGCTTCAACATATCCAGACAAGAAGCTTTCCAAAATATACAAAGATACAGAAGTATAACTTACAATAAAATTTCCCAAGACCAATAGGGACCTACTCTGGGAAGAGGAAAGCAACCCATAAAGCTTACAACTCTTCTGCTATATATAGGTTTTATGACCATCTTAGAATCCCTAGGGATGTAACAAGCTTCAGATGGTCAAAGAAAACCTAACCCTAAAGTTACAAGAGAGACAAAAGAAGGAGAGAGAAGAAATGGTGAGAGGACTGAGTCAAAAGATATAAATAGATATTCCTTGGTCTTCCCCCAATCTAGAGACTGCAATCAGATTTTTAGATGGTAGCTGGTAGTATTAATGCTGAGTCTGGATGGTTGTGCTCGCCTACTCACCTACATTCTTCTTTTGTAATAATTGTCCATCATGTCTTTGAACAGTGCAGCGCCAAGTGCTCACTTTACTCATCGTCCAAAATTTCTTCTTCTACCACAGGTTTCTTTTTCTTTGGTGTAGTCATGACTTCCCAAGCCTTTACTTTATCGTCTGATGGCCAATTGAAGTTGTGAGTACTCTATACCTGCACCTTTTGCCTGTCCCATCTAACATCAGTGATGCTTTTGACATCAAGTAGGAACTTGTTGATATCAGTCTCTGCTTTAAAGGCTTCATCCATTATCTTATTGAATCCCTCTATATCAACCTCAGTTCCCAAGAGAAATGCCTCTTCACTAGGCATCTTGCTGTCAAACTCACCCTTCCAGGCATCTATAGCCTTCACTTGGTCATCTTCTGCCTTTAAGGAAGGAATAAACCTATTGAAATCATTTGAAAAGAGGCTTAGCTTCACCTCTATCTGGTTCAATATTCCTTTGAAGAATGAGAGAGCAATGTTAACCCTTTTGATCTCATCTTCTACTTATGTGACTATTGGAGGAAAATCTGGTCTGATAGCTTGTAAAGAAGACAACTTCTCAAATAAATTTTCCCTAGCAGACCACTTAGTGAAGTAAGGGTTAAGAATAGCAAGGTACCTTATTACCTTAGTATGCAAAGCTAACAACTTATTATATGTATTGACTACAGCATCAGATTTGTCTTTTAGAATCTCAATTCCATGTTGTAGTATACCTTTCAATGCTTTCAAATCTATTGCATTTCCTTTTTCTTCATCCACCTTTTGTTCTACAACCTCTTTGGACTTAGGCTTATCTTCAACCTGCAATGGTGGTGGTTGTGCAGGCACATACATTACCTCAAGCTTTGCATGCAATTCCTCTAGTAATTTCTTTATCATATGATCCCTCTGATATAGTTGTATGTGGCACATGTCTCTGTCCTTAGATAATGCACTTGTTTCTTCCAACAGAGTAACATACCTCTTAGACAATTGTTTTGTATTGTCCTCATTGAGCTGAGCTCAGTGTGTCATAATTTGAGAGATTTCTAAGTCCCCTGTATTTTGGACTGACCACACCATCTGATTCTCCACCATATTCTCTTGAATGTTTACTAATTGGGGCTTCTGGTCTTTTGGGCTTAAACTCAACATTGCAAAGGCCTGAGATTTTGGGCTATACCCAAATCCTTTGATTATGTCCCCTACTTGGACTTCACTAGCCATCTTAAGATCTGGCTTCTTTCTGATTTGATCTATAATGAATGTAGATACTAAATCCCATCCTTCAGCCAACAATATACCACTTCCTAGTACCAATTTCCTAGCATCCTCTGGCGAGATATCCTCATTCTCAGGATCATAATTTTGTAAGGCCACCAGGGCTTCATTTGTAATTGTTTCTTTCCCATCAACTGTTAATTGGAATTTTATTTGATCTATTTTGTGCCACCTTTGGAAGTCTTTAAAATCCTCTACTTTTATAAATCTATCATCATCTAAGAATTTTTGGTGATTAAGCAATCTTTCATCTACACAGGCCCTGAGTGGTACCTCAACTTCATCTTTCGGGTTAGGCCGTTGCTTCTTTCCTTCCCTGATTGCTTTTCTTAGGTTATGATCATATAACCTAGTGACAGTTACTAAGGCCTTAACCTTATATTTTTTCTTACTTTGTCCTTCTACTGAAGGTTGACCTAATTCCAATTTTTGCCTTTTTGCAGCAGGCTCCTCTACATCATCCGGCTGAGTGGCAACTGTTAAATCTATAATGTGTTCTTCTGCTCCCTCTAACTGTGGGATCTTAGCCATTTCTTTCTTTGAGGCTCATTGTGGTGGAGGAGACATGGGAGGACGTGCATAATCACTATCATCACCACTCTCATACTCTGATTCTGAGTGTTCAGGTGACTGAGCAACTTTCTTGTCTAGGACTGTATCCAATTGTTCTACAAGCACATAGTAATTATCTATCATAGCCTTGATCCTATCAAAATATGGGAGGTCAGGGTAAAACCCTCCAAAGGACAACCCATTTCTTTTTATTTGCTTCTCCAGCTTTAGCAACTCTTGGATTCTCAGTCTTCTCATATGAATTTGTCCTCATCCAAGATGTTTCTTGTTGAATCTTCTTCTATGCACTCACAATGCACATTTGTATTAGGGATGGTAGGAGTATACAACTTCCTAACCCCTTCCATGAAGCCCTCTGGGTCAATGTACCTATAAGGGGCTGCCCCCATTCTGTACTTCTCCAACCACTGACCCACTTCATCTATGACATTCTTTCCAATTGTAAAATTGGAAATTTTGAATTGTCTAGGGGTTATAGTCCCCTTTTTGTGCGGTGCAAAGTGCTCATTATCTGTTAGCATCAGCTGCCAAATGAATTCCATTGCAGCTACTCTTGTAGGCACATGATATGGTAATATATGAGGTGTGTGAATGCACCCATATACTCTGATAATGGTGAAATTCTCCTCCAATAAGAAATCACCTCAATTGTGATTTCCAGGCCAATTGTCTGTATACTCGCAGGGCCTAAGCAACTGTATGATCTTCAATGGGACTCTAGTCCTGCTTGTCCCCAAACTCTGCACAATTGGATACACAATCCAATTCTGAAATGCACAGTAATCACAATCCCTAGAAGTATAATTCCAAACACTGACCCAAAACTGGATAGGATTTGGTGCTGATTGATAGAATCTCTGAGGGGATAAATTATGAACATTCATGATTACAAAATTGAAGTACAAGAGAAGGTGCATTAGGACTGAGTAATGCAAGAATTTAGGCTCCTTCTCCTTAGGGTTCTTTAATTTTTTCTGAGTTGCAACAAAACCCTCATGCATTTCATCAATTATATGTTGTATGTAATCATAACTGGTGCTTGAATGCACCTCTTGTAGGTCTAGTACCATCATCAAGATGTCAGTACTGATTTTCTCTGCATCTCCATCTATCCCTAGTACTCTACATAGGGCATAAGTATTATACTTGATATAGAAATGTAGGTCCTTATAATAATATGGATATGGCTTAGCCATAGTACCTAAGTAATTTTTCAATTCTTTTGGCATATGCTTCTGCAACAAGCCTTTTGCAACACCAGGCTTGGAACTATACCTCTTCTGCTGTTTTGTCATGTCAATTTTAGTAGACATGGTACTGAATAAGCCAAAGGCTTGCATGAATGAGTTCCTATTTAAAATTAGCAGGGCAGTGCCATCATCCCTTTTGATAGTCTTTGTTAGGGCATCATAGTGATTTGCTAGGTCAAGAAATAGGTCTACATCTAAGAAAACATCAGGAACAAGTAACCTAGCAAGACCACATGTCCAAGGGTTTGACACTAGAAAGGGCTTATCAGAATTTTTATAGAAGTAGGTAAAAAGAGAGTAACCTGTTGTGCCCAGGGTCACAACATCTCGAATGTTCTTGTACTCATCCAGGAGAGCATTAGCATCGGCCTTCTTGTTCTGCGTTGAACCAGGTAGGAGTCGCAGAAACTCTTCAGAGAAACTCGACCTTCCTTTCTGTTCCTCTCCACTCCCACCACTTGTGGAACCGACGCTCACAACTCTGCTCATGTCTGCGGCACCTTGAATGTCCTTTTCTCTTACCGATATTGAAACAAATCTATCCGACGTACCGACTGACTGTTCTGTGCATAATTTCCTACAATTTATAATTCACTGACCAATTCTTAAAACACTACAAACTGACTAGAATATTGGCTTTTTTGAAAACTTAGCAACTTGACTCTAAAAACTGAAAGCATGATGAATGAGAATGAATGCACCATCAACTGTTTATAGCCATCATTCAGTGTACACAACTCATAATTCAGAAACATCAGTTCTGTCATTAAGTCGACATGTTGTGAACTTGAATCAAAAACCTAACCGTAGTTGCACGAAGTTGACAGGAAATCAAATTTTCAAAAATGAATCCTCGGAGCAATCATATAACGTTTAAGAGAGATGACATGTCACATTCTAATTCATTTTCTGTCTCACATCTCAGCTACGCCTCTGCACAGTAATCAAAATATGAGCCTGTGATTGGTTGCCGAGAGATTTACTCTGTCACATCAACAAACTGCCGCCGCCTTTCAGATTTTGTGATCAGGCGACCACGCGACTGCATTAAGTCTCTTTGTTTTAGGCATCTGTTATTAACCATGGTTCCATTTCAAGACTTGGCGACAATGTGATTTTTAACTTTGGTTGACCCAAGTCATTTTCTAGCGATCACGCGACATGACAGAAATCAAAGTCACGCATGGTTAACACTAAATCATCTTTCATTCAGAGACCTTGCGACTAGCCGTTGCCTTTAACCATTATAGTTATCTCCCAGTCGCTGAACGTTTAATTCCTGTTTCAAGACTACGTGACACGCCTAGTCGCCCAGTCGGGGAATATAACTTCTGAGCATTTGTCTTTACCTTAACATGTTATATGCGCCCCTTTTTACTTCTGATGACTTTGCCATAGACCTTAATCGCTAAGTCGGGAGGACCTTTTCCTTAAGGTACTTTTCTATCCAGATTTCATGACCACCGTTGGATTTTCTGATTCTTCATCCTACGGCTGTGCTTAGTCACTAGATCTTCATGCATACCCTTAAATCATTCTTCAATTCCATGACTGAGTGGAAAGCACCAAGTCTCGAAGTCGCTGAACCCATTTTCTTCATCTAGTGACTAGGTGACAATCACTTTATATCCATCCACCTTCTGACAGATGTCACTCGGTCACTAGTTCTTTCATTGCATACTGGAGAACTGAAACATTACCATGTTCTGGCGACATCCCGACTAAGTATCACTGTAAACCATAGACGGTCAGTCGCGTAGTCTGAGTCAAAATCCCTTAACCATCGTTTATTCAGGAGACTACGTGACTGAAGGAATTGCTACATGTTAGCTGTGGCATGATTTGGTGACAACGCGACACATGGTAATCGCGAAGTCTGAGAACATTTCACTAACTATTAAGAACTTCATGCGATCACCCGACTGAGCAGTGGGTCCCATTTTCATTAAGCTTTATAACATGGTCCTCTAGCGACTACCTGACTACAAAGAAATGACTAAGTCTCAGAAAATTGAAGGAATATGCTAAATCATTAAGAGACTACGCGACACAAGGAAAAAGCGAAGTCGAGGAGACATAAGGAATATTCGGCCAGGGTCACGCGACAAGGCGATTCAAAATAAAACACATGCCTTTAGTAAATGGAAAAAGTAACACTGAAACATAAGACATGACCTAGGGTTTAAATTCATCGTCTAATACTTGGATAGCCTAGGGTTTTCAGGGTTTTCATGAATTTGGGCAAGGTTAAGACCTGAAGACCTGAAAAACATGACAGAGGAATGGCCAGACTAAACAAGAAGGCTAAAAAGGACGCACCAGATCACAGAGAACAGGACAAGGAGCCAGGAAAATAGCAAAAACAGGAAATAGCACCAACAGTGGCTCTAACTGAGGATGGTTAAATGCTATTTTATACCGAGAACCACAGATCTCTTGGAGTAGCAGACCACCCCAAGAAAATTTAAAAAGCAGATTTTATCCTTTCTCTATCTCTTCTCAACTTCTCAAAAATGGCCAAACCCTCTACTGAAAGAAAACACACAACTGAAAGGAAAGCAACTGTACAATATATACATTATCTACAAGAGGCCCAAAATCCCACAAACTGGTATCAGCTCTTACCTCTGTCAAACATCTGATTTTCATTTCCATATATCAGAGGTAAACTGAAATTCTTTCTGTCATGTGCCTGATCAACAATACTACCACTTTGTTCTACCTCTTTACATGACAGCAAATCTGCATATTCCTCATAGGATCTTGGATAAACATTAGGTAGATTTTCATCATAAAAATTTTGTGGTATACACATGTCACATTCACTAGATAAAAATATGCTTAAATATCTGTGACCCTCATCATCTTTTAGCTGGGAACCACAACTCAAAAACTCACCATTCCACTGAAAGGGGGGACTCTCAATCTCTGTCACACTACTTGGGAAAGCATCATTAACTTCAATCACATCCACCATTTGCATCTCAAAAGAAAACATACCTCGATCTTCATGCAAAATCTCAGAGGCCTTATCATTTGAAAAATGATCATCAAACTTAGGAGATGGAGCAACAATCTCAGCATCAAAAATAGGAGGATCTTGCAATTCATCATCATTCAACAAGCTCAAAGAAAAGTGGTGGGTGGGAGGGACAATACCAGTACATTGAGTTTCTTTCTTTGAAACTTGAGCCACTGATTGACCACCATTAAATAGTTCACAGGAAGACTTAGAATCAAAACAAGATTCAAAATCTACACTATTTTATAAATCAGTACTCAACTCCATACCTAGATTTTTCGCATCTATTGAATCTGAAACCATACTGAAAATATCATCATCTGATAAATCAAAATAAATCTTATTATAGCTGAATGAAGAAGAAGTGCAAGAAGAAACAGTATCAAATATGTCAAAATTAAAATGCACTGATTCATTTTCCTTGTCAAAATCAATATGTGATGGACATGAAAGTTCAAAGGTTCCATTTCTTGAATATCTGAGATACTCAAAAGATAAAATCTCTGCAATTTGTTCACTGTGAAGGGAACAACAGTCATCATCTTCACTCATCTCTTTACTGTCCTCATTCATGATGCTGCAAATTTCTCCATTGTTGGAGTCTTATAGTGAAACCTCTGAAAATATGTCACTTTATGTAAGGTCCTCACTACAAACACTCATGCCTGCATCATAACTGTTATCATGCTGGCTGCATATATATTTTTCATCTTCTTGTTGTTCATAAAGCTTCATATCAATATCATCATCAGCACTATTTTCACCAGTAGTAGATTCTTCTTCATTACTTTGAACATCACTAAATTTGGATTCACCGTCATATTTATCATTAACATCTTCAATAATCTCAGACTCCTCAGACTCAACATCACTTATTGCTATTTGGTTCAGCAATTCCATTTTATATTTGTCAATTCTGATTTGAGCTTGTCTATCGGCCTCTTCTCTTTTCATTTTCTTTCTGATGGCCAATAGTTTCTTAATAAGTTCTTCCTCAAGATCATCTATATCCTGATCAGAATCTGACATAGATCCTTCATCATAGGACATGACATAGGAAACACTATTGTCATTTGTATTACCATATTGTTTAATAAAACGTTCTTCCATTTCTACCATTGATCCTATTGAATCATGAGGTAAATTCTTAAACCATTCCCTAGCATCATTGACTAGAGATATTGCAAATAGACTCATTAATACATCCTCATGTGTTATGTCATAACTGTCTACCAAGTTAGCAAAATTTTCTAAATGTTTCTCAGCTGAATGTTCACCTAAACCAGCAAACTTTGGTAAACACTCCTTAACCTTAGATGGAAAATTATTCGGATATCCAGGGATACCCACAAAACAAACTTCCCCAAACAAACTATTACCCCTCCAATCACATGAATATGACATCTTAGCAATCAAAAGATTACAGACTGTCTATTTTCAAATACATATTTCCTTCAGATTTTGCAAAATGTAAATAAAACTTGAAATATGTAAACCTCTCTTTTCACACCTTTATCCTTTTTTCTTTAGTGCTGCAATCACTTGATAAGGAAAATTTAAAACCTTTGTAAAATACCTGGAGTATGAAGAAGTTGCTGCAAATGTGTGATTTGAGCACACCTCAAAATCAGCTTCAAAATTTCATAGAGCCGCCAAGTTGTTGCAAAGGATAATATTTGCAACTGGCAGAGATCCCTTTTTTCCAGCTCTGACCTCTTTAAATCAGCAATCTCTTATACACCATAACATAGAGTTTTTATGATTCCTCTAATCATAAGAGTCTAAACATCTGCTGTCACTAATGCTGCAAGTCCACCTTCTTTTTGTAGTCTTTCTTCAATGTGCACACTGGTGCAAATCAGAGCTCAGAGTCGCCACTCACTATTAATGAGATACTTTTGATACTATCTTGGAGAAACATGTAACTTTCAGACACTTTGCAGAAAACAATAGATAGACTTGACTCTTTTTACAAAACATAAGGCATATATCCTTTCACTTTTTTTTTTTTTTTTTAACATGACTCTATGACCAAACTCAACTACAACTGGTTTAATAAATTAACAAGATACTGCACCAGAGAATACAGGGAATAAACTCTTTTACTTCCCCAGCAGAGTCACCAATTTGTTAGGGATTTTTCTTGTCTGAATCACAGTGCTTGAAATGACTACTTGAACACCATGCCTTCTAATACTGATTCAGAGACAAGAAAAGCTTAATTGCTAAGGACTGGATAAGGTCCTTCTCCATTTTTGAGCTCCACATATACTCAGACAGGTTTTACCTTTTATGATAACTATTTACACAGTATGTTATAATGTGGACACTGATTTGCTATGTATCTCTGTGAAACCAACTGATAAATTACCTTGCAAATGACCAAGCATAATCAAATACAAGA
>MU224839.1:1081032-1091144 GCA_018584345.1 Thuja plicata | reverse complement strand
ACCAGTGATACAAGGACTTTCATCCTTCTTCCTTTTAATATAGGAGGGATAACCTAAGGATTCACTCTTTAAGGAATCACTAAAATGGACACTGTCCTGCTGACATAGGTCCTTACTGAGTTTAGCTCATTTTTTTTTAGTAACAAGAGTATTTTGATTAAATGATTTTGATATTGGATGGGGAACATACTATAAACTATACTCAAGACCAGTGCCTATCCCTTGGGAAAAGAGTCAATGAAAACATGAATCCACAAAGATAAAATAACAGAGATACTGTAGAATGCCTTACAAACTACATGTGGCTGAGATAGAGTGCCTTACAAACTATCCTCTCATATACATACATCTGCATCAAATCCTTAACAGAATATTTTTCTCTTTGAAATCATCTACAAAACTTAGTCCTCTCCTTGAAAGGAACTCATAAACAATTAGACAAACTACCTTGTAGCAGGTGTATTTCAGATGCCTTACAAGTGAAACACACTAGAGCACAAACAAAATGCAAAGAGACAAGAAAATATGAAAGAGGGAAAACCACACTGTATTCTATTATTGTATTCTGCCTCAACATATCCAGACAAGAAGCTTTCCAAAATATACAAAGATACAGAAGTATAACTTACAATAAAATTTCCTGAGACTAATAGGGACCTGCTCTGGGCAGAGGAAAGGAACCCTTAAAGCTTACAACTCTTCTGCTATATATAGGTTTTATGACCATCTTGGAATCCCTAAGGATGCAACAAGCTTCGGATGGTCAAAGAAAACCTAACCATAAAGTTACAAGAGAGACAAAAGAAGGAGAGAGAAGAAACGGTGAGAGGACCGAGTCAAAAGATATAAACATATATTCCTTGGTCTTCCCCCGATCTAGCGAATGCAATCAGATTTTTAGATGGTAGATGGTAGTATTAATGTTGAGTCTGGATGGTTGTGCTTTCCTACTCACCTACATTCTTCTTTTGTAATAACTTTCCATCTTGTCTTTGAACAGTGCAGCGCCAAGTGCTCACTTTACTCATCGTCCAAAATTTTTTCCTCTACCACAGGTTTCTTTTTCTTTGGTGTAGTCATGACTTCCCAAGCCTTTACTTCATCATCTGATGGTGAATTAAAGTCCTGAGTACTATGTACCTACACCTTTTGCCTGTCCCATCTAACATCAGTGATGTTTTTGACATCAAGTAGGAACTTGTTGATATCAGTCTCTGCTTTAAAGGCTTCATCCAATATCTTATTAAATCCCTCTATATCAACCTCAGTTCCCAAGAGAAATGCCTCTTCACTAGGCATCTTGCTGTCAAACTCACCCTTCCAGGCATCTATAGCCTTCACTTGGTCATATTCTCCCTTTAAGGAAGGAATAAACCTATTGAAATCATTTGAAAAGAGGCTTAACTTCGCCTCTATCTTGTTCAATTTTCCTTTGAAGAATGAGAGAGCAATGTTAACCCTTTTGATCTCATCTTCTACTTCTGTGACTATTGGAGGAAAATCTGGTCTGATAGCTTGTAAAAAAGACAACTTCTCAAATAAATTTGCCCTAGCAGACCACTTAGTGAAGTAAGGGTTAAGAATAGCAAGGTACCCCATTACCTCAGTATGCAAAGCTGGAAACTTATTATATGTATTGACTACAACATCATCTTAGTCTTTTAGAATCTCAATTCTATGTTGTAGTATACCTTTCAATGCTTTCAAAGCTATTGCATTTCCTTTTTCTTCATCCACCTTTTGTTCTAAAGCCTCTTCTGACTTAGGCTTATCTTCAACCTGTAATGGTGGTGGTTGTGCAGGCACATACATTACCTCAGGCTTCGCCTGCAATTCCTCCAGTAATTTATTTATCATCTGATCCTTCTGATATAGTTGTATGTGGCACATGTCTCTATCCTTAGATAATGCACTTATTTCTTCCAACAGAGTAGTATACCTCTCAGAGAATTGTTTTGTCTTATCCTTATTGAGTTGAGCCCAGTGTGTCATAATTTGAGAGATTTCTAAGTCCCCTGTATTTTGGACTGACCACACCATCTGATTCTCCACCATATTCTCTTGAATGTTTACTAATTGGGGCTTCTGGTCTTTCGGGATTAAACTCCACATTGCAAAGGCCTGAGATTTTGGGCTATACCCAAATCCTTTGATTATGTCCCCTACTTGGACTTCACTAGCCATCTTCAGATCTGGCTTCTTTCTGATTTGATATATAATGAATGCAGATGCTAAATCCCATCCTTCAGCCAACAATATACCACTTTCTAGCACCAATTTCCTAGCATCCTCTGGTGAGATATCCTTATTCTCAGGATCATAATTCTGTAAGGCCACCAAGGCTTCATTTGTAATTGTTTCTTTCCCATCAACTGTTAATTGGGATTTTATTTGCTCTATTTTGTGCCACCTTAGGAAGTCTGTAAACTCCTTTATTTTTATAAACCTGTCATCATCTAAGAATTTTTGTTGATTAAGAAATCTTTCATCTACAGAGGCCCTGAGTGGTACCTCAACTTCATCTTCTAGGTCAGGCCGTTGCTTCTTGCCTTCCCTGATTACTTTTCTTAGGTTATGATCATATAACCTAGTGACAGGTACTAAGGCCTTAACCTTATCTTTTTTCTTACTTTGTCCTTCTACTGAAGGTTGACCTAATTCAAATTTTTTCCTTTTTGCTGCAGGCTCCTCTACATCATCAGGCTGAGTGGCAACTGTTAAATCTATAATGTGTTCTTCTGCTCCCTCTAACTATGGGATCTCAGCCATTTCTTGCTCTGAGGCTCATTGTGGTGGAGGAGACATGGGAGGACATGCATAATCACTATCATCACCACTCTCATACTCTGATTCTGAGTGTTCAGGTGACTGAGCACCTTTCTTGTCCAGGACTATATCCAATTGTTCTACAAGAACATAGTAATTATCTATCATAGCCTTGATCCTATCAAAATATGGGAGGTCAAGGGTAAAACCCTCCAAAGGACAACCCATTTCTTTTTATTTTCTTCTCCAGCTTTAGCAACTCTTGGATTCTCAGTCTTCTCATATGAATATCATCCTCATCCAAGATGTTTCTTGTTGAATCTTATTCTATGCACTCACAATGCACATTTGTATTAGGGATGGTAGGAGTATACAACTTCCTAACCCCTACCATGAAGCCCTCTGGGTCAATGTACCTATAAGGGGTTGTCCCCATTCTGTACTTCTCCAACCACTAACCCACTTCATCTATGGCATTCTTTCCAATTGTAAAATTGGAAATTTTGAATTTTCTAGGGGTTATAGTCCCCTTTTTGTGCTGTGCAAAGTGCTCATTATCTCTTAGCATTAGCTGCCAAATGAATTCCATTGCAGCTACTCTTGCAGGCACATGATATGGTAATATATGAGGTGGGTGAATGCACCCATATACTCTAATAATGGTGAAATTCTCCTCCAAGAAGAAATCACCCCAATTGTGATTTCCAAGCGAATTGTCTGTATACTCGCAGGGCCTAAGCAACTGTATGATCTTCAATGGGACTCTAGTCCTGCTTGTCCCCAAACTCTGCACAATTGGATACACAATCCAATTATGAAATGCACAGTAATCACAATCCCTAGAAGTATAATTCCAAACCCTAACCCAAAACTGGATAGGATTTGGTGCTGATTGATAGAATATCTGAGGGGATAAATTATGAACATTCATGATTACAAAATTGAAGTATAAGAGAAGGTGCATTAGGACTGAGTAATGCAAGAATTTAGGCTCCTTCTCCTTAGGGTTCTTTAATCTTTTATGAGTTGCAACAAAACCCTCATGCATTTTGTCAATTATATGTTGTATGTAATCATAACTGGTGCTTGAATGCACCTCTTGTAGGTCTAGTACCATCATCAAGATGTCAGTACTGATTTTCTTTGCATCTCCATCTATCCCTAGTACTCTACATAGGGCATAAGCATTATACTTGATATAGAAATGTAGGTCCTTATAATAATATGGATATGGCTCAGCCATAGGACCTAAGTAATTTTTCAATTCTTTTGGCATATACTTCTGCAACAAGCCTTTTGCAACACTAGGCTTGGAAATATACCTCTTCTGCTATTTTGTCATGTCAATTTTAATAGACATGGTACTGAATAAGTCAAAGGCTTGCATGAATGAGTTCCTATTTAAAATTAGCAGGGCAGTGCCATCATCCCTTTTGATAGTCTTTGTTAGCGCATCATAGTGATTTGCTAGGTCAAGAAATAGGTCTACATCTAAGAAAACATCAGGAGCAAGTAACCTAGCAAGACCACATGTCCAAGGGTTTGACACTGGAATGGGCTTGTCAGAATTTTTATAGAAGTAGGTAAAAAGAGAGTAACCTATTGTGCCCAGGGTCACAGTATCTTGAATGTTCTTGTACTCATCTAGGACAGCATTAGCATCGACCTTCTTGCTCTGCGTTGAACCAGGCAGGAGTCGCAGAAACTCTTCAGAGAAACTCGGCCTTCCTTTCTGGTCCTCTCCCCTCCCACCACTTGTGGAAGTGACGCTCATAGCTCTGCTCATGTCTGTGACACCTTGAATCTCCTTTTCTCTTACCGATATTGAAACAAATCTATCTGAGGTACCGACTGACTGTTCTGTGCACAATTTCCTACAATTTAGAATTCACTGACCAATTTTGGAAACACTGCAAACTGAGTAGAATATCAACTTTTTTGAAAACTTAGCAACTTGGCTCTAAAAACTGAAATCATGATGAATGAGAATGAATGCACCATCAACTATTTATAGCCATCATTCAGAGTACACAACTCATAATTCAGAAACATCAGTTCTGTCATTAAGTCGACATGCTGTGAACTTGAATCAAAAACCTAGCCGTAGTTGCACAAAGTTGACAGGAAATCAAATTTTCAAAAATGAATCCTTGGAGCAATCATATAACATTTAAGAGAGCTGACATGTCACATTCTAATTCATTGTCTATCTCACATCTCAGCTACTCCTCTGCACAGTAATCAAAATACGAGCCTGTGATTGGTTGCCGAGAGATTTACTTTGTCACATCAACAAACTGTCGCCGCCTTTCATATTTTGTGATCAGGCGACCACGCGACTGCATTAAGTCTCTTTGTCACAGGCATCTATTATTAACCATGATTCCATTTCAAGACTTGGTGACAATGTGCTTTTTAACTTTGGCTGACCCAAGTCATTTTCTAGCGATCACGCGACATGACAGAAATCAAAGTCGCGCATGGTTAACGCTAACTCATCTTTCGTTCGGAGACCTTGTGACTAGCCGTTGCCTTTAACCATTATGGTTATCTCCCAATCACTGAACATTTAATTCATGTTTCAAGACTACGCGACTAGTCTAGTCGCCGAGTCGGGGAATACAACTTCTGAGCATTTGTCTTTACCTTAACATGTTATATGTGCCCCTTTTTACTTCTGACGACTTCGCGACAGACCTTAATCGCTAAGTCGGGAGGACCTTTTCCTTAATGTACTTTTCTATCTAGATTTTGCGACCATTGTTGGATCTTCTGATTCTTCATCCTACGGTTGTGCTTAGGCGCCAGATCTTCATGCATACCCTTAAATCATTCTGTGATTCCATGACTGAGGGGAAAGCACCAAGTCTCAAAGTTGCTGAACCCATTTTCTCCATCTAGCGACCAGGCGACAATCACTTTATATCCATCCACCTTCTGATAGATGTCACTCGGTCACTAGTTCTTTCATTGCATACTGGAGAACTGAAACATTACCATGTTCTGGCGATATCTCAACTAAGTATCACTGTAAACCATAGACGGTCAGTCGTGTAGTCTGAGTCAAAATCTCTTAACCACCGTTTATTCTAGAGACTACGTGACTGAAGGCATTGCTAACTGTTAGCTGTGGCATGATTTGGTGACAACGCAACACATGGTAATCGTGAAGTCTGAGAACATTTCACTAACTGTTAAGAACTTCACGCGATCACCCGACTGAGCAGTGGGTCCCATTTTCATTAAGTTTTATAACATCATCCTCTAGCGACTACCTGACTGTAAAGAAATCACTAAGTCTCAGAAAACTGAAGGAATATGCTAAATCATTAATAGACTACACGACACAAGGAAAAAGCGAAGTCGAGGAGACACAAGGAATATTTGGTCGGGGTCACGCGACAAGGTGATTCAAAATAAAACACATGCCTTTAGTAAATGGAAAAAGTAACGTTGAAACATAAGACATGACCTAGGGTTTAAATTCATCATCTAATACTTGGATAGCCTAGGGTTTTCAAGGTTTTCATGAATTTGGGCAAGGTTAAGACCTGAAGACCTAAAAAACATGATAGAGAAATGGCCAGACTGAACAAGAAGGCTAAAAAGGATGCACCAAATCACAGAGAACAGGACAAGGAGCCAGGAAAATAGCAAAAATAGGAAATAGCACCAATAATCACAGCGGCCCAAACTCTAAATCTTGGCCCAACACCTCCCCTACTGCCAAGGGAGGTGTCAACAGAGGAAGCCCCAGCAGAAGAAGAACAAAAACAACAACAAGAGCAGCGTATAGAAGAAATCCCCGAGGAAGCCTACCAAGGTCCAGACCCAGTGATTGACATACAGGGCCAGGCTGAAGAGATGGAGATTAAAGATGTTGCTGAGGAAGAAGTTGAGGCTGGGAGAGGAATGGATGAGGTCCACGTTGCTGAGGAGCAACAGCCATTGGACACTGGAAAAGAATCAGGAGAACAAATTCTCGTATGAAGGCCACCTCTCCCACCTCAGTGGCTAGTAGAAAGTAGGAAGAGAAAGGCTCAGTGTGCTCTGGTGATTCCTCTCTCCCTGGCTAAAATGATGGCCCAAGTTCAGGCCCCGCCAAAGACAAAGAAGGCCAAGACAATTCATACTCTGCGAACTGGGCCGGGCGGAGAAACAATTGCCGTTGTAGCAACACCTCCCCCAGGCACCGATGAAGCAACCACGGACCTCGCAGACTACAATGTTGCAGAGGTATCCTTAGGCAAAAGGGGAAAGCAAGGTGAGGTAGACTTGCTAAAGGAGGCAGCAAGGGCAGTGGAAGCCTGATATGAGAAAGAGGCTCAAAGGCTCAAGGCTGAGAAGGAAAAGAATGCAAACCTTATGGGGTTGCTTACTGAGCTGGGCTGACCCATCAATGCCGCTCCTCCGGAGGCCTCTACATCAGAAGATTTACCGCAGAGTGACATAGACTCCCTATGGGTAATGAAAAGGAAAGCCCAAGCAGTGGATGAGTGGGTTTCCCTGCAGATAGGAAACACCCGATGTTTCCTAGTGTCCACCCTCCCAGATCTATACACGGCCGGGCAAGTTATTCATCAGGCTGAAGCGCTTATTGAGCAGTCGGAGAGTGACGTCAAAAACTACCAGGCATGGAAGGTGGAGCTCAAAGAGCTCCTTACCTTGGGAGAAGATATAATTTCTGAATCTAGAATTCTGGGTGAGGAATCATTTGATTTTGTAAGAACCCAGCACTCCAGACTTGACCTCACATTGGAGGTAACCAAGCAACTGGTAGGGTCCTTGCAAGAAAAGGTAGATGTTGTAAAATATTCTTCTAATTTATACAAGTCTTTTGTAATAAAGGCTTCCGGGGCTGATCCCCTTAGCAAAGATACATGTACCCCCAAAGATTCAGTTCTGGGGAGTTTTGATGAAATAATGAAGTCCCGGTATCAATCCCCGGAGGGGATAGATGGGGCCCAGATGGAAAAATTAACCAGTATGATACTTAAAGGTCATGACGCTGCAAGGATGGCGGATGAGTTTAAAGAAAATGTTTCGGACCTCGGGGAACAGGTTGAAGTGGCCAAGCACTGAAGGGTCAGCCTTAAAGATGTAGATGAAGATGGCATTTCCCGCCTCCTCCAGGCTTTTAACGATAATAAGCAGCCTTGAGCTTTTCTTCGGAGGCTGGGGAAAACTTACATTGAGTATTCTTTATTCTTTTTGGGGACGTAAGTCCCTGGATCCCGGAGTCCCAGATCCAAAATTTTGTATTCTTCAAAGTGATCTATGTCCCGTCCCCGAGGTTGACTGATCACTTTCAGAAGCGGTTAATAAAGATTGTCAGAGGGTAGTTGGCTACATCATGGGACATCAATTTGGCAGTTGGTTCTCTAACAGGGTGATCTTCTCAAGGCACCGCTCAGGGGTACACCTGGCACATTGAAGACAGGGCACTGCATTTCCCATTTATGAGGCATGTAGCCTCGGTCCCCGGGGGACCTATTTTCTTCTTTCTCCTCTCTGGCTCTCTTCTCGAGGCTGATTCTTCCACTATATATCCTTGTCTTATTCTTCTGACATGGGAGGCCTATTCTGTCTCCAGGTCTTTTGTAGGGTGGCGCAGGTAGTACCAGCCCCCAGATATTATATTTTATTGAGACATGATGTAAATAGGGTTAGGGTTAGAAGAGAGTTGTATAAATAGCCAAACCGGCCCATTTCCAAGGGTCAGAAAAATTGATGATTTTGTTGTCCATAGTAATAGAAAAGTGATCTCTCATTTTCAAGTTGCAGAGCTCAATGCTCCATTGTTCTGTTCTCGATAGTTAGATGCTCCCCTAGAGCCACCATTGTATCGCGCACCAGTGATTGCTGAAAGGAATATTAATAAAGAAGGAAGAATTCTCGACAATGATGTTGTTGGCATTCCTGCTTCTGAGTTAATGGTATTTCATGTTTTAATGCTCATTATGTCTCTTACTCTGATATGTTAAAGTAGATTAACGACCTCTTTGCTTCCGCTACTGATAAAATGCTAACTGATGGTTATGTATTTCTTCAGTATTTAGTGTTGTCTATCAGAGTATTATTGATGTTCCAGACATTTCAGTATGACTATAGTTAGATGAAACATTTCTAACCCTGCAGGATCTTTTTTCATTTTATTTACTAAGTGTAGAATGCTAAGGGAAACCTCACTTGATTGAATCTCCGGAGAAGGCGAGTTGAAGAAACCAGCTATCCCCCTCAAAAATAGTCACTTCTCCCAACCGATCCTTGCACCGTTGTGACCTAACATCGAAGTGCTTGAAGGTCTAGGGAATTCATTTTTTACCCGGATGACCTTTGCAGGCGGAGTTGGCCGGTATCTCCGGAACCCGGTGACAACTTATGATTATTGGCGGACCCGGTCAACAAAACCCCATCAACACACCCTTCTTGTGGTACCTTCCAAACTTCAATGCACTTCAATCTTTCTGATTCCTTGACCCCAACCCCAATAAGAAGAAAATTACAGAGGTCAAACCATTTAAACTTGATCTTTACATCCCAAGTGGTGGAGGAATTCACAAAACTCTGACGGAGAAGCCTATTGTTGGCCACTTCCATGATGACAACCTCTACCTTGTGTATCATCTTAAAATGGAAGCACTTCCATGTTAAGAGATTTTAGCCCTCCTTAGGGGATGTATTTGACCTCCATTACATCATCCCCCCATTTCTGCATCATCCCCCCTGATCTGCTCCTCCTTATACCACTTTCGGGACTGATTTTTGCATTCTGGGTTGTAGGACTCTATTTCTGGGATACAGGGACAGGGTTGACCTCCTAGGATAGGGTTGAACTCAGCCTTGTCCTAGGAAAGGGCCGACCTCAACCCTATCCCAGGGTCCAAAACCCAGTTCCCAGATGTTGGTCTTTACAAAAAGTTTTCTCCCGCTTCCGGGTCGGCTGTTTCGGGTTCCGAAATGATTGATTCCTAAATTATATTTAATATAGGTCCTCTCCTAGGGGTAAAGGCTTAAATGATGATTTAATTATCCTATGTAGGCCTCCTTAGGATATTGTGCCCTAATTTCATATAAAAGGGAGCCTTCTCCTCTCATTTTCTCCAACCATCATCAAGCAAACTAAGTCTTCCAAGTGCAAGAGGCCCTAGCCAAGATTTTGTTCAAGCATCCATTGTTCTACATGTTTTCAAGCTCTCAAGGTGTTCAATTATTCCTTTCAAGAATTCAAGTTCTCCATTGAAGATCAAGGATTCAAGCTTTCAAGCCTTTGAAGGGATTTGGTTCAAGCATTCAAGATTCATCATTCAAACCCTAGATCTAGCCATCATGATGGTGTGATCTTC
>MU224839.1:1043874-1078694 GCA_018584345.1 Thuja plicata | reverse complement strand
TTGTCTTGCATAGTATTGTGAGTGATATAATAGGTCCCCTTTCATCCTTGTCCCTACACTTGGGGGGCAAGGATGTCATCTCCTTATTTTTTGTCTTTCTGGGATTCACTTTTCCCTTGGTTAAGCAATATTTATCTATTAGGTGATATCCCATCATACATGAAAATTTTGGTTTGCATTGAGGATCTATGTCCTTGAATATAATCTATTTCGTTGTTTGACATTGGGTTTCCATGGTTGATAAATCTCTCACCTTGGAAACTGAATAGTGTGTTATCTCTCACAAGGGTTACTTTTTCACATCTTGCATGATATCTCTTTGCTACATTATCTCTTGATATAATTTGATATATCCCTTGCTTTCACCCCTAGGGAGCAAGGTATTTTCCTTCTTCCTCTATCTAAGGATCTACTGTCCTTAGCATAGTGACATGTGTTTATCTTACAACATTATTTCTTCATAAAGATTGGTGATTTGACTATTGATACCCTCTTATATGAGAGGTGATTGTCCTAGGTCATCACCTCTTCTTTATTTTGAAAACTATGTTTTTTATAAACTCTTTCTCTTTCTTTGGGTTAGAGTTTGATTCCTTCATCCTAAGATTCTACTTCCTCTTGATTACAAGGGGCTTGATGATTGAATCTTTGGTCCCTCTTTTATTGAGAAGATGAAATTTTATCCTAGGCACTCCTCTATGGTGAGGGACTTGTTGATGAGATCTCTTCCCTCTTGAGGATCCTTTTTCCATAAGTGACATATCCATTTCATGATTATCTTTGTTCTTGGATGTAAGGGTCAACACTCTTCGCTAAGAATATGGTATACATTGTTGTAAAGCTAGATATCTCCTTACCATGTGAAGTAGGTATCCTCTTCCTCTTCCTTATCCTACCTAGTGGGTAGCCATGATAAGGAGGGGGGCATATATAGGGTCTCCCTTGTACTATAGTTTACATTTATTTACATTTCACAACATGCTAAATCCTCGGAAGGTAACGCACACAAGTTGCTAAATCCTGAAGAGACACGCATTTTTACTTTTATGTTTGCTAAATCCTTAGAAGGTAACGCACATAAGTTGCTAAATCTTGAAGAGACTCACATTTTTATTTTTATTTTTGCTAAATACTCAGAAGGTAACGCACACAAGTTGCTAAATCCTGAAGAGACACGCATTTTACTTTTTTGCTAAATCCTCGGAGGGTAACACACATAAGTTGATAAATCCTAAAGAGATATGCACCCTTTTATGATATGCTAAATCTTTGAAAGGTAACACACATAAGTTTCTAAATCCTAAATGGACACACATTTTATACTCCATAGTGACACAAGAATGTGGATCTATGGGTATTTTCAAAAAAGCCGTCAGAAGACACACTTACAATTACAAGCACAGTCTATGGGTGAACCTATTGGGGGCTCTCCCTCCTTGGTGATTCATAGTGAGGTGGGCTTCTTACTAGGTGAGGTAATCACTTTTTTTTTTCTCTCTTTTGCTTTCATGCTAGTAGGATTAGATCGTGAAGCTATGTTATCAATAGTGTGGTTCTTGTCTTACTTATGTCCTCATATATGTTTTCTATTATTGAATGTTCTTTACTTTCCATATCTTTATGTATGTATGATGAGCTAGAATCCTTAGTCTGGGGGCTCATGTTCCTTTCTTAGTGATATTCTATCTTGATTGCAATCCACCAGGATCTCTTTCTTCTAACTTTACCGTCAGCACATTCGATTTCCGTACTCCCGCTAAAGTGGGGGCTTAATGTATCATCTTAAAATGGAAGCACTTCCATGTTAAGAGAATTCATCCCTCATTAGGAGATTTTTTTGAACTCAACTACATCATCCCCCCATTTCTGCATCATCCCCCCTGATCTGCTTCTCCTTATACCACTTTCGGGACTGATTTTTGCATTATGGGTTGCAAGACTCTATTTCTGGGTTACAGGGACAGGATCAACCCCCTAGGACAGGGTCAACCTCAGCCTTTCCCTAGGACAAGGTCAACCTTGGCCCTATCCTAGGATAGGGCTGACCTCGACCCTGTCCCAGGGTCCAAAACCCAGAATCCCATAGTTTCCTAGATGTCAATCTTTACAAAAAGTTTTATCCCACTTCCGGGTCGGCTATTTCAGGTTCTGAAATGATTGATTCCTAAATTATATTTAATATAGGTCCTCTCCTAGGGTTAAAGGCTTAAATGATGATTTAATTATCCTATTTAGGCCTCCTTAGGATATTGTGCCCTAATTTCATATAAAAGGGAGCCTTCTCCTCTCATTTTCTCCAACCATCATCAAGCAAACTAAGTCTTCCAAGTGCAAGAGGCCCTAGCCAATATTTTGTTCAAGCATCCATTGTTCTACATGTTTTAAATCTCTCAAGGTGTTCAAGTCTTCCTCTCAAGCATTCAATTTCTCCATTGAAGATCAAGGATTCAAGCTTTCAAGCCTTTGAAGGGATTTGGTTCAAGCATTCAAGATTCATCATTCAAACCCTAGATCTAGCCATCATGATGGTGTGATCTTCCTTCAAGATCCTTTGTGCATCCTGAAAACTCTTTCAAGGTGTATTCCAAGCATACAATCATGGAGGTTTATGGTTTCTAAAGTCCATGCTTTCATATTTACATACTTGCTACATTTAAATTACAATTGCATATCTATTCAATATCATAGCTTCATTGTTAGATTCAATTCTACTAGTTGCTAGCATTCTTATTTCAAATATTGATTTCAAGGTTAATTCCTAAATTGGGTTTTTACTAAGGAAAACCCCTCCCCCACAACAAACAAACATTTTTCTTGCAGGTACAGGTTCGGGACTATAGATCCGAGGCTAGATCTAGATACCCTTTTCAGTTTTCTTTTGGACTGTGCGAACAGGGACACTCTTAGAGTTGAGCAAATCAAGTTGGCAAAAGTGGTACAAGGTTGACATTTTTCATAAGATGACATCAAAACAAAAAAATATTTGTGGGTTTTGTCCGTCTCTGTGTTCCGATTTGGTATCAACTATCAGCATCTCCAGAAACAGTCTACAGAACTCAAAAAATGAGTTTTTCTAGATCTGCTATGTCATGAGGTAGGCATCTTTTCATATCATTCTTTACATTCTCTTTTCCATCCTTTTGATCAATATAAAAAAACATAATATCCTAAATTTGGACATGGGATTTCCCTTCATTATACAAATCTTATTTAGGAGATCTAGGGCATCAAACCTCGTCCAAATTTAGATCTTACACCTTGTTCAAAAAAGAGGCCATCCCCAACGTCTTATCCTAAAATACCTTTTGATTTAATTTTTATTGTTCTAGTATGAATTGTGTATGTTTTTTCACATCAATGTTTTGGATCACACTATGTGATCCTTCAATTCCTTTCCTTCCATATTTCCCATATCAAAATGAAGGGAGAAGTTACTCAAAGACAAACGAATGTTGTTGACCTATACAAGACGATTTTTGACTTGAAAATTGCATGGTGGAACATTTACCCAACCTAATTTGGAACACAACCATCTCTAGCACTTCTAAGCAAGGGACAACCAATAAAAAGTGATTCGCTAGTTCGTCACTATTTTTGCATAATGTACACCCTGTGGGGCCGCTGAAACTCATTTTCTTGAACCTTTTTGTTGTTAGTATCTTATTCTGAATGGTCAGCCATGTAAAGATGCTTGCCTTGGGTGTACATAGATTGTTCTAACATAGGTGGATGGGCATGTTTTGTGCCTTATTGTTCTTCAACTTTCAAATACACCTTGTAACCATACTTGTTGTATTTACTTAGAGCCGTGCCATATAAATGAATCTCTCCCATCCCTAAAGACTATGGATCTAGCATAAAACACTAACTTAATTTGTTCCACTTCATTTAGAGGAAAATTCAAGGAGCTCAAATCCTTTCATGACCAGCCCAATGAAATATCCTCTGATGTAAACTACACCTAGTCACTCACATGCATGCCTCATGTTAGTTTGAGATAGGTTATAGATTTCTCAACATTGAGAATGTTGTCAAGACATGGATAACCCCCATCCCCCACTCCATGAGTATTCCAAAGATAACATTGAATTTCTGTCATTTATATCCCAAGTAAGATTATCTATATTGATCTACACTTTTGGATAAAATATCAAGTTTGAGAACCATGAGGGACATTGTTGGCCAATAAAATGCAAGACAGATCATTCCCTTTTAGATACATTTCTTGAAGAATCTTTTCCCATTTCATGAAAGGTTCTTTGAACATCCTCCATAAAAGATTTCCTCCTAATCCATTATTTTGGATGATATAATTTATAATGTACATACCCTATCTCTTTTAGCTCTACACACCTCCCATGCAATGAAGGCCACCTTGTCTTTATCCTTTGCACATTGCCAAGAGAATTTTCTCATATTTTGATTCAATCTTTGATTAACCTCGACTAGTAAAATGAGAAATGACAACAAATAAATGAGAATATTAGATAAATCAACTTTCAACATTATAATTGCCCCAGGCCATCATAGTCATTATCCCTTCCATGAAACCAATCTATTAGACAGTGATTAGACACCTCACTAAGAGGATCACACAGGTTACCAGCTTTGAGGCCTTTTGCTAAAGGGAGACCAAGATAAATACATGAAAATTGTCTAACTTTAAAGTTCAAAATTTTGGTTATCTTTCATTCTTTCATAGCTTAGTGTAAAAAAGAAGAAGATTTCAGATTTTACCTTACTAATTTACTGTCCCGAAGCTTTGGAATCAAGGTTGAGAATTACCTTATTTTGGATGGTCTCACTTCTTTTAGTAGCTAAAAATAATAATGTATCATCTACAAATTGTCAATAGGAGACTGCTAGAACACTTCTCGTGACCTTGATGCCGTTTAGATGACCAATGTAAGAGGTCTGGTCTAGTGTTATGATTAATACCAAATAAAGATAAAGGTGAGAGTGGGTTCCCTTGAAGCAAACCCCTTGACACTTCAAAGAAACCCTTCAAAGAGCCATTTATAAGTTCGATAATATTGGATTGGCTATGCAATCAAAGATCCAATTTGACTGCCCTTTGTTGAAGCTAAACACTTGCATTGAATGTCCTAAAGCTTTCGAATAAAGGTTGAGAATTCCCTTAGTTTGGATGGTCTCACTTATTTTAGTAACTCAAAATAACAATGTATCACCTACGAATTGATGGGAGACTAATAGAACACTTCTTGTGACGTTGATGCCCTTTAGATGACCAATGGAAGAGGCCTACCCTAGTGCTATGGTTAATGCCTAATAAAGAGAAAGGTGAGATTGGAATCCCTTGATGAAAACCCATTAAAAATTCAAAGAAACCCTTTAGAGAGCCATTTATAAGGATCAAGAATCTTGGATTGGCTATGAAATTGAAGATCCAATCCAACCACCCTTTGTTGAAGCTAAACATTTGCATTGAATGTCCCAGTTTGATCAACAGTGTTTATCTTTTGGTTTGTTGGACCAATGAAGCATCTCTTGAGCAAAAATAATGTCATCCAAAATTGATTTTCACTAAAAAAACTCTATTTGTTTATATCAAAGGTGATATCCAACAAGAATTTTTGTAGTCTATTTGCCATTGCTTTGGCCATTGCCTTGTACATAGTATTGCATAATAAGTCATAGAGTTGTCACATTATCTTTCTTTGGAATTAGTGTGATGAAAGTGTTAGATTAGTAGGCTGAAAGCTAATCTCCCAAGAACACTTGCATGCAAACCTGTCACATGGAAGAAGCAAAGTACAGAAGACTGGAGAAGCTATGGAGGCCAAAAAGCCAGAGGAGACATCGTATGCAAACAAAAACAATATATTAACAATATGTTTATAGAAATTACAATGTGATGTGAAAACTCCTTATGAAAAACAAAGAGGTGAATCCTTATAAAAGGAATCATGAAACCCTAAAGGTGAAAAACCCTAAAGAATAATAAGATGCCTAAGTTTAACTTAAGCGTAGAGTATAATAGAATAATAATTAAATAAATAAATTATTAAATATAATATGACTACTCTAACACCCCCTCTTAAGTGTAACTTAGGGAGAAGCTAAACAGCTAAGGACTAAAAGAAGCATGAAAACAAAATGCATGAAAGGAACTATGGGTTCCGACAACTAGGCCTGATCAGGTACCCAAGTACAAGAAATAAACTAGATGAAGGAAACAAAGCCTTCAATCTAGGGAATGTCCCAAAGAAAGGAATAAGAAAGAGCAAGAAGCATCTCTGAAGTATGAAGTTGTAAACACTGTCAGAAGTAACTGTTGGAACCTCCACTGAAAAAGTGCATGACCAGGTAGAGAAGACAAAGTCTGAAGAGCTGATCAATCAAACTTGGGAAGCAATAGAACCAATAGGAGAACCCCCCCCATAATGATGAACAGGGAGAGGTGATAGGAACACTGAAATGCAATGCTAGAAACATCTGCAGAAAGAAAAATCAGGAACACCAACAGTGCAACAAAAGTACAAGCACACGATAAAGGGTGGTGTCACTGACACACAGTATGAGCTAATGTCATGGAAGGTACGATCACTTGACAAAGGTGGATGAGCACAAAATGGCATAACATCATAACCACCCATGGCACTTTATAACTGAGTGCGAGTACAAAAAACATACAAAGTACTCAAAATCCCAGATATGTAGAAGTAGGCACTTTATCTTAGTGCATTTACAGAATAAATAATGCTACAGAAGAGAAGCATACAAGCTTAGAAGTCAGAAAGAAGAGTGAACTAGAAAGATTAGAAGAAGAGATCCCAGGACCTGTAGAACCCAAGTAATCCACTAGAGTGTGAAAGATGCCAAACTCAGAGGAGAGAGAACCTAGAGGAGAATCTGGAAAAAATATCCCTACAACTGAAAAGTTCACTAAACCATCTTTTTGACAATATCTGGTTTGCCAAAAATAGAGTTTGGATGAGCCAGATATGGCTCCTGGAAGGCAGAAAATAGACATCAGACTTTGATAGAAAAAATACTGTCAAAATAGTAGAGCCAAAAAACCTAACCACCATATTCGGAAAGAGCTTGGAAAGAGGTTTCCGATGATATAACAAAGTCCAAAAAAGGCCTCCATATTTTCTAGATAGAAAAAAATAGTGAGAAGGGCCCAAAAAAGCTCCAAAAGCCAGGTTTTAAGCCCCTAGGGCTAAAACAATTGGGCCCCTGGGCGCTTGGCGCGTGCAGGGGCTAAATCTGGAGCCCACGGTCACCATATGACCTGTCGCTGGGCTAGAAGGGGCCCGGGAGGGTGGAGGGGAGCACTGGAGAGGCGGGCAAAGCGGTTGTCGGCAGGGGCTGGTGGCCGGCGGAGTAGGTGGCAGTGGAGCGACGGGGCGTAGGGCGACGGGGCCAGAGAGTGCGTAGGGTGGCGGGCCAGGCACCGACCGGCGGCGGTGGAGCGTCGGTGGCGCGACAACGGCCAAAATAAAAATGCACAGACTATGTTAATTAAACACATGAAAAACACTTTAAAATGTGTTTTTTAAATTTTTCTCTCGAAAACTATGCCCGTATGGCCCTAAAGGGGCCAAAAAAATTCTCCCAAACACTCTGGTATCGAAATCAGATGTGTTTTATATGGATTCTGGGGTTTTTGGGCCTTCCAGATGCAACGGTGAGGTCATTTTTTGCCCAAAGTGCACCAAAAAAAGAGACTCCCCAAATCCAATAAAGACAACAGAAAAAAGATGAAAAAAGGATGCTTCATCCACAGCTTCAAAAGAACTCAAACAAGCAGCATCAAAATGGCTCTGATACCATGTTAAATTAGGCTGAAAGCTAATCTCCCAAGAATAGCTACATGCAAACCTGTCACATGGAAGAAGCAAAGTACAGAAGAATGGAGAAGCTATGGAGGCCAAAAAGCCAGAGGAGACATCGTATGCAAAAGAAAATAATATATTAACAATATGTTTCTAGAAATTACAATGTGATGTGAAAACTCCTTATGAAAAACAAAGAGGTGAATCCTTATAAAAGGAATCACGAAACCCTAAAGGTGAAAAACCCTAAAGAATAATAAGATGCCTAAGTTTAACTTAAGTGTAGAGTATAATAGACTAATAATTAAATAAATTAATTATTATCTATAATATGACTACTCTAACAGAAAGTGTTGTTGATTTCTGTTAATAGCCTTCTAGAGCCCATAGATGCTTCTATGTATTTTGTCATCTTTTGACCCAACATACTCCAACACTTTTGAAATAATCTTGTATGGTACTTAACACAAATGATGAAAAGTGATAATGTAAAGATCTAATATATTACACCCAAAATCACCATATTATTTTTAACTTGTTTATGAAGTTGGACACAGTTGTTTCATTCATTTGCAGATTCAGGCATCTATCCATATAAGATAAACATCTATCTATATGGCACAAATATCCATATATATGGGTCAAAAATCCATATATGTGCGACAAAAAACCATATATATGGGAGGAGCATCCATAAAAATGAGACAAACACTCATTTATCCATCCAAGATATACATATATTTAAAAGATATATGAATAGATATTCATATAACATAGGGATACACTATGCATAGAGACCTAGACTCATAAAGACCCTCTGAATCTTGATTTAGCCACTCACTATGGACTAAATTTCTCTATTGGGAGTGCACCAAGCTGACATAAAAATGTGACACAATGGAAATGTAGAGCTTAAATAGGGATATATATGTGATAATGGTATAAAAATACTATTATTAGAGGGGGGAACTAGTTTTATATATGATCTCATAACCATTTCTTACATAGTTTCACTCGGATACCTTATCACATGTGATAAGATCCATATAATCATGTCAAAGGACATTGAACATTATCCTATTATGCTCTTTCCTTCCTTGTTATGTGCTAAAACATACACTAGGCACATTGTCTTTCTTCGACACACTACTTTTTCACAAGCCTTACTACATATACTAGGCACATTGTCCCCCTCTAGCACACACTAAATTTTCACATGTCTTAGAATATACTAAGAGCTATCTTATCATCAAGGACCTCATGCTTTCATCATACTATTATGTGCTCTTGCACTTGGAGTCATATTGTGAGCATGTAACTTCCTTGTGATGTATGTAATTTCATAATTTTATCCCCACTTTTTGGGTTGTATTACCTTTCTCATTGTTTATATTGATTGTAAATTTTATGTTCTTTCATAATTATCTCTAGTCTATATACTTTTCATGATTATCATTCAACAATTCTTCCTTGTTTTGTTATATTATGCATGTTTATGACATTCACTACTTTGCATGATATACATGCTTACACACGTTTAGATTATATTTTTTTTTCATGTATTGATTTCTCTACTCTAATTCCTTGTATCTATGGATGAAATCAATTCAAGGGGATCATATTTTGTCACTAACACTCTTATGTTGAGGTTGTAGATAGTTACATGCTCTTGTACTTAGAGACTTAACACTATGTATAAATCGATCTTTGATCACATGGTATGGCAATGCCCAATACACCATTGTCCCCGTCACATTAGATGGAATATCACCATACAAAGTGTCATACAACTTAAAGGCTCTCTCTCTCTCTTTCACACACACACACACACACATTTTTGGGGACTATAATAATTAGCCTGTAGTTGTGCTTATCTTTAGATACGCGACAAAAGGTACTAATTGCACATCCTTTCTCTATTTTTGAAGGCCATATAGAATACACATGGCAGGGATGAAGAATACAATATGATATCTAATTAGGTTCATTATTTTACATGGACTTTGAGATATTGGGATGTTTCCAAGGAGTACAAGATTGGTATTGCAAAACATAGATTTGGCTTGTAAGAAATTTGATAATTATTTTGAAGTAAGACATATTAAATTATGAGCATATATTTTATAATACTAATGTGATAAATATCTACTTGATATTAAGATGATTTCTGCATCATAATTTCCATAATTAAATTCTTTAACCCCTCAAATTTAAATTTTAAAGGATCATAATAATTATTCATCCTTGACACATCATTGATCCCTCTAGATTAATTTATACCTAATTTGTATGTTTATAGATTGAAAAAGTTTTTTTTTTTTTTAAAAATATTTGGGGGTGGGGAGGGGGAAGCAAATTAGAGATTTTAGTTTTCTAATTGGCCTAGATTAACATTAAAAAATGCATTGTAATGGTAATATGGTAAGTCAAATGTGCTTGTGAGATAAGATTAGGAAATGAATAGGGCAGGGTTCATTTTGTTGAAACCGCCACAAATACCAACATAAATATTAGAAATTTAAAAATAACAAATTAAAAGGAGTCTCACAAATATTGGGGCTCCCCAATTTTCACCTGAGGTAATCGGGAAAAGGAAAAGATAGTCGGTCGAGAAATGCATTAACATCAGGTCATTCTCTACGATGACCTTTTGGCTTCACGAATCCACATCCAATGAATGAAGTTACTTCTCATTCACGTTGATGCATTATGTATTATTGAGGATATATTTGTGGGCTCACAACCACAATTTTAACTTCCATGTAAAAGAAAATTTATTTTGCATTTGTTTAAAACAATATAATAATTGTGTTATCTTAAATTAAATGGTGGAACTTTTGATTTGTTCACTTGTCAATCATAATGTTCTATTATTTGTAGTTTGATTTATTCACTTGTCAATCGTAATGTTCTATTATGTGTAGTTTTGATTTGTTCACTTGCCAATCATAATGTTTTATTATTTGTGGTTCGCTGTGTGGTTTAATATTTTCTTTTATTAATATTATTTTGTATGAAATTATTTAATTAGTTATTAGTATTTGAAAGAAAGGAAAAAAAATAAAAATCTTTTATAGTCAATAATATTAGGTGAAATGATTGTAGGTCTACAAATGACCTATAGTAATAAGAGACTGCTCTGTCTCTAGGAAATATCTTACCTCTTGAGAGATTTGAACTTGTGACCTCTCTTTCAAGAGCACAAATTCTCCAACATTAGGACAATTCAAATTGTACTAATTATATGTTATGATTTTTTTATTTATAGTAAGTTTTTTACATGAATACATATTTTTAATAGAGAAATTTTTTTTTTGTCATAATTAAAAAAAATTTCTTCTCAGTCTAGAATCAAGTTAAAATTAAGATTGCCTGATTAGGCTCAAGAGACCTTTCAACCTATTATTTATACAATTTCTTATATGGTTTAGAAGATTGAAATTAGACCCTTCAAGATTAGATGGGAAGCATAGAAATATAAAAGGAAGTATCTCATCTACCAAATTTGAGAAAATGAGTGTAAGTCAATTTGGTAGATGAGATGAGATACTTCACACAGTTGTACCCATCAATTCTAAATTTAACTTCCCCACGTAATACCGTTATTTGCAAGACTCAAATAAAGATATGGCCATGTACAAAAGTACAACCTTATCAAATAAAGATATGGCCTGGTCAAATAAAGAAAAAACGGCGTTGTTAAAATGGTTAAATAAAATCTAAGATGAGCTGTAAAGCAAACATTTCTATTTTCTTTCTAGATATTCTGAGACGTGTCTGGAAAGTTGAATTTTCTACCTATCCTAACAACTAAGAAATTTAATTATATAAAATAAAAATTAAAGATGATTTTCATTTTTTAATGTGATTGGTTAAATTAATTCAAAATATAATTAAATGATTGCTTTAACACTAATATTCCCCATCCCCAACTGGCTAATAACAAAGCTTCCACGCAATCCCCTGGAGTTGGTAAATAAACAATTTAAGTAACACCTTTCACATGGATTACCGACACTATACGCAACTCGATTGTATATTTGCTTTTAGACAATTTTTCCTTCCCCACCCAAAACCTTTGAAATGTTCATTATAAAAACTTAGCACGTGTAGGAGGTGAAAGGTATACATCATTAGGAAATAAAAGTTAAGGGTTTAAAGAATAATCATATTATAAGTTATATAAAAATTTAAATTTATAAATATTTTAATAATTAATATTTATTTAAAACTATGGTAGAAAGAGTTATAAATAAAATGTAAAGTTATTTTAATTGATATAGTGTATTACTAAAAACATATTTGTTATTTTGTTTTCTTTGTTGGTTGTATAGATTGAAATGATTTGAAGCTATCTAGATTGCAAATATAAAGTCTTCTGTAAAAAAAACATGATGCACAAAAGACTTTAAAAAATGAAGCTACACAATATGACATCATTCAAAAAATTTCATCCCAGAGATATTGCTCGTCTTTTCCACACAATTAGATAGGAGTGAAGTGAGTTTTGTTTATTGACAAAGAGTTTTAATACTACACCAAAATCAATATAGTCAAATTCTAAAATTTGTTGAATATACTGTGAATTGAAACTTCAAGAAGCATGAATCGATATTTTTATAGAAAACATATGTAACTTGATACAACATTACATGTAAAAGGAATATTTTAATCCAAAATGAAAATCATAGTAGGGAATAAATACTTTCTAAACTTAAAAATTAAGGATGTCTTGCTTTCACAATTTTGGACAAATATTTTACAAAAACAAACCAAAATAAATGCAAGCACAATATATCTAGTCATTTGGTTCACAATTTGATTTATGAGACACTATTAAAGATACGACGCCAAAAAAACCTAAAGTTGAAGAACTTAGGTTTTCCTAATAAAAAGATTAACCAAAAAACATATTTACCCCACTAAGAAAATAAAATCTAAACTTGGTGAATTGTGATGTCCTTAAATATCTATGAAAATCATAGTAGGGAATAAATACTTTCTAATCTTGAAAATTAAGGATGTCTTGCTTTAACAATTTTGGACAAATATTTTACAAAAACAAACCAAAATAAATGCACACACAATATATCTAGTCATTTGGTTCACAATCTGATTCATGAGCCACTATTAAAGATACGAAGCCAAAAAAACCTAAAGTTGAAGAACTTAGGTTTTCCTAATAAAATGATTAACCAACAAACATATTTACCCCACTAAGAAAATAAAATCTAAACTTGGCGAATTGTGATATCCTTAAATATCTATTATTTTATTATCTTTTATCTTCTTAAAGAAGCATTGCCTCATGAGCATAGACCACTTCAACAAAAAAATAAAAAAAATAAAAATTACTAACTTCCAAATAGAAACCATTAGAGTTGTATCACCTACAAAGTAAAGGTGAGAATAAGCAGGTAATCTATTGTTCCAACTCCATCCATGAACAAAACCTTGCATAACACGAGACTTGATAAATATTCCTAGACCCTCAACCATAATGATAAATAACTAAGGAGAGAGAGGAACTCCTTGCTAAAGAGCATGAGAAGCTCCAAATAAATAAGAGGGCTCACCATTGATAAGAATAGAGAAGGATGTAGAAATGAAACACTTCATGGTCCAATCAACGCAATCCTTTGCAAAGCCAAAAGCTAAAAGAGCTTTCTAGGAAAAGGACCACTTGACTCTATCATAGGTCTTTTCCATATCAAGTTTTATGAACATGGTGTTGACCTTGGAGTTTTGCATAGATTTAAGGTTAGATAAGAAATCACAATCCCATTAAGGATTTTCCTACCAGTAACAAATCCACCATGTTCGTCAAAAATCAAAAACTTTGGACAAGGCTCAAGTCTCTTCATAATCAATTTCATCATAATTTTATAAGTCACATTGTAGAGAGAAATAGGTCTAAAATAGTTCAAGGATGTAGAACCCTTCCTTTTAGGAATAAGAGTCAAGAAAGTAGAGTTCAAATATCTAAACAAAAGCTTATTTATTTGTGACTCCTATACTACCTCCAAAAGATCCAACTTAAGAATTTCCCAAAACTCTTCGAAGAGTTTAATAGGAAAACCATAAAAGCCTAGAGCCTTTCCCTTTTTCATATGAAACACCACCTCTTCCAACTCCTCCACCAAGATGGGTTGAAGAAGAGCCACATTCATCTCATTAGAAACTAAAGATGGGATGCAGTCCAACACCAAGTTCTAATCCTCTCTCATAGGAGGAGAGTACTCAATAATTAGAGTTGGAAAAAATTGAGAGGCCTCCTAGGAGAGATCTCCCAAGGAGTAAATTTGAACACCCATGAGGTAATAAGATTTCCACTTCTTCTAACATTAACCAAGTTATGGAAAAAAGAAGTATTTCTATATCCTTCTTTCCACCACTCAATATGAGATTGTTGCTTCTAAATAATCCCCTCCTATAACTCCCATTCCTCAAGCACGTTAGAAAAAAATAATTCCTCTCTACTTAAAACCTCTAAAAAGCCATGATCCTAGATTTAGCGAGTGATATAATCTAAGCAGGCTTAGGATGTCAATTTATTCGAATGTGTATGATGCAAAATAGGAAAAGGTAGGCTATCCTGTATAGGTAAAATAAGAACCTTAGGTCTATTTCACAATCAATACATTAGGAAGCGAAACAACCCACTAGGATTAAGAGGACCCAAGCACTAAAAGAGTGTAAGGGATTACCTTCACTATTATGGATTGTTGAATTGTGTAAATGGGATGAGGAAATTCAAGATCTACGAGTAAGAAGATAGTGAAGGAGATTTCTATAAAAGAGAGACAATTATTGGATTGATATGAACATTCTAAGAATGGATCTAAGAAGCCAACACAAAGACTGACATGTACCTAAAATCCGAGCCCAAAATATCTACCAATGGTGATCTGGGTAGTCAACGATAGCTGGAGTTACCCTTATATGTGGGAGTTTCCATTACATTGCTAAAATAAGATGAATAAGCCTAGGATCTGAAGCTGATTGTTTAAATCATGTTGGGAGAAAGAGGTTTTCCTAAGTCTCAAATCTAAAGATGGAGCTTACAATAAGGAGAATGTTGGGAGAAAGAGGTATTCCTTAGTCAACCCCCTTTTAGGAATTAACCTTGAAATTGAAATAAAATATAATGAAATTAAAGGAAGCATGTTGTTAGTAGAAAAGGATTGATAAGTGTTTATACATTGATGATATAAGTGCTTCTTGAATGAGATCACAAGTGTTGATATAATAGCATGACTCCACAAATACCTAAAAAGACATAAAAAAGACATGCTTGCATGACGAATTCTAGGATTATCATCATGAAGAGATGAATACTTGAAGATGCTTTATTTCTCCTTGAATGCTTGATCACTTGATATGGACTTGATTTGTTGATTAATTCATGGATTCCAAAATGGGAGAGGTAACATGGATTTTATACCTCTCTAGGTTATTTGGGGCTCAAAAGTCAAAGAAGGTTGATTAAGGATTTATAATCCCACTCAAAATAAAAACACCAAGCTTCAGTTCAAATTTGGGCCAAAGTTAGCATGTTAGGGGTGACTCTCGATAACATGGTCACAAAATTTACAACCTGCACATCCAAGGTCACCCTTGATGAGACAAAAATTACTCAAATTTTAGGTAAGGGTGCATTTTGATATGATGATTCCAAAAATGTATGTGAAATTGGGCTATAATAAGCAAAAATATGTGAAATAGACCACATAAGGTAATATGGCCTATGTATGCAAATGATAATTTATGAGTGAAATAATCAAAGGGGCACACGCATAATTAAGGGCCCATATTACTTAAATGGAGAGAAAACACTTAAATACATGGTAAAAGTCCTATAATGCATACAAGAATAAATATACACTAATGTGAGCACCACACAAGTGTGAAATTGGACAAACTTAAGAAGTGCGTATTATTTATGACACTACATTTAGTCCCCACTTTAGTGAGGGTAGGATTCTACACTCATACACATGGTAAAGTACAAGAAAAAGATATGATAGAGAATAGATGAGATCATGGGCAAGACTTAAAGAGGTAAGACATCACTAAGCTCAAGGGAAGCCCTCAAACCAAGGATCTTAACTCACACAATCATGTGCAAGGGCCCACCAAAGAAAAGGTAAACAAATCAACACAAAGAGGTTAGTACCAAAAATAAAGGCTCCAAATCAACTAGTTGAAGATAACTTGATGAAACAAATGCCTCAACTGCTAGTGTCACGCTTGGAATGCTATTGAAAGAGGGAAAGTAGTCTCATAGGAAGAGAAAGAGAACACATCAAGGATAAGACAATATTACATGATCCAACCAATTAGCAAAGCTATGAGATCATGAAATAGAGAAGAAGGAAGCCATGGATGTCATAGGCTAGAAAGCTATGTTTTTGATATTAAAGAAGCCAAGAACAAGGGGGCTAACCCAAAAGTACAGGAGGCAGAGAATCAAACAGAACTAGGCTAGAAAGCTATGCTATGCTAGCTGATCCATGATAGAAAGAGGAGGAAGAGTAGGAAATAGTCTAACAAGCTATACCAGTCAACCCATCCAATGATAACCAAGTAAACCATTATTCTCAAGGAAATTTGCCAAAAGAGGATTTTCCAAGGAAAGAATTGTCTCCAAAGGAAATCCACGATATAGTACAAAAGATCCAAGGAAATAATTATCTCCAAGTAAAACTATAAAATAATGCATAGGGGCGTAACAAGATAACCCCAAGGAAAGCATTGTCTTCTTAGAAAATCTGGTAAATAATGCATATGGACATAAAAGGATTATCCAAAGAAAATTTTCTCCTTAAGAAATATTCTAAATAACGCAAAGGGGGACAAAAGGATTTAGGAATCCTTCATATAATATACAAGGAGGTCACATATATGCCCCCTCCTTAAGATTTATCTATGTTGGAATCTTAAGGAAAAGAAGAACAAGGATACCCACCTTCAACACCAAGGATATATCCTTTAAGCAACAATGTATACATAACCCTAGAGAAAGATGCGTAAATATTTGTAAAGCCAAGGAAAGATAATTAGTTAAAAATATATCTCGCAACATGTGTAAAGGGGCCCTTAGGAGGAAGAGATCTCTATTCCAAGACATCTACCTCCAAGAGGAGTTCTTGAACAAAAATAACATCTTTAAGACCAAGAGGGGAAGGAGAATAATAATTCACCTTTTAGCCCCAACTATTTATAGGTAGAAAAAATGAATTCTTGATGAAGGATGACACACTTAAACCCTAAAGTAAGGGAATTTCCTTATAATGGACATGATTTTACAAATACAGAAGAGGTTGTGATAAAGGATATACATATCTTGTATAAGAGAGAATCCCCAATCAAGAAAATCAATTCCTTGTAAGAAAAGATATCACATAAGAAAAAAATGCCACTCCACCAAGGAACATGGATATTTATAAAGATCTTGAAAAGAAACCCCTTGAGCCCCAAGTTTAAAGGCAATGGAAAGGATAAAACATTATCTACTCTAAGTGAGATATTAATTATAACAGATATACACTCTCACAAAAGGAAGGGATTATAAACAAGAATTTCAATCTCTTAAAAAAGAGAAATATCCTCGTATAGAACAAATGAGTCCATACAATGAAGGACATTGGAATATAAAAGATGCAAGTCAACAAAGAGATAAGGGATCCTTTAGAAGGATATGGAAAGATAAATATCGCCACCAAGTGGAAAGACAAACCTTGCCCCACTAGTGGAAAGACACAAGAAAGGCACCTATTATATTACTCATAAGAGAAAATTGGAAAGTAAAGCACCATGCAAAACAAAGAACCCCTAATGGAGTAAGATACTAAGATCACATGGTGTGGAGAAACATAATAGTTGAAGGGAATGATAAGGCATTGCATTTAGAGTACAAGTATCAATAAGTTGTTGCATTTATATGCATAGTTCATGATTTTTCTTAGGGAAGAAATGAGCGATCAAGTCTTGAAAAGGATTGTGAAAAATATTGTCTTGATTTGTAAATCGTAAGTCTTTTGTAGTGAATTTTGGGGGAGGAAGGTCTATAGGGACTTTTTTTTAATCTTTCCAAGATCTTGTCCACTATAGTCTTGTTTAGAAATAATGTTATAGCCAATCTCATAAGATGTCTTTAATTTGAAAGGTGGAAGGATTTCATGGAAAGATTTTGTGTAGGAATGGATAGTATGAGGATTGATCTATATAGAGAGATTATTAATCCTATCAACATTATTTGCATCCACTTTAGTAGGTTGATTAGAAGTGTTCTCATCTAAGTATTTATCTTCACTTAATGGTATGTTAGGAGATAGATCATGAATGAAATGCATAGCATCATCTTTTCTCTGAAGAGATGATGGATATGATAAGATGTAGGAGAGGAAGGAATATCTAGAGGGGTAACATGCTTAGTCTTTTGCACCAAGGTACCTCTGGAAGGAGAGGGTTCACTATAACTCTTTAATGTTTCATCTCTATTGAGGACATCATTAATAGGAATATGAAAAATTACCTTATTAAAAAAAGATACCCTACGAGAGGTACTGTAAGTGTTATTCAACAATGTTTCTTCTATGAGATATGTGTCATATGTATGTAGCAAAGATAAAGTGTCCTTGAGAGAAGTAATGTCATTCTCTTACTTCAATATATCCTCATGAGTAAGATGATCTTTAAGAGAGGGACAAACATAACTCATTAAGGCTTCATCTATAGAAGGAATGTCAATGAAATGGATAGAATGTAGGGTATTATTAGGATAAATAGCTATGATGTCATCCTCTTGCACTGAGTGTTCCTCATAATGGAGATACATTTTACGAGAAAGATAATTATTGTTTTTGAAGGCCTCATCCTTAAGAGGGAGATCCTCAAAATAAGTTTTGATAGTGTTTTCTTGCACTAAAATGTATAATGAAATTAATCTATAGACTGTATGCATTGTAAAACTACTCCAATTGTAAATGAAATGAAAACAATTTACAAATGAAAGCATATATTGAATGCCTAAAATAAGAGCTAACAAATAACAAATTTTATGTCCTTTTTATAAATGCAAGTACATGAATGCATCTAGATTTGATAATGTCATGCAAAAATTAGATCTAAGTCTAAAAATCAAAAGTATGTAAGAGGAGTCAGGTTAACCAAAATGTGAGGTGGGTGAAGCTAGATATCTAAAAGCATAAAATGTAGCATGCTATGATGTAAATATTGACTAATACAATGCATAAGAATCAGATCTAGACACCAAATCAGCAAATGTCATGTTTCAAGTTCACCAAAATGTAAGGTGAAATTAGGAAAAGGTAGGCTAGCTTGTATAAGTAAACTAGGAACCTTAGGCCTATTTCTCAATTGATACATTAGGAAGGGAAACAACCCACTAGGCTTAAGAGGACCCAAGAAATGAATGGGTGTAAGGGATTCCCTTCGCTATTATTGATTATTGAGCTATGCAAATGGGATGAGGAAATTAAGGATATAGGAGTAAGAAGAGAGAGGAGGAGATTTTTGTAAAATAGTGACATTTATCAGAATGATATGAAAATAATGAGACCAGATCCAAGAATCCAATAGATTGACTTATACCTAAAAATTGAGCCCAAAATGTCTATCAAGAACAACCTAGGCAATCAGGGACAACTGGAGTTGCCCCTATATGTGGGAGTCACTCTTTCACTATGAAACACTAATGAAGAATCACAAGATCTAAAGAAGACTGTTAGGCTTTACTGAATCCAAATATGAAACTTTACCACTCATCACCTGCACATAGAAAAGGATAATATTAGGAGAAAGGATTTTTCCTTAGTCAAACCCTTGTTTGGGAATTAACCTTGAAATTGAAATGAAATAGCATGAAAGAAAAGGAAGCATGTTGTTAGTGCAGACACTTGATAAATGTCTTATACCTTTATGATGTTGTAGATGTCTAAAATTGTCCTTAGTCACTTTATGTTATTAAAATTAAAAATAATTAATGTCCCCTATAACACTATAGTCTATTTTAATTAATTATTTATACTTTTTATATTACTTTATCTATTTAATTAAATTTATTTAATTAACTAGATTCATATTCCTAAAGTATTTAAATTTAATTTGAATACTTCCCTAATATATTAAATCCTATTTAATATATGGTTCTCCATAAATGCTATTTAAATAAATGTCTAATTTATTTATTCCCCCCACTTATCTTATTTTTTCTAAACTTGGTTAATTTGAATTAATCTTAAACCAGCCTAGAAACCTAGTCTACACCTATCCCTTTCACTCACTAAACCTACCACAATAGTTAATCCTAGATTAACTAGCTTAAAAAGGTGATTTCTAACCTTATTAATCCTAATGAGTTTCTCACACGTGTAAGAAAATCATCCCAAGGAAGCCACCAAAATTTCTTAAACTCTCGAACTATTCTCTTACACTCTTGTCCCCCACTCCTTTCTCCAATGTTGTTCACACATGTGTGAACAATAGTGAGCCTTTCAACCTTAAATACCCATCTTGTCTCAAGGTTGAATTTTTGCATGACCACCTCCCTTAGCCTATGTGTCTCTTATGTGGCTCCTATGTGGATGTATCCAAGCCCTCATCGTTGCTCCAAAAATCTATAATATTATCTTTGCTACAAGCATTTCACCATTAGTTTTCATGCATTGTTATTATTGTCAAATAGCTTAGAGTTATTGCATCCATCATTTGAGCATTTTAGAGATTACATGTTAGTTTCATATTTAGTTTTTGAATCTTGATAGTATGTTCAGCTTAAATATTTGAATCCATAATAGCTTATTAGTTTTGCATTTCATCTTAGCATCTCAAATACTCTCATGTTTGAATCTTTTGTTTGCAACTAGTTCCTCATACTAGTTTCCATTCTTGAGTGATCTCCATTAGTGTATTTACGATTCATTTCCATCATTCAAACTTGGATTTGGAGATTTTACATATTGTGTTTGGAGAGTACAACCACATCTCCTCAAAAGAGAAAATTAAACGAGTTCATTGGGTGCACTCTTTTTAGCTCATCAGAGGTTGTGATAGATTAATCTTTCTTTGTGTATGCATGTTTAAACTAATTTTTTTATTGTTTATGCTTGTTTTGACATAGGTTAGATTTAATCACATACATTTTGGCATTCCTGGTGGGACCCACGTCCCTAAAAAATCAAACCTTTTTCCTAATTTTCTTGTTATGCAGGCCTAGAACATGCATTGACATCTCCACCTTGTGCATAGGAGTCTTTGCTTACCACCTGTTGTCTACATAGATCAACCTTTGCACAGATTGATGCCTATGACCTGCAACCACCATCTCTGCCTAACAAATTTTTAAAAGGGGTTTTAAGTTTTCTATGGTTTTATGAGATTCTACATTCAGTTCTTTTACAGTCATTGAGTTTTACGAAACAAAATGCTATCAAGTTTTTTATTTTTACTGACCATAGGTATAAAAATTTGTTTTTTTTTGTAGATTGTCTCCTACATAGATCAGTGCTTGTATAGATTCTCATGTGCTTGTAGATCATGTGGGTAAGTACAAGTATATTTCACATATGCAAAAACTCTTAGCTCTTTTCTTTTTTGTCAGATTGACGTCTACAATGATCTGTGTCTCTATGGATTGGCATCTATGTCTTTAATTTGATGTACATGACCTGTTGTATATTTTCTTAATTTTTTGTTGATTTGACTAATGACTAACCACTTTTGTTGCTGTATCCAACTATCCATGAATGAAAAATCACTCAAACTACTAACTTTTAGAGGCTACTTAAAGATTTTGTATGCTTTTTTGGGAATGAACTCTTGAATGCCTTTAACCACTTTTACATGCTTTATGGGGAGTGTTTGATGTTAAAATAGTTGAATCTAGTTGCTCTAATTAGGTTTCAATTTGGAAATAACCCCATTGTTGTTGTGTTTAGAAGGATTTTCTTTCAATCTATGATCTATATGTTAAAACCTGTTAATTAAGTGATTTATAAGATAAAATATAGCCATACCCTCTCCCTTGACCTTTGTAAAACTTGGGAGAAGAGAAAGATTATCTTATCTTTGATTCTAGAGAGGCTTGTCTATGGTGTAGGAGAACCTAGGGGTTAGGATTGGGTAACCCTGACTTTTTGGTTTGGAAGACCTTCTTAGGGTATTGTACATAAATAAGATTGTGTAAGGTTGTTGTTGTGTTGTTTTTTAATGCTATGTTTTTGTTGTGGTCAATTTGGTCCAAAATACCCTATTTCATGTTTTCGAAGCCAATTGTGGCCATATGTGGAAATGGAGCCTATAGTTCTTAGAAGGACTTATTTGAGGTATAATTCAGTCTAGGATCATCCTATAAGCCTTTTGGAACCCATTCATTGGGTCAAAGCACTAAAAAAATGAAAGATGTAAAAGTTGTAAAAAGTTGCTTGAGCAACTTTTGCAACTTTCCAATGTTGCATGACAACATTTGGACAAGTTTTGAAATATGCCCTAATGGAAGTTATGGGTTAGGATAGTTAGTTTTTACAAGCCCAGGGGACATGTATAAGGGCTTTCCAAGTATTGTAATTGGTTGGACAATTTCAAGATACATTTCCAAGGAGTTATTGGTAGTTTTTTTGTTACTATACATAGTTTGCAAGCTTTAGTTTGAATTCATTAGATATGGATTAAATAATTTGTTTTGATGTATAGGATAGTTTCTTCTACTTGTTTCCTTTCATAGTAAATAATTCTTGTGAGTTTTTGTATATTTTTGATTGTTTAAACTAAAACAAAACCCTCTTAGACTATTCACTTCTAGTGTAGGGGTTTGTGTGTGTAAATATGGCTCTATGATGAATTCCCACCATGGGATCTTGATGGCCCCTACAGGATGTAAAGTAGAGCCCTTATTTTGTAAATTTGTGGGAAGTTTCATTTTCCATTTTTAAGAGCTTTCCCTAGGCGAGACTATAGATAAACGACTAGGAGCAAGTTGATGACAGTCAATGTTTAAATGCAAGATTGGAGTAAATGATCTAATCATTGGAGAGTGTTGTTAGCAGAATAGAGAAGTCCTAGGACCAGTTCCATGAGTTGGTGAATCCATTTAATCAACAATTTCCTTGAAATAATTTCATTAGCCCCATTTTTAAGGAAAAAGACCCAGTCAGGAAAAAATATTGTACAAACATCTTGGTGACCCCAAACCTTAAAAAATATTTAAGAGTGTCCAAATGGGTGTCAGGATCAGTGACCTAGTTGGGGGTTGCTTTGGGAATATTGGAATTTTTTAGGATTTAGAGGCCTAATTAGGGATACTAGCCCTTAAACTAGTGAATTGTGAACTCGATGAGAAGAGTGTAAGAAGAATGGGTAAAAGAACACCAAGACTGATTGAATTGGTATGAAAAAGAGCCAAAACAATCCTGCACTGTATCTAAAGAGGAAATTGTGGATGTGAAATGAACTTACCCTAGTGAGTTCAAGAAACATTTGAGTTACCTTTGGTAGAGAGGCCTTTGGGATTGGGAGAAGAAACAAAGTTTTTCTCCAAGGTTATGGTGAAGAAGTAAACCCTTAGAAGGTCTAGGATTTGAACTTGAAAGGAGTCAAGATGATTCCAGGATAGGAGCCTCCCTATTAGATTGGTATCAAAGCCTAAAATATTTGGGCTAAGTAAGTGTATGTCTGATCTTGAATCAGTTGGTGAGTCAAGGATGGTAACCAACATAGAGTTGGAAAATAAGGTCGATGACCAAAAGGAGGAGAATAGACTCCTAAGGGAAAATTTGGTAGAGATGGAGAGTAAGCTTGGTGAAGTGGAAGGCAAGACTGAAGAGGTCAGTAAAAAGGTTAAAGAAGCAAAAGGTAAAGGGAATTTAGTGGCAGTAGAGGATGAAGTGCCAGAGCCTAATCTAATATTGCAAGAAGAACCATTTCTTAGAGAATTGAACCTATGGGTGGAAAATATCTAGAGGGAGTACCTCTGTTTAGTGAAAAATGGAGCAAGAGTTAGTGATGGAATGGATGGAAGGGTTAGAAAACCATTTTGAGTGTGAAAATGTGAGTGAAGCAAATAAGGTGAAGGTGGCAAAGTATAGACTAAGAGAAGCTGCCTTAAAATGGTGGAAATTTGTGCAAGATGAGAGGAAAAAATAGCCCGAAAGAACCCCATTTCTACTTGGAAGGGTATGGTTGCCAAGATTAGAGACACATATATCCCTAATGAATATGAGATACAAATGCACAATAAAAGACAAAACCTGAGACAAAAGGGAACTAGATGTGAGCACCTACACTAAGGAGTTCTACAAGTTGTATTTGAGAACCAAGGTGACAAAAGATGAAATAATTAAAGTTGCACACTACTTAAATGAGATAATATGTAGTATACAGGAGGAGATTAGTTTTTCGACACCTACCTGTTGACGGCGTTTTGCTGACCAGGTCTGCCAACAGTCATAAGTTGTCACCAGGTTCCGGGGAAATCGGCCAACTCCGCCTGCAAAGGTTGTTCGGGGGAAATAAATCCTCTGGGCCTTCAAGCACCTGGGTGTCGGGTCACGACGGTGTGGGGCTCGGTTGGGAGAGGTGACTATTTTCAAGGGGGATAGATAGTTTCTTCAACCCATCCTCTCCAAAGATTCGATCAAAGTAAGGTTTTCCCGAGCGTTCTATACTTAGCAAATAAAGCGAAAAAGATCCTGCAGGGTTAGAAATGTTTCATCTAGCTACAGTCATGTTGAAATATATGGAACATCAATAATAATCTGGTAAACTACACTAAATACCGAAGAAACACATAACCATCAGCTAGCATTTTATCAGTAGCAGGAATAAAGAGGTCGTTAATCTACTTTAAGATACTAGAGTAGAAGACATAAAGAACATCAAAACATGAAATACCATTAACTCAGAAGCAGGAATGCCAATAACATCATTGGCAAGAATTCTTCCTTCTTTATTAATGTTCCTTCCAGCAAGCACTGGTGCGTGATACAATGGTGACTCCAGGGGAGCATATAACTATTTGAGAACAGATCAATGGAGCATTGAGCTCTGCAACTTGAAAAGAGAAATTACTTTTCTATTGCGATGGACAACAAAATCATCAATTTTGCCGACCCTTGGAAATGGGCCGATCTGCCTATTTATACAACTCTCTTCTAACCCTAACCCTATTTTCATCATGCCTTAATAAAATACAATATCTGGGGGCCGGTACTACCTGCGCCACCCTACAAAAGACCTGGAGACAGAATAGGTCTGTCATGTTAGAAGAATAAGATAAGAATATACATCGGAACAATCGGTCTCGGGAAGAGAACCGGAAAGGAGAAAGAAGGATGTAGGTCCCTCGATGATCGAGGCTACATGCCTCATAATGGGAAGTGTGGTGCCCTATCTCCAATGTGCCAGATGTACCTTTGAGTGGTGCCTCAAGAAGACCACCTTGTCAGAAGACCAACTGCCAAACCGACGCCCCTTGATGTGGCCAACTACTTCTCTAACAACCTTTATTAACCGCTTCTGAAAGTGATCGGTCAGCCTCGGGCACCGGGACACGGATCACTTCAAAGAATAAATTTTTTTTGGATCTGGGACTCCAGGATCTGGGAACTTTCATCCCAAAAAGAATAAAGAATGCTCAGAATAAAGAATGCTCAACACTTGAGTTCTCCCCGGCCCCTGGAGAAAGCTCAAGGTTGCTTATTATCGTTGAAGGCCTGGAGGAGGTGAGAAATGCCATCCTCATCTATCTCTCTTAGGCTGGCCCTTCTGTGCCTGGCCACTTCAACTTGTTCCCCCAGGTCTGGAACATTTCCTTTAAATTCATCGACCATTCTTGTAGTGTCATGACCCTTAAGTATCATCTTGGTTAGTTTCGCCATCTGGGCCCCATCTATCCCCTCCGGGGATTGATACCGGGATTTCATTATTTCATCAAAACTCCCCAAAATTGAATCATTGGGGGTATATGTATCTGTACTAAGGGGATCAGCCCCGGAAGCCTTTATCACAAAAGACCTGTATAAATTAGAAGAATATTTTACAGTGTTTACCTTCTCTTGCAATGACTCTACCAGTTGCTTGGTTACCTCCAATGTGAGGTCAAGTCTAGAGTGCTGAGTTCTTACAAAATCAAAGGATTCCTCACCCAGAATTCTGGATTCGAAAATTATATCCTCTCCCAAGGTGAGGAGCTCTTCGAGCTCCACCTTCCACGCTTTGTAATTTTTGACGTCACTCTCCCACTGCTTAATAAGCACTTCCGCCTGAAGAATAACTTGTCGGGCTGTGTATAAATCTGGGAGAGTGGACGCCACGAAACATCGGGTGTTTCCTATCTGTAGGGCGATCCATTCATCCACTGCCTGGGCCTTCTTTTTCATCATTCACAGGGAGTCTATGTCAATCTGCGGTAATTATTCTAAGGTGGAGGCCTCCGGAGGAGCAGTGTTGATTGGTCGAGCCAGCTCAGTAAGTAACCCCACAAGGTTGGCATTCTTTTCCTTTTCAGCTTTGAGCCTCTGGGCTTCTTTTTCGTATCAGGCCTCCACTGCCCTTGCTGCCTCCTTAAGCAAGTCTACCTCACCCTGCTTTCCCCTTTTGCCTAGGGATACCTCTGCAACATTGTAATCTACGGGATCTGTGGTTGCTTCATCGGCGTCTGGGGGAGGTGTTGCCACAACGGCAACTGTTTCTCCGCCTGGACCAGTTTGAAGAGTATGAACTATCCAGGCCTTCTTGGCCTTTGGTGGGGCCTAAACTTGGGCCATCATTTCGGCCAGGGAGAGAGGAATCACCAGAGCGGACTGAGCTTTTCTCTTCTTTCTCTCAACCAGCCACTGAGGGGGGAGGGGTGGCCTCCTGCGAGAGTTTGTTCTCCTGATTCTTTCCCTGTATCCGGTGGCTGTTGCTCCTCAGTAACATGGACTTCATCTATCCTCCCTGCCTCAACTTCTTCTGCAGCAACATCCTTTTCAACCTCCATCTCCTCAGCCTGGTCCTGTATGTCGATCTCTGGGTCTGGACCTTGATAGGCTTCTTCGGGGATTTCTTCTTCAAGCTGCTCTTCTTCTTCTTGTTCTTCTTCTGCCAGGGTTTCTTCCTCTGTTGGCAGTAGGGGAGGTATCGGCGAAGATTTAGAGTTTGGGCCGCTGTGATTACCTGCCCAAAGGTTGCTCCTGGGAGTGGCCCCTGGAATGTGGCGGCTGGGTTTACGGTTATTCCTGGGGGTTTGGCTCCCCAAGCATATGCCATTTATTTGCTAGGTTTTAGTTGGTCCACTCTCGGACCTTGCATTGCTTGAGCCCCGGAGATAATCTCCAGTTTTGGCTCTTTTTCTTCTTCCTGCTCTTGTTCTTGTGTAGGTTCATGTTCCAAGTCTTTTGGGTCTGCAGCCTCTTTTTCTTTCTCCGGGACTTCTGTCCCTGCTTGTGTATTGTCCCCTTGTAAATTACCGAACTCATCGGTTGCAAATACATCAAACTCCTCTTCTAGAGGGGGACTGGCTGGGACCTCTGCAGGCCCTGCTTCTCTCTCCGGTTTTGGGGAACTGGAAGAAAGGATCTCTACTTCTCAGGGGAGGGAGGCCCTTGGCATTGGTACCGTTTCTACCTTGGCCTGTTTGATGTGCTTCCTTTTCCTCTGGGTAATCAAAGGTGGCCCCACATCAGCAATTGCTGTTGCCTCCATAGGATCCACCCCCATTGCCTTCATCATTAGGGCTTCCAGCGATGGGGAGGAAGGGGGACGAATTGGTTCGGCCATGAGTGGGGGAGTGGCCAGCCTCGTTGTTAACTGTTCCCTCATCTACCGGGAGGCTGCCACAGATTGCTTGATCTGTTCCTATATAGGGACTTCCTGCACTGGAGGGGTCATGTCTATCCCTTTTCCCTTGTCTGCACCCTGTGAAGAAGTCCCGGCCCCCGGGGTCAACTTAGGTCCCAGCTGTGGTGTTAACTTTGGCGTCGGTCGGGGAGCTTGGCGAGTACTCCCGGGGCACACCCTCTTGAAATAGGCGTGACTTCGCTCGACCACCTCCCGAGTGAAGTCCTCAATCATGGGACCCTCCTAGGCGGCCCAATCCATCACTGGCAGTGCCATTTTATCGATCCCCTTGGCCTTGTACTAGGGATCGATGGTGGGGGCGGTGTCCAAGAAATTGTCTGAAAACCTCTAGAGTTTCAATAGTTGCATCATTCCGGCCATCATCCTGATATAGTGCTGGCTTCGCACGTCCACATCATCTTGGAAATCTGTCTAGAAGTCCTCCATGTGTATTTGATGGGGCTCTGAAGCCTGGGGCATTGCCATTGCTATCTTCCCATGTAGATCAATGTTTTTCCGTGCCACATAAAATTCCTGCAAGTTATAACCTTTAAGCTCATTTTCTGCCTCATTCGCGGTGGCCAGACTGTAGGTGTAGTTCCCACAGGTGATTGGGAATGGGACCTTGGGGACCTTCTTGAGGGCAAAGAAGGTGTGCAAATCCATCATTTGCGGGCAGTATCCCAACAACACGATCTTGTCCCCACAATGCCTGGGTAATAAGTAGGGTTTCCCAGAAAAATCGGCTACCCTAATGTATGTATGCTGCTGGAATTGAATATAGTAGTGCCCATAACTACTAACTAGCTTCATCGCCTCAATGGATAGGCGGTATCTAGCATCCCGGGTGGGTGTAAGCAAGTGATAGTAAACGAACGCATCGTTCACCCATCAGAAACTGGGGAAGTTGGCCTCCCATTAAATTTGTGAGAAATGGTCCCACGGTGCTCTTTATTCCAGGCCAATCCCGAGCACGCCATCTATAAGTAGGCCGTTGGAATGGGGCCTCTGTTGTGCTAGGGCCCAGAAAATGTAAGAAGACATATAGAACTTCTTCTTCCTATCCACCTGGAGGAATTGGGAGTTGACGTGATTAGAGATTATTGCGGCCCAGTCAAAGAATTCTCCCTTGGTGGAGATATCGAGAAGAAAATAGTACATCCATTTGGCAAACTCATAGGCAGAGGGTTGCCCAAACACCTGAGCCAATGCTATTATCCCCATCTGGATGCTCTCCTTGAATTCAGAGTGTGGGATTTCTATCCTCATCCTCTTTGGGTCCCTCTTTGGGGCCTTAAGCCAGTGGGTATTCGTGTACACCTGGGATGCATCCTCCAGTTGAGTAAACTAGTCCAAGGCATCATCCCTTGTAACTATTGTGGCTCTGTCAAATTGTGGGATTCCCAATCCCACCCAGAATGTGTCTGGGTCAAGGGATACCAGAGGAGTGGGGTATCCTGTGGGCTCAGTGGCCGCAAGCATGACGGCCCAGACGGAAGAGTTGTAGTTGGCAGTCAGTGTTAGGATGAGCTTTGAGGACTGTACGGAGTAAGGGAAGCAAGCTGTCAGGAGGATCCCAGACCCTCCAACGTTGATCGCTAATTGATCCCCAGCTTGTCGCTGGATGTGCATCACTTTTACCAAGGCCTGCATCTCTACCCACGTTTTGACACTAGTGTCAGTTATAAGTTTAACCTTGGACTCAATCTTTGAGCCCGTAATGACATTGTTATGCAAGAACTTCATGGTGAGGGGCAGTTTCTCTAGGGCCCTCTCCATCTTAGATCTTATAGCTTCCCTAGTTTCTGTCGCTATTGGTAGTTTCAGACTTTCGGGAGGAGATGATGTGGACGTTTTAGACATATTTGGAAGATGAAGTCTGAGAACCTGCAAGGCAAAGCGACCATCAGAATATTTTTTTGTCAAAATAACTATTTCGGGGTCCGGAGATCTTACCACCGCGACGTTTGCTTCCCTGAAAAGTTAGTATCATGCAAAGGTAACCAAAAATAAAAACACATCGTAAACTTAGAATCTTCATCATACATCCGGGTCTGAGAAATTTTATCACACTTGGCAAAGACACGGGATGGATGGTGGTAAGAGGCCCGAAACTCAAAGAAATGACCGTTAGCAGGGATGTATGAAAAGGCAAGTTGTCAAGCCCACATGGACGCCACGTGCGTTGGCATTACATAGATGCGATGGCAATGACGGCGGAGCCAACTATTCAAAAACACAAAAAGGGAAAGCCACTTGGCTGGAATTGATTGCGTACATGGGATGTAAATGAGGTTCTGACAGACTTCATGGAGGAGAGAGAAAACTGCCTATTTAAAACCGGCCAAGGGCCGAGTTTCAAACAGGTGGTTTTCTGTCTCGAAGCGAGTTCGAGGGTCGAAAACCAGAAGTAGAGGTGACTCGACCAGATTTTCAAGCCAGTTGGAAGGATATACATAGAGCCGAAGGATATATACATATAAATAGGGAGATATATAGAGACTATACTACAACTATATACATATATACCTAAATATACAACGCGGGACGGTGCCCACGGGAAAACTAGATAAGGCAGGAACATATATACAACTCATCTACATGTTTACACTATTTACAGAAACAACTTCTGTGCAGAGGGAAGACAACCCTCTGGCAGAGCTGACCCACCAACGGGCGGCAAAACCAGAAGACAACGGACCAGACAAGACAGAAAAGCAAAACAAAACAAGATGAACGAAAGCAAGACAAAAACCAAAGAAAGCCAGAGAAATAGGAAAATAGGAATACCAACCTGAGAACGCAGAAGGCAGAGAAAAGGAAGGGTTATCGCGGGAGCTCTGCAATAGTTCGAGTTGTCAATCGGTCATAATCACCACCACGAAGCACTTGCGCCTGCCTGAGAATGACTAAAAATTGTTAAGCATTGATTACCATAAACTTCCTGCAAATACTCTGTTAATAGCTTTAAAATTGCTCTTTGATTCACTCTAAGTACTTGAAGGTTTCAATCGCGGTAAGTGTGAAAGTGACAGATAATTTCTATTTATACCCACGGTAAAAAGGTAATTCTCCTCCTTCTGGCGATCTCCGGACAGGCAAAACCTCCAGACTCCGGGCCCGGGGATCCCTCGAGATAATATCCTTAAGAACATCATGACGAACAATCCCAGAGTCTGGAATCCGGTTTCCCACAAAAGGCAACCTCCGGGACCGAAGTCCCGAAGACGGAAGACAAACAAACAAGACACAACGTCGGGGAAGAAAACCCCGGAGAAAGAAAACAAAAGGGAAAAAAGACAAGGCAAAGCCGCAAGCAAAAGCAAAAAGGGGGACCCAACATTTTGCACACAAAATATAGGGACGGGGATGTAGGGCATAACAAATGGTGACTAACTGGGAAAGATGCCTAAGTGCATTTGAGAACTATAGAATCTCTGGTTAGAAAAACTAGAACCAAGCCGCTCCTCGAAGCGTCTGATAGGCGAAGAGCAACATTTGAGAGAATCCAACCACGCAGGAGTCAGTCCATAGTCCTTCATTAGTGGTGTCGTGTGTGCTTTGGAAGGAAATCAAGCCGATGAACTTTGGGAGGAATAGAGAAGAGGCACTAATTACATCGAACCAGTCATCAATTTGCTCATTTCCCCTGGAGACCGGAGTTCTGTCCCACTTTTCCTCTTGCTATTTTGTTTGTTTTCTAGGTGGAGAAGGTGGTACTTCTTTCACCATTAAGCTTAAGCTTAGCTAAATTTAATGGTGGTACTTCTTTCACCTTTCCACTTATATTTAGTTTGTTCGAAGAGGGGATAAAAACTTCAGACCTGGGAAGAAGCTCTTAAAGTTTCAGACCTGGGTCAACCAATTAGTACAACCGATCTATCCTTAGTGTGTCCGATTACTTGTTCCTTATATTATTATTTTGTTCACTGATTGCCAGATTTCGGGAAAGAACGCCCAATGGAAATTCCTCAAAACGCGCCTTGTCCTGTGAGACGAACCCCGGAGACCGAGCCGGCTCCACCGTGCTAAAGATAGATTCTAAAGTTCACCATGCCATAGACATTGTATCAGAGGTCAAAATTATGCGAAGCATTCCAATTCCTGCAAGACATAACAAAACACCAAGACCAAAAGAAAACTAAAAACAAAAATAAAAAATGACAAAAAGGGACTGTCCCGGAAGACAACCGACAGGGCTATTTACAAGGCAGGGTATCTCGCACGAGGTACCCGGAGGGGATATTTACAAGCGGAAGGATTTACATATAATACAACTTAGGATGATCTTACCCTACTTGAAATAGTGTTTAAGAAGCTGTCCATTAATGGGCAATGCGACAGGTTCTCCAGTCAGAGTGTTAAGGCGGTAAGTATTTGCCCCGCAGATTTCTGAAATCAAGTATGGTCCGAGCCAGAGCCGCTGGAACTTGGTATGTTTTCCTTTCTTCTCCCGGGCCTTGTCCCACAAAAGGACCAGATCTGAGATCTGAAAAGCCTTATATTGGGTTCTTTTGTCAAACCATCTTTTTACCACTGCTTGATGATGCGTGAAATGTTCAAGAGCTACATCTCGCTGTTCTTCCATCCGTACCAGGTTCAAGAGCCAAACCTCCACGATGTTGTCCCTGTTGCTAAATTCCTGCATGATCTATAAAACTGGGATTTGTAAATTGACTGGGAATACAGGGTTCTGGCCATAAACCAGATGGAACGGGGATGTTCCCAGGGCGGCCTTAATGCGAATGCGATCCACCCAGAGGGTGAATTTCAACTTTTTATGCCAATCCCGGGGGTTCTGTTCTAACAAATGTTTGATCACTTCAAGCAGATTCTTGTTCGTTGATTCAGCAATGCCATTTCCCTGGGGGTAATAGTTGTTGGAGAACTTCAGTGTGATCTTCCGATTGTAGGTCCATTCAAGTAACTGTGCTGAAGAAAATGCTAGACCATTGTCACATACCAAAGCAAAAGGCATTCCGAATCTTGTGACGATGTTTTCTTCCAGGAATTTGATAACTACGTCTGCCGTATTATTTTTGCAAGGTATAGCTTCAGACCATCGAGTGAAATAATCTGTAGCAGTTATAAGGATGTATCGGTGGTTGGCAGATGAGTTAGGGTTGATCTCCCTGATGAAGTCAAATGCCCATTGGGAAAATGGTCTAGCCTCGTATACTGGTTGTAAGGGCATGGCTGGGTTACGCTCGCGATGCGCCATGGTTTGGCAAGTATAGCATTTCTTGATATAAGCGTAGACATCTTTGAAGATACAGGGCCAATAGTATCTGGCTGGAAGGATCTGATCGGTAGTGGCGTCGGCTGAGCCATGCCCAGTTCCAAACTGTCTGTGGAATTCATCGATTATTCTTATAGCTTGGTCTCTATCGATGCACCGGAGGTACACTCCCTCATAGTTTCTGCGCTAAAGCGTAGAGTTTTTGATCATGAAGTGGGCGCTTTTCATCCGCAGAGTGTGGCGTTTGTGGGGAGGTAACCCCTCCGGGCATTTGTTGTTTAGCAACAAGTATATCAAGTCGGTATACCACAGATCTTGGGTGATGGACTCCACTATATAAGTTTGGCATTCTATGCGAGGAGTCTCTTCTGCCATCACCCGAATTAGTCCTTGGCCCTGGACTATTTTCATGGGCTGCATTTCTAAGTCATATTCCTAGAGGATGGCCATCCATTTCCCCCGTCTCTCACCCAATTCACTCTACATCAGCAGAGATTTGACGGCCTAGTCCGGAATGATAATATGTACTTTTCTCTAGAGAATATAATGCCAGAATTTCTTTACGGCCTGAACTAGAGAAAAGGTTTGTTTTTCTAGTGGCGAATACCAAACTTCAGCGTTCTTGAAGGGGGAACTCATGAAAGCTATTGATCGTTCCTCCCATTCAACCTGGGTCAAGACTGCCGCAGCAAAATGCGGTGAAGCAAACGAATAAATGTAAAACGGAAGGGAATAGTCTGGACTAGCCAAGATAGGTGCTTCCGTGATTGTTTGTTTGATCTGGGTGAACACCCGCTTTGCTTCAGGACTCCACTCAATCTTGGTATCTTTCTTCTTCTGCAAATCCTGTGATGAACCGTCGCACAAAGTTGATCTTTCCAAAAAAGGATCGCATCTCTTTCTTGCTGCCGGGCATCTGTAGATTCAGCAATGCTTTGACTCTATCATGGTCTATGGATATACCCTTCTCAGAGATGATATGCCCAAGCAACTTCCCCTCGGTGACCCCGAATATGCACTTCTTGGGGTTGAGGGATATTTCATACCGGTGACATCTCTCGTAGATCTGAGTGAGGTGGGCGGCATGGTCACGCCTGTCCTGGGAAAAGATGGTCAAATCATCCATATAGATGATTATGCACTGATTTACGAGGCCTTCGAATGTAATGTCCATAGCCTTTTAAAATGTAGCCCTTGCGTTGATTAGACTGAAGGGCATTCTCCGATACGCAAATGTTCCCCACTTAGTGGTAAACATTGTTTTCTCTCTAACCTCATACTTGACCATGACCTGGTTGTACCCTGAATACCCATCCAAGAAGGACATCATCTGGGATCCATTTACTATCTACAACACCTCATCCAACGAGGGGAGAGGGTGATTATCTTTTTTAGATGCCTTGTTCAAATTTCAGAAATCCACGCAGAGGCAGATCTTGCCGTTCTTTTTCCTTACAGGGACCAAGTTGGCAACCCACGTAGTGTGTTGGATTGGGAAGATTATGTAATGCCCACCCTAGAATCTTCCTATGTTAGACAGACAAGACTATTGCTTTGACACTTTGGGTTTTATGATGGACTATGATTATTATTTAGTTAGCATTTTATGAGATATTTGAGCATATATAATTGGTTATTGCAGTTATTTGGACATATTAAATGAGTTATGATTTAATGATGAATGGCTAGAAATGAACTATCAGTAAAATGTTTTACATTGATTTGTGTTATGACGTTTATATTATGATTTAACCCTACTGACCCTATTATGGTTTGATGTTCGCTGGTTGATGTGAGTGTAGGATGAGGAGGAGCAGTCGTAGTAACTCCTACGGGAGATCCACACGATGTCGCACTCTCCCTCCTTGTTTGCTACTGTCTATTTATATATATATATTTGTATATGCATATCAGTTGGTGATGCAGGATGCAGGTACCAG
>MU224839.1:1023008-1040969 GCA_018584345.1 Thuja plicata | reverse complement strand
ATGAATAGTTATTCAATGTGTAGGAAGGAGAAATGGAATTAGTAAATAAAGTAAGGAATATAATTGAAAATAAAATGTTATTTTCTTACCCTATCTCTTAAGTTCTAAATGTGAAAGTAAAGAAAGGGAATGAAATTTAATTTGGTCAAGTAAAGTAAATATGTTAGTAAATGAAATTCATTAAGGGAACCTTAAGGAATGTAAATGTGGAGTAGTAATGTTGTAATGTAAAAAAAAAAATTAGTTGCAATTTTATTCAAAAGGCCTGATTCCTTATGGGTTCCCTGGCAGGGACATTACAGATTATCTGGGCTGACAACAGTTTTTCTACCTCTTGACGAATCAGAGGTTCTATCAGGGGGTTGACTGGTCTTTGCTTTTGCCGAAAGGGCTTAGCATCTGGTTTTAGGGGAATAGTGTGGGTCATGATGGATGTATCATACGTTTTCAAGTCTTCATAACCCCAGGCGATCACGTCAATGTATTCTCGGAGAACCGCGAGAATCTTTTCCTTTTCCCCAAGGGAGTAGGAGGTACCAATGTGAATGAACTTTTCTTCACCGGGCTGGCCAATGTTAACCTTTTCAAATTTTCCTCCCTCAGGGGAGGATGACACCTTTTCATGGGCCTGGGGATTCGAGTCAAAGATTTGTTCTAATGTAACCATCCCCTTTGGGATGGTGTTACTGGGTAGGTCCATGATCCCATCGTCTTCATCACCCTGCCTGGTATCATCGTGGTCTCGTTCCTCCACTATCTGGTCTTCAAAGACACCAACATTCGCCATGAAGGCTAGGATGTGTTGATCATCTTCAAAAACCTGAAAGTGGGTGACATTATCTGGGATGGAGGGGGTGGGGACCATCTCAACTGAAAATCTTCAGAGTCGCGAGCCGGCCATGGGCTCAAGTGTGCTGGCAAAAATGGCAAGGGCGTCCGGAACATAGTTCCATCGCCGGGGAATAAGGTCAATGCCGAAGGTATCAAAATCTTCAATAAGGCTCCAAGCCCGGTTGCCGTAAGTGGCCAGCTTTTTGTCATGACATGTATATTGACTCTGAACTTGTTTAACAATCAACTCTGAATCACCCAGAGCCTGGAGGCGGGTGATACCTTTCCTTAGTGTGAATAAGAGTCCAAGGACCAAAGCCTCGTATTCTGTGACATTGTTTGTACAGTTAAACTGTAGTCTGTAGGATGCGAGGAAGGAGTTCCCTCATGGGTTGATTAATTCTACCCCAGCCCCACAGCCCTGTTTGGATCGGGACCCATCAAACTTAAGGGTCCATAAGTCGTTGTTCGTGATTTGGGGCTGGGGTGGAGTAGTCTTCGTTAGACTATTGCTGGGGGACTTGGGGGTCCCTTCCTGGACTCCCATCATGAAAGTAGGATTTTCATCCAGAGTTTTTTGAATTTGGGATTCTCGGGGAGATGGCACCAAAGGAGCATCTCCCATAGGGGCACTGGGTCCCAGGGAATCAGTTGCATGTTGTTTGTTCCAGAGGGTATCAAGGTGCTGGTTAGCGATCGAGAGACATGGCCCACACTCAAGTTCTGAATGTTTTTGTTAGTGTACTCAGCACCAAGTGTCAGACAGGAATGTGGCAAGGGTTGCTGTGGCACCTTGAGAGTTGACTTCAACTCTCATCTTTTCTTCGAGGTCCTGGGCTCTCTACAGTACGACGGGATTTTCTTCGGGGACGAAATCAAATGTTAAAATTTAAAAAGGTTTGTACACCCCCAGAGAAGTCTCATAGAAAAAGACCTCGTTGACCCTCCCAACTTCAGTAAGGGCCTGTTTCATCTGGGGTTCACTTTCGACCTGGATCTTATTTGATTGTCCTTCCCACGGAAGCCATAGGTGGGTGAAGTTGGTTGAAAATTATCCATTCAAGGACTTAGACCAATTCTAACTTAGTAACATCCCGTAAGTCTCTGGGATGTCCACCACTTGGATGTCAATGATGCTGGCTATCCTGGGGTCCTGGATAAGATGTATCCAGATGTTCTTCAATTCCCCCACCATTTTCATAGCAGTCTTGTCCAACTGGATTACTGTACCATTAGATGGGGTGGGGTGGAATCTGAGCTTCTGAAAAATAGATAGGGGCATGATATTACCTGAAGCTCCAGAGTCCACTAGGCAATTATGTATATTCTTGCTGTGTATATTCAGGCCTAGTAAGAAGGGAGGATCCTCATTGTTCCCCCGGAAGACAGCCGCATTAGCATCTTCAAATGAGACAGTCTTGGGTGGGTGACTGATGGCTTTCGGGTTTCCTAAGAGTTTCAGAAGAGACTTCTTCTACTTGGGACAGTTCAACAAAACCTCCATCAAGGTCATGGAGGTAGTGGTCTGTTCTAACGCTTTCGTGATGTCAAATCTTCCTCCCAGGAACTGGCAATTTTCCTCCGTGAGATCTTTTGCTTGGTTAGAGCTAGGACCTTTTGGAGGCGCAGGTCACTCAGTCATGTTGTTCCAGGGAGGAAGAGTATCTTTGGTAGGAGGTGCAGGCATGTAAACTGGTCCTTTACCAACCTGACTCTGAGTATTGTATGGAGTCCGTGGGTTAGTAAAGGCATTGGCCTTGAAAGGTGGAATGGATTCGTCAAAGAATCCCTGCAACTCAAATTCTTCTTCATCTTCTCCGGAAGTCCCGAAGAAGATGGTGTCACAGGTGAAGGCGTTGTGGGTTTTTTCCTGGACAGGAGGCTCTGGAGGGGTAGTATCGTGCGAATGCTACCTGTCCAGCTGGGAGATCATGATAACCTTCTCCAAAGTGGCACAATTCACCTCATTGTGCAAACTAGTGTTGTGTAATCTACACCAGTTAGTCATGGGCTGGAAGTCTGCTACAGGCATAAAATGTGATGGTCCAGCACCATTTTGGTTGCTATTTTGGTTTGGAGGCAGGCCTCTGGTGTTTGGATTGTTATTCCATTACTGTTGATTGGGCCTAGGCCCGTTGTTAAAGTTTCTCCCTTCGGCATTGTTGTTTCATTGGCCAGAGAAAATATTTCTCCTTTGGGAATTCAAATTTTGGGGTGCGTAGGACCCCGCCTTTAGTTGGCCCATGTCCATGGTCAAGGTGGACAACATTCGCCAGAGGGATTCAACCTCGGCGGTCAACTGAGTGTTTGTGTCACAATGTGATGGCTGTTGTTGTTGTTGGCTTCCTGGGAAGGTAGCAGTATTAGCCGGAGTCGAGGGCGGCAATCCTCCAGTCGTGAATGACTTGAAGAAGGGCACTCCAGATGATTGTGTCTGAGGTTGTTGTGTCTGCTGCGGCTGATTCCAAGGGAAGACTTCCAGACCCTGTGTCATCTGGGTATGGGCTGGATAAACATACCATGCCTGTTGGTCTATCAAAGGTAGTGGGGGATTCATTGCCATTGAGGGGGTACCTACTGCCAGATTGGGGTTATATCCCCCGGCATATGTAGTTCCGCCGGGGATCATGTTAAAAGGAGTGTTTTGCCCAATCTCGCCCAGGGATTTGTTAAGACCGCGCGACAGCTCTAGGGCCAGGTTGTAGACTTTTGCCAAAGTGTCCCGATCGCCAGGGGCAGTTGTTCTCCAAAGGAGAGTGACAACAAAAGGGTCCATCGCATTAAGATAGGTCTGTATGGTTACATCTGGAGATGGGATAAAAGGGCCCGTACACCGCTTCAGGGCGCGCGGGAACCTATGGTTGAATGCTGCAAGAGGTTCATTAGGTTCCTTCCTAATGGAGATGAACTGGTTGTGGGAATAGGCTGGGTCCACGTGCACATGGAAGGAAGCCAGGAAGGTGTCCTCCATATCCTGCCAAGTGTTTATGGAGTTGGTAGGCAAGTTAAGGTACCAGTTCAACTCGCTTTGTCCTAGGGACAAGGGGAACACACGGGTCACAACATCTTCATGTTGGATCTGATGTTGATTCATGGCATCTTTGTATGCCTGTAAGTGTTCTTCTGTGGTCCATGGGCCTAAGTTCTCGTATCGTGGGCAGATATTTTTTGGGTGAGAGGGTAAATCATTGGTTGCGCCCGGAAAAGTGCCCATTGGGGACTCGGTGTTTCTGAAATATGCAGCCATCGGGGGAACTATATGTTGGGTAGTTTGGGTACTAGTTCCCAGGACTGTCTGGAGAGTTTGAGTATTCAGAGGTATGGTAGATCCCTAGACAATAGTGGCTGGTATGATTTTTGAGGTCCATTTCTTTTGAGCAGGGGGCTTGAGTTTGATAAACTTTGCGGGATTTAGGGCAGACCTAAGGACTCTTTCAAACTTCACTGGGGAGAAAGATCCAATCCCGCTGAAGGCTTGTCTCCTAAAACTACAACTCGGGGATCCCTCAGAAGGTGTAAAATCAGAATCTTGGGAGGGGGATGAGTTCATACCCTCCTTGTAGCGCCAGTTTCTGTTGATGGGGTTTTGCTGACCAGGTTTGCCAATAGTCATAAGTTGTCACCGGGTTCTGGGGAAATTGGCCAACTCTGCCTGCAAAGGTTGTCCGGGGGAAATAAATCCTCCGAGCCTTCAAGCACCTGGGTGTCGGGTCACGATGGTGTGGGGCTCGGTTGGGAGAGGTGACTATTTTCGAGGGGGATAGCTGGTTTCTTCAACCCATCCTCTCTGGAAATTCGATCAAAGTAAGGTCTTCCCGAGTGTTTTATACTTAGAAAATAAAGCAAAAAAGATCCTGTAGGGTTAGAAACATTTCATCTAGCTACAGTCATGTTGAAATATCTGGAACATCAATAATACTCTGGTAAACTACACTAAATACCGAAGAAACACATAACCATCAGCTAGCATTTTATCAGTAGCGGGAATAAAAAGGTCGTTAATCTACTTTAAGATACCAGAGTAGAAGACATAAAGAACATCAAAACATGAAATACCATTAACTCATAAGCAGGAATGCCAACAAGATAATTGCCAAGAATTCATCATTCTTCTTAAATGTTCCTTCTAGCAAGCACTGGTGGGTGATACAATGGTGGCTCCAGGGGAGCATATAACTATTTAAGAATAGATCAATGGAGCATTCAGCTCTGCAACTTGAAAAGAGAAATTAATTTGCTATTGTGATGGACAACAAAATCATCAATTTCATCGACCCTTGGAAATAGGCTGATCTGCCTATTTATACAACATTCTTCTAACCCTAACCCTATTTTCATCATGCCTTAATAAAATATAATATCCGGGGGCTGGTACTACCTGCGCCACCCTACAAAAGACCTGGAGATGGAATAGGTCTGTCATGTCAGAAGAATAAGATAAGAATATATATCGGAAGAATCGGTCTCGGGAAGAGAACCGTAAAGGAGAAAGAAGGAAGTAGGTCTCTTGACGATCAAGGCTATATGCCTCATAAATGGGAAGTGCGGTGCCCTGTCTCCAATGTGCCAGATGTACCTTTGAGCGGCACCTCAAGAAGACCACCTTGTCAGAAGACCAACTTCCGAACCAACGCCCCTTGATGTGGCCAACTACTTCTCTAACAGCCTTTATTAACCGCATCTGAAAGTGACCGGTGAGCCTCAGGGACTGGGACACAGATTACTTCAAAGAATAAAAAAATTTTGGATCTGGGACTCCAGGATCCGGGAACTTTCATCCCAAAAAGAATAAAGAATTCTTAGAATAAATAATTCTCAACACTTGAGTTCTCCCCAGCCCTCGGAGAAAGCTCAAGGTTGCTTATTATCATTGAAGGCCTAGAGGAGGTGAGAAATGCCATCCTCATCTATCTCTCTTAGGCTGGCCCTTCTGTGCCTCGCCACTTCAACTTGTTCCCCCAGGTCCGGAACATTTCCTTTAAATTCATCGGCCATTCTTGTAGCGTCATGACCCTTAAGTATCATCTTTGTTAGTTTCTCCATCTGGGCCCCATCTATCCCCTCCGGGGATTGATACCAGGATTTCATTATTTCATCAAAACTCCCCAAAACTGAATCTTCGGGGGTATATGTATCTGTACTAAGGGGATCAGCCCTGGAAGCCTTTATCACAAAAGACCTGTATAAATTAGAAGAATATTTTACAGTGTTTACCTTCTCTTGCAATGACTCTACAAGTTGCTTGGTTACCTCCAATGTGAGGTCAAGTCTGGAGTGCTGAGTTCTTACAAAATCAAATGATTCCTCACCCAGAATTCCAGATTCAGAAATTATATCCTCTCCCAAGGTGAGGAGCTCTTCGAGCTCCACCTTCCACGCTTTGTAATTTTTGGCGTCACTCTCCCACTGCCCAATAAGCGCTTCCACCTAATGAATAACTTGTCGGGCTTTGTATAAATCTGGGAGAGTGGACGCCAGGAAACGCCGGGTGTTTCCTATCTGCAGGGCAATCCATTCATCCACTGCCTGGGCCTTCTTTTTCATCATTCGCAGGGAGTCTATGTCAATCTGCGGTAATTCTTCTGAGGTGGAGGCCTCTGGAGGAGCGGTTTTGATTGGTCGAGCTAGCTTAGTAAGTAACCCCACAAGGTTGGCATTCTTTTCCTTTTCAGCTTTGAGCCTCTGGGCTTCTTTTTCATATCGGGCCTCCACTGCCCTTGCTACCTCCTTAAGCAAGTCTACCTCACCCTGCTTTCCCCTTTTTCCTAGGGATACCTCTGCAACATTGTAATCTGCGGGATCTGTGGTTGCTTCATCAGCATCTGGGGGAGGTGTTGCCACAATGGCAACTGTTTCTCTGCCTGGCCCAGTTCAAAGAGTATGAACTGTCCGAGCCTTCTTGGCCTTTGGTGGGGCCTGAACTTGGGCCATCATTTCGGCCAGGGAGAGAGGAATCACCAGAACGGACTGAGATTTTCTCTTCTTTCTCTCAACCAGCCACTAAGGGGGGAGGGGTGGCCTTCCTGCCAGAGTTGGTTCTCCTGATTCTTTCCCTGTATCCAGTGGCTGTTGCTCCTCAGTAACGTGGACTTCATCCGTCCTCCCTACCTCAACTTCTTCTACAGCAACATCCTTTTCAATCTCCATCTCCTCAGCCTGGTCCTATATGTCAATCGTTGGGTCTGGACCTTGATAGGCTTCTTTGGGGATTTCTTCTTCAAGCTGCTCTTCTTCTTCTTGTTCTTCTTCTGCCAGGGCTTCTTCCTCTATTGGCAGGAGGGGAGGTATCGGGCCATGATTTAGAGTTTGGGCCGCTGTGATTACCTGCCCAAAGGTTGCTCCCGGGAGTGGCCCCTGGAATATGGTGGCTTGGTTTATGGTTATTCATGGGGGTCCGGTTCCCCCAGCGTATGCCATTTGTTCACTTGGCTTTAGTTGGTCCACTCTCGGACCTTGCATTGCTTGAGCCCCAGAGATAATCTCTGGTTCTGGCTCTTTTTCTTCTGCCTACTCTTGTTCTTGTGCAGGTTCCTGTTCCAAGTCTTCTGGGTCTGCAGCCTCTTGTTCTTTCTCCGGGACTTTTGTCCCTGCTTGTGTATTGTCCCCTTGCAAATTCCCAAACTCATCGGTTGCAAATACATCAAACTCCTCTTCTAGAGGGGGACTGGCTGGGACCTCTGTAGGCTCTGCTTCTCTCTCCAATTTCGGGGAACTTGAAGAAAGGATCTCTACTTCTTGGGGGAGGGATGCCCTTGGCATTGGTACTGGTTCTACCTTGGCCTATTTGATGTCTTCCTTTTCCTTCGGGTAATCAAAGGTGGCCCCGCATCGGCAATTGCTGTTGCCTCCATCGGATCCACCCCCATTGCCTTCATCATTAAGGCTACCAGTGACGGGGAGGAAGGGGGACGAATTGGTCTTTCCATGAGCAGGGGAGTGGCCAGCCTCATTATTAACTGTTCCCTCATCTGCCGGGAGGCTGCCACAGATTGCTTGATCTATTCCTGTATAGGGACTTCCTGCGCCGGAGGGGTCATGTCTATCCCTTTCCCTTGTCTGCGCCCTGTGAAGAAGTCCTGACCCCCGGGGTCAACTTGGGTCCTGGCTGTGGTGTTAACTTTGACGCCGGTCGGGGAACTTGGCGAGTACTCTCAGGGAACACCCTCTTGAAATAGGCGTGACTTTGCTCAACCACCTCCCGAGTGAAGTCCTTAATCATGGACCCCTCCTGGGTGGCCCAATCCATTACCGGCAGTTCCATTTTATCGATCCCCTTGGCCTTGTACTGGGGATCGATGGTGGGGGCGGTGTCCGAGAAATTCTCCAGGAACCTCCAGAGTTTCAACAGTTGCATCATTCCGGCCGTCATCCTGATATAGTGCTGGCTTCGCACGTCCACATCATCTTGGAAATTTGTCCAGAAGTTCTCCATGTGTATTTTATGGGGCTCTGAAGCCTAGGGCATTATCGTTGCTATCTTCCCATGCAAATCGAAGTTTTCCCTCACCAGATAGAATTCCTGCAAGTTATAACCTTTAAGCTCATTGTCTGCCTCCTTCGCAGCGGCCAGACTGCAAGTGTAGTTCCCACAGGTGATTGGGAACGGGACGTTGGGGACCTTCTTGAGGGAAAAGAAGGTGTGCAACTCCATCATTTGCCGGTAGTATTCCAACAACACGATCTTGTCCCCGCAATGCCTGGGCAACAAGTACGGTTTCCTAGAGAAATTGACGACCCTAATGTATGTATGCTACTGGAACTGAATATAGTAGTGCCCATAACTACTAACTAGCTTCATCACCTCAGTGGATAGGCGATATCCGGCATCCCGGGTGGGTGTAAGAAAGTGGTAGTAAACGAACGCATCGTTCACCGGGCAGAAACTGGGGAAGTTGGCCTCCCATTAAATTTGTGGAAAATGGTCCCACGGTGCTTTTTGTTCCAGGCCAATCCCAAGCACGCCATCTGTAAGTAGGCCATTGGAATGGGGCCTCTGTTGTGCTAGGGCCCAGAAAACGTAAGAAGACATATAGAAATTCTTCTTCCTGTCCACCTGGAGGAATTGGGAGTCGACGTGATTAGAGATTATTGCGGCCCAGTTGAAGAATTCTCCCTTCATGGAGATGCCGAGAAGGAAATAGTACATCCATTTGGAAAAATCATAGGCAGAGGGCTGCCCAAACACTCAGGCCAATGCTATTATCCCCATCTGGATGCTCTCCTTGAATTCAGAGCGGGGGATTTCTATTCTCATGTTCTTTGGGGCCTTAAGCCAGTGGGTATTCATGTACACCCAGGCTGCATCCTCCAGTTGAGTAAACTGATCCAAGGCATCAGCCCTTGTAACTACTGTGGTTCTGTCGAATTGTGGGATTCCCAATCCCGCCTGGAATGTGTCTGGGTCAAGGGATACCAGAGGAGTGGGGTATCCTGTGGGCTCAGTGGTCGCAAGCATGACGGCCTAGATGGAAGAGTTGTAGTTGGCAGCCAGTGTCAGGATGAGCTTCGGAGACTGCACGGAGCAAGGGAAGCAATCTATCAAGAGGATCCCAGACCCTCCGACGTTGATCGCTAATTGATCCCCAGCTTGTCGCTGGATGTGCATCACTTTTACCAAGGCCTGCATCTCTGCCCACGTTCTGACGCTGGTGTCGGTTATATTTTTAACCTTGGACTCAATCTTTGAGCCTGTAATGACGTTGTTCTGCAAGAACTTCATGGTGAGGGGCAGTTTCTCCAGGGCCCTCTCCATCTTAGATCTTATAGCTTCCCTGGTTTCTGTCACTGTTGGTAGTTCTAGACTTCTGGGAGGAGATGATGTGGATGATTCAGACATGTTTGGAAGATGAAGTCTGAGAACCTGCAAGGCAAAGTGACCATCAGAATATTTTTTATCAAAATAACTATTCCGGGGTCCGGAGATCTTACCACAGTGATGTTTGCTTCCCTGAAAAGTTAGTATCATGCAAAGGTAACCAAAAAGAAAAACACATCGTAAACTTAGAATCTTCATCATACATCCGGGTCTGAGAAATTTTATCACACTTGGAAAAGACACGGGATGGATGGTGGTAAGAGGCTCGAAACCCAAAGAAATGACCGTTAGCAGGGATGTATGAAAAGGCAAGTTGTCAAGCCCACGTGGATGCCACGTGCGTTGGCATTAAATAGATGCGATGGCAATGACGGCGGAGCCAACTATCCAAACGTGCAAAAAGGGAAAGCCACTTGGCTGGAATTGATTGCGCACATGGGATGTAAATGAGGTTTTGACAGACTTCATGGAGGAGAGAGAAAACCGCCTGTTTGAAATCGGCCGAGGGCCGAGTTTCAAACAAGTGGTTTTCTTCCTCGAAGCAAGTTTGAGGGCAGAAAACCAGAAGAAGAGGTGACTCGACCAGCTTGTCAAGCCACTTAGAAGGATATACATAGAGCTGAAGGATATATACATAGAAATAGGAAGATATACAAAGACTATACTACAACTATATACATATATACCTGAATATACAATGCGGGACGACGCCCGCGGGAAAACCAGACAAGGCAGGAACATATATACAACTCATCTATATGTTCACACTATTTACATAAACAACTTCTGTGCAGAGGGCAGAGAACCCTTTGGCAGAGCTAACCCACCAATGGGCGGCAAAACCAGAAGACAACGGACCAGACAAGACAGAAAAGCAAAACAAAACAAGATGAACGAAAGAAAGACAAAAACCAAAGAAAGCCAGAGAAACAGGAAAATAGGAACACCAACCTGAGAACGCAGAAGGTGGAGAAAAGGAAGGGTTACCGCGGGAGCTATGTAACAGTTTGAGTTGTCAATCGGTCAGAATCACCACCACGAAGCACTTGCGCCGGCCTGAGAATGACTGAAAATCATTAAGCGTTGATTACCATAAACTTCCTGCAAATGCTCTGTTAAAAGGTTTGAAATCACTCTTTGATTCTCTCTAAGTTCTTGAAGGTTTTAATCACGGTAAGTGTGAAATTGAAAAATAATTTCTATTTATACCCACGGTAAAAAGGTAATTCTCCTCCTTCCAGCGATCTCCGGACAGGCAAAACCTCTGGACTCCGGGCCCGGGGATCCCTCGAGATAATATCCTTAAGAACATCATGACAAACAATCCCGGTGTCCAGAATCTAGTTTCCCACAAAAGGCAACCTCTGGGACCGGAGTCCCGAAGACGGAAGACAAACAAACAAGACACAACGCCGGGGAAGAAAACCCTGGAGAAAGAAAACAAAAGGGAAAAAAGATAAGGCAAAGCCTTAAGAAAAAGAAAAAAGGGGAACCCAACATTTTGCACACAAAATGTAGGGACGGGGATGTAGGGCCTAACACTACCATAGTGCAGAAATGTTATCAATCAACTCTTAAGGTAGAAGAAAAGAGAAAGAAGAAGCATGAAGCCACTAGTAGAGGTAGAGGAAGAGGTTGAGATACAAGAGGTCACAGAGGAATTATCAAGGTAGAGGGAATGAATCAAGACCACAAGGAGAGTTAAGAATGACAAAAAAAAAAAGTGAATCTAGTGGTAGAGGTAATCATGGTAGAGGAAGGGGTCCTAGAAGCAGTAGTAGAGGAAGAATTGGAGGTTCTAGAAGAGGTTCCTACTTTTAAAACATGAAGTGATACAATTGTCACCATTTTGGTCATCCTTCTTAAAGGTGCACTAACAAAGAAACTACTTCTCAAGAAGAAAGAAGGGTCAACTATGTACAAGAGGACACTAACAGTGTGAAGTCTCCTAAGATCAATCTTGATTCAAAGAGTGGTGATAAACTAATGATCAGAAGGGTCCTAATCAAAGAACCAATTAAAGAAGGGCCTAAGAAAAGGAGGTCACTCTTCAAAGTGAAATGCAAGATTATTGGTAAGATTTGTAAAGTGATTATAGATTTAGGGTCAACAAGCAACATTATCTCAGAGGAAGATGTGAAAAAATTGGGATTGAATAGGATATCTCATGACCATCCATATAGAGTTACATGGTTGAATAAGGGAAAACATGTACTTATCAATGAACAAGCATGGGTTGAATTTGTAATTTGGGGATATACATATAGGATTATGTATGATGTGCTACCCATGGATTCCTTCCACCTATTGTTGGGAAGACCATGCCAATTTGATAGTAAAGCCATGCACAATGTGGAGAAAAACTCATATTCATTTAAGAAAGATCGAGTAAGCTATAAGATCAAATATTTGGTGGATGAAGAAGGGATGACATTTAGTAGTCCTAATGTGTTGGTAGTTGGTGGAAAATAATTCTTATGTGATCTCAAGGGGGAGGGCAGAGAGTTCTTTGTTGTTATGATGAAGCCTAAAGAAGAGAAGAAGGTTGAACAAGCACCTTTTCCCAAAGAAGTACAACAACTCTTGGAACAATTCAAAGACATTGTGAGTGATGGATCACCTGTAGTTTTACCAACATAGAGAACAGTAAGCCATCAAATTGAATTCATTCTAGGGTCATCATTTCTAAATAAATTATAAAATGACTCTGTAGACATCCAAAAATATTAATATCAATTTCCCTCTTATTCCTCTAACTATTTAATTCAAATCAATTAAATAGTTTCATTTATCAATAGTTTAAACACTATTCTAATGTATTTAATTTAAATACATTTGCCTCCACAAAATCTCCTTTTAATAAATATATATTTATTAAAATCCTCCATTTTTCCTAATTCTTCTAAGCTGTGATCTATTCAAATCTAATTTGAATTAAATCTAAACCCTAGCTAGGAACCTATTAATCCTACCCTACAGCCTACCCTATTCCTACCCTACTCCCATCACCTCATATCCTAAGTATGTTTCCACACCTAATTGCCCTCTGATCATGCTTAAATGGGTGATTCCTAACCTTTTTAAGGCTAATGGGATGCTCACCCACATGGGGAAATTATCTCAAAAATGGGTACCCATTCTTCTTAAATTCTCTCTTACAACCTTGTCTCCCCTTTTGAAATATTGAGCTACTCAATATTAATGCCAATTTTGACATAAAATTGGCCATCTTTTCAAAGCCATGCGTCTCCTATTTGGCTCTTATGTGGATGCCACATAGGTGCCACTTCATCCAAGCCTCTTCCTCTCTCTAAAAACTCTATAAATAGAGGCCTTCTCCTCTCATATTTTCATCTCTCAATTTGCATTGTTATCATGCTATTATTGTCTTAGAATTGTCATTCTTGCTTTCATGTTAATTCTCTTAGATGTTAGTTTATGCTTTCATTTGCTTAAATCATCTAGAAGTCACATGTTAGGATCTTAATTGGTAAATAAATCATAGTTTCTTTATAATACTTTCATATCATCCTTACTTGCATAGGTTTAGATTATCATTTTGAAGGAGATTTGAGACTAGTTCTTCATAACTAGTTCTTGAATCTTTCTTCTTGTTTCTCGTATTCTTGCATTTTTTGCATTGGGATCTATGACAATTGTGTGTTTGAGAGAGCACACCCACATATAATCCAAATAAGAAAATCAAAATGAGTAGATTATGGTACAGTTTATTTACTCATTTTTAGCTTAATCTGATGTTATTTGGTGTCTTTGTTGCTAGTTTGGTCTCTTACATGCTTTTCTTGTCATGATATATATGCTAACCCACTAATGTTTGCATGTTTGAGCTTGCTCCCAATAGATTGAAGGATTTCGTATACACATTCTGGCACACCCGGTGGGACCAACGTCCCTAAAATTTCTTGTTTCTTGTCTAATTCTCTCAGAATTCATTCAAAACATGGATCGGCGTCTCTGAGACACACACAGAGGCGTTTCCAAAAATGTCGGTTCCTCCTGAACCGCCATTCAACATTTTCGTAGAATGGCATCTCTGATCTAAATTGGCGTCTCCACCTGATACTACTATTTTTGACTTTTTATTGACCCTATTCTTCATCTATCAAGTTTATTTGTGTTTCTTGCTACTTTTCTGCATTTGATCATTCTATTTTTTAGCAGAAGTCAGTTTTACAAGAAACCATAATGGCAAAATTTCATTAAGAAGGAACACTATTTCTTGATAACTCATTAAGAAATAACAGTTTTTAAAGGGTCAATTAGTTTCAAAATAGGTTGTTGGATAAGTTTGGAAGCTAACTAAAAATAAAGGATAACTTATTGTGTCACTTTGTGCTATTTTTTGTGTTTGCAGGCAAATCAACGTCATCAGAAATGCTAGTTAATGAACCAACATCTACGCCACAAGAATCAGCGTCTGTGAAGAATCGGCGTCTTCGATCTGTAAATCAGTGTCTACGCCTGGTATAACAAATTTTTGCATTTTTCATGTTTTCTGGTTATTTCACTCACTATCATTTCTAAACCAGAAAATAGGATCAGCGTCTACGCCCTGTATTAGCATCTGTGCTTTGGAAAAATCTTGTTTTATGTTTGGCTAACAACTTTTGAGTGGTTTGTGCTAACGCTTGTCAAAGATTACTTTTCAAACTACTAACTAGTTGTTTGCAGCACCACTTGTTAAAGACCCTAAACTGAAACTACTCACGTTGTCTTGCAGGTTGCCTTGATCCAAATTGACCAAACGATCATGTTTGTAATCTTTTCTAGGCACTTAGACTTAAGTAGGAATATTTTTTTGATTAATCCTAAGTGAGTGTTAGGGGATTATGCTCTCTTCCCTTTTTGGGAAGATCAAAAACCCAGACACATTTACTTGGTGTTAAACAAATAAATCTTTGGAAACAAACAACTTGTCTTGCGTGTTTGTGGAGAAAATGACATTGGATAGGAGATTATGCTCTTTTCCCCTTGTGGGAAAATAAAAAATCCAGACCCTTCTTGTCACCAATCCCATTTTATTTCCAAGTTAATTCTTTAGTTGGGCCTGCCGGTTGAGGAAAAAATCTCTAGAAAATGACCCACATGAGAACAAGGTGTAAGCCACACCATTCCAACTCACGTAAATCAAATTTACTCCTTGGGTTCAAAGCCTCGAGAGTCGGTTGGCATTTGAGCTTATACTCAGCTCTCATCTAACTTAAGTGCAGCCTCGTGGTCTCAATCACGTTTACGTGACCACTTTTGTCAAGATGCTTTATGGGGCTATACGCCTGAATCATGCTTGCACAAACATAGAGGATACAATCAAACAAAGATCCATACTAAACACTCTAGGCTTAGAAGCTACCCGGAACACCCCTGAAAGGTGATAATGCTTGTGCAAGGAAGATAGTAACTTCTCCAAGATCACTCGTACATTCGTGCCACCCTGAGCATTTGGAACTAGATAATACAACATCATGACTGGAGCCATTGTGTTCTTGGTGAAGGCTATATTCTGATTAGCTCTTGTGTGTGTGCCTAAGCTTACGAGCAAGTATTTTCATGCTATGCCAAATTCCTTAGGTAGATTTTGTGCTTGAAGTGTTTGAAGAAATTGAAAAATCCAAAACATAGACGAAATATCTAGCTTTCAAAATTTTCACGTGCTTGTATCCTTCAAAGTTGCTTTGTCCCTTGTCAGATTGTTTTCAGACACATGCTTGTTATTTTTCCAATTTTGATTATGTTAAAAATGGTTCTTGCCATAGAACAATCCTATTGAGAAATCAGAACACAATCAAGCTTTTTTCCAGATCATCAAAAGACAAACATTTTGGTCTTTTGTAAGATATGTCCTAAGAAGCTCAAACTATTCATCCAAGATCAAGATCTACTTGTAGGACATGACCGATTCCAAGAAACACAAAAAAGTGAAAACTCTGTTACCACCCGTGCAAAGAGAACAAAAGAACACAACCTGAGAGGCTACCAAATACCAACACATTATTGATTCCATCAAGCAAGAAATCCATAAACAAGAACTATTTGAGAAAGTGATCTAAAAAAACAAGGTTGCTCATTTCATGGGCAAATATCGTCTGAACTCCGCTTTTGTTGCAATTGAACAATATGACTAGTCGGTTTACCATCATAAACACAAGTTCCTCCTCTTCTTGAGCTCACTTAGCTTGCATTTTAGGACCTCCCTTAGGTTGTCATATTTAGGAACACATCACACACTTATCCTAACATGATCTTGCATCAACCAACTCAATCCTAATCAACCTAGCATCATTTTAGTCATCATCCAAAGCACCCCTAATCACATCCCCCACTTAGGTATTGCATACCCCTTTTGAGTTGCTAAAAAACCTACATCTTAATCAAAACCCCGTCCATTGAAGGTCCTTAAACTAAGCATTGTTTTGGGATAATCCTTTTTGTTTTTTGCAACCTCATCACCTTGATCAAAAGGTTGGTTTGCATTAACAAAGAATCTCATTCAACAAAGACCACAAGTCTGTCTTAGGTAGATAATCACATCCACTTGATCCTACACTAGGGAAAGCAACCCTTGATCCTTGCATACATCAAGTCATCCTTAATCCATAGGAGCGCATCTATCATCCTAAGCACATCTTAATCCTAGGGTCATCATCCTTAGTTTCCCAGGTGCATCCTTGCATACATCCTGCATCTAATATTCCTCTAGGATAATCATTTCATGCTACCTATCACACGAGCCTTTAAGAAGAGGAAAAACATGGATCCTAATCTTGCCGCTAGCTCATCTAATCCTATGACTGAGAACACCAACACCATGGTCACTTATGTACCTCAGCCCAATGATCAAGTCGAACATATCTGGGTAGATACTAATGAAACTCCCACTCTAAGTGCCATAGAAAATTTTATCAATCATCCAACGCTTGTCCACATGGTAAATGCCATGAGTGGACGTAACGATAACCAGGTACTCTTGGACATCCAACAACAAGGACTTCAACTCCCACCTTGGCTAATACCCACACTTGTTACACGACCTATGACACCTCCAGGGGAACGTCCTTATCCCACTAGAAATGAAGTTTTTGATCCATTTCAGCAAGCCCTACAAGTGGGAACCCTTCTTGCACAAGTAGTTCATCCCTCCATTCCACCTTCCATCATACACACAACACCTACGCCTGCCTTAGAAGTCCCGCCTCTTGATACCACGTCAGCACCACAAACAATACCCCCCGTCACTATGCAAACACCTCCACAAGCCATCATTGCTCCTTCTTCACAAGCAATCCCAACATTCATTGCAAACTTTCCACCACCACCACTAGTTAGCACACAACAAACCACCCTTCCATCTATTACTATTCAACCTATTCAAAGTACTATAACTAGTTCACAACATCAAAGCACCCAAGTATCCATGCCTATTCTTCCATTCTTCACCACAGGTATACCACCTACCAATGCATATAACCAACCCTTATTTCTGCAAGGTTCCCCTTTTCCTGCTCCACCAGCAACACAACCACAACAGATGTCAACGGTTCCACCCCAAACATTGTTCAACCCAAATCCTCCTATATTGCAACCATCCATGAATTCTTTCGCCATACCCCAAATTCCCATCCAACCTATCCAACAACAGCAACCTATCCAGCAACGACCTATCCAACAACAACAAATCACCAACCCATTAACATCCCAAGCACAACAACAACCAATCAACTCTTTCGCAGTTGCACAGCCTACTCTTCAAACCACACAGCAATCGCAACCACAAACGCACGGGGAAAATCCCTTCGTGGCACAACCAATGCAACAATTTACTAGTCCCTTTATCCAACCCATGCAACAATAGCCAAATCATCCCACCAGTTACATAGCCATGTCGTCTTTCGCTATAGCCCAAACAATTCCTCCTTCACAACAGGTTCCCACTGGGGGCATTCTGTCACAAAGCACCTATGTGGGTGTACAACAAACTCATCCCGCATATCCTATGCCGCAACAAATGCAAACATATTTCCAATAGCTACAGCAATCTTATTAGATGCCAACACCTCCTTTGTTGTAGTATTCCACTCAACCTCAGCTTCCACCACTGCAACCCTTATACAGTGACCAGCAACAATCCTACCAAACACCACAATATCCCCCACAAAATCTCCCATATTCGCCATTTGATCCATATCATGCACAAGGCAATCCTACAATTATAATCAACAATCCTCCCCCGCAAACCAATCCTGAATGGGAGGAAATGAAGAATGCTCTCAAAGAGCTAAAAGCTGGGACAGAAGCCA
>MU224839.1:996193-1009369 GCA_018584345.1 Thuja plicata | reverse complement strand
ATGTTATTTGGTGTCTTTGTTGCTAGTTTGGTCTCTTACATGCTTTTCTTGTCATGATATATATGCTAACCCACTAATGTTTGCATGTTTGAGCTTGCTCCCAACAGATTGAAGGATTCCATATACATAGACTCCTAAATAGAATAAGGAGGTAGTAAGAAGGCATAACTTTAGTGGTGAATATACGCCATTTGGAAAATGTCTCATGTCAGTGACCCAAGATTTGGAAAATATAATGTGTATATTAGGTTGGCCATTATGCCTGAAATTTATAAATATTGGTTCGACTGCCAAGGCCCATCGCCGATTGGTTTATGTATTTTTATCTTTTTTGTTCACAATATCGCCAATAAAATCTAATTGTTGGACACTATAAATTGAAAAAAATTGCCTACAATTTCCAAATCTTGGCATAATTAACAATCATATTTGCCAATATGTGGTTGACATTTAAGGTTAGGTTATGGTTTATGTGACACGTGTCTCTATTCTGGAGACTTTCAATGAAAATTTTTCTTTTAAAAATTTGGCCTGAAATAGATTTGACATGTATCTTTGTTCTGGAGACTTTTGGGGGAATCTTTGTATCCTTTAAAACCTTGGCCTGAAATAGAATTCCTTCCAATGATGTGGGATAATCCAACAGTTACCAAAATTAGGGTTAGTTCCTTTCATTAGATATAAAATTAACTCACGATACCTCATTTTGGGGGCGTTGCCCCCAAACCCCCATCAAATAATGATGGTTTCTAGGTATGTGTGCCTATCACCATGATTTTTTTCAATAATGAAATATTTTCCAACATGTTATAGAATTTTTGTATAATTGAAAAAAAATTGCCAATACAACTAATATTTTTTCTTTTCAAATTAATGAAATTTGGCCAACAATATTATTCCCCCCCCCAAAAAAAAAAATAATGTAGGATTAACAAGGATTTTACAGCTATTCCCAGGAGGGGGTCTCTTAAAGTTATCCCTGGTAGTAAGACAAGTACAAGAGTTACTTAATCAAGGTCTAGTGAGGAAGAGCATAAGCCCATGTGCAGTTCTAGTGGTGCTAGCATCCAAAAAAGGAGGTAAGTGGAGACTATGTACTAACCCAAGAGAAATCAATAGAATAACAATTAGATATAGATTTCCAATTCCTAGGATAGAGGATCTAATAGAATATCCTGGATGAGCTCAATATTTTACAAAATTGGATCTCAAGAGTGGTTACCACCAAATCAGAATTAAGGAGGGTGATGAATTGAAGACAACCTTCAAAATAATAGAAGGTCTATATGAGTGGCTTGTCATGCCATATGGGCTTAGTAATGCCCCTAGCACATTCATGAGATTGATGAATGAAGTGTTGAAGGACTACATAGGAAGGATTTTAGTGGCATACCTTGATGATATACTTATATTCAACAAGACTAAAGCAGAACACCTTGAGAACTTTGAGATTGTGTTAAGGAAATTACAAGAGGAGCAGTTAGCTATCAACTTGGAGAAATGTGAATTCTTAAAACAAGAACTTGTGTACTTGGGATTTGTGGTCTCACAAGGGACTTTAAAGATGGATCCTAGTAAAGTGGAAGATATACTCAATAAGCCTAATCCTATATCTGGTATAGAGGTAAGAATTTTTCATGGGATTGCCCAATTTTATAGGAAATTCATTAGAGATTTTAGTGCAATCTGTGCCCCAGTCTTAGATATGATTAAGGGTGGTTTGAAATCTAAATTTAGGTGGACTAAGGAGGCATATAAAGGGTTTTAAGTGTTAAAAAGAGAGTATCCACCCAACCTATCCTTGTCCTACCCAGTTTTGATAGTTTTTTTTTTACTTTGGAGTGTGATGCAAGCAATATAGCAGTAGAGGCTATTTTGAGCCAAGAGGACAGACCAATGGCTTTTTATAGTGAAAAATTGAATGAGGAAAAGAAGAGGTATTGCTCATATGACATAGAACTCTATGCATTAGTCCAAGCCCTTAGAAAATGGAGACATTATCTCCTCCCTAAGAAATTTTTGGTGATCAATGATAATCAAGCATTAATTTTTATCAACTCCCAAGACAAGCTAAGAAATAGGCATATTAAGTGGATGAATTTCTTACAAGAATATACCTTCACTGTCAAGCATAAGAAGGGTAAAATGAGCAAGGTGGCTGATTCCTTGAGCACAAGGATTCTCATTGTATAAGAAGTGAAATTGTAGAGTGTAGGAGAGGAAATTTTCAAAGACCTCTATAAGGAGGATGAAGATTATGCTAAGGCATACAAGGTATGTAGTGAGTTCAATAACAATTTCAGAGTCAATATGTAGAGTATAATTTTAAAAATGGTCTTTTTTTCAAAGATGGCCAATTGTGTGTACCAAAGTGATCCATGATAGAAAATCTCATTCAAGAAAAACATAATGGTAGTCTTAGTGGACATTTTGGTCTAAATAAGACACTTGAGTTAGTCCAAAGATTTTACTACTTTCCTAGGATGCATAAGGATGTTAGGAAGTATGTAGAACAATGTATTATTTGTCAAAAAGAAAAAGGTACTACTTCTAATGCTGGTCTTTATCAACCCTTACCAATTCCCAATAGGCCATGGGAATGCATAAGCATGGATTTCATTGTTGGTTTACCAAGGACTAACACTGGTTTGGATAACATCTTTGTTTTTGTTGAAAGGTTCAGTAAAATGGCCTACCAAAGGGAAAAAACATGGCTTCCCTCTCAAGGGTGACACTTTTGAATGAGTTGATAGACTACCAAGGAATGAGACTATAATATTTTATCTGACGCGAATTCCATAAGCTTTAAAGTGCTTGAAATGTCTTCATTGTTTTTACAAACTAGAAATATAAATGACTTGAAAAAGGCATTTGAACATACACAAATAAAGTTTCAAAGATATATCAGGTTTTCAAAATCAAAAATTGCTTGTCTCCTGTAAGGTTGCTTTTTCCCTTGGAGAATTGTTTTTAGACACCTATTTGCAAAGTGAATGTTCCAAATTTGAGTCAAGGTATGTACTTAGTGTATTCAATGCATGTTGAAATGAGTTCTTTACATTAAAAAAGTTGAACAAATCAGTCAAAATTAGTTAAAACTTGTGATTTTTACATTTTTTCTAGATTGATGTCTACGCAGACCAACGCCTGTGCAGATCAACATCTGCCTCTTTGGATTTTTGGTGTAAAATGGCAAAAAATTATACAGCTATGTCTATGACCTATCATCAATGTCTCCCTAGATCCACACATGCATCTAGGAATTGACATCTCCGCTTGAAAATAGTGAGCTTCCATGTCCCATCAAAATTCAACATTTTCAGTCTCCTCAAGGATCCTCAAACCATTTTTAGAAAGTAGTCAGTTTGATAATCCAAATTCCAATTTCTCTAGGCTATGTCAGATTCTGGGAAACATAAGAAGGTCAAATCCAATAGCCACTCACTTACAAAGAAAATAATATAGCTGGCCGAACCCTTCAGCACCAACAATGTGTTATGGTAGAAACCCAAATTTGTGGCCAAAAAGATGAGAGATATGACATAATGAAATTATAAACAAGGTCATCAAATTCATCATCAATTTCTAAGTGAACCATGATTTTATTGTGCCCATAAGAGAAACCTATGATGAGCAGAACTAGACCTTTCCATCACTTCATCAATTTTTCATCAGTCTAGTCTTCATACATCTCCAAATCTTCCCACTTTTCACTTAAGAGAATCATCATCCATCTGGACTTAAAATTTATTGTCTTGATTGACCCACATCCAAATCTGAGTCAAGAACAACCCTATCAATCAAATAAATTCTTCACAGGGTGTGTACACCAAGTTGTGGACCAAAAAAGTGGACACACCTTTAAAAAAAACTTTAAATTTTCAATAACCCGATCGGGTTATTGAAAATTTGAAATCGTTCTAGGCTTGGTAAACCAAGCCTAGAATATATTATAAAAAATTATGTGCGCCTCAAAACCCAATCGGGTTATGAGGAATTTCTCATAACCCAATCGGGTTATGAGATTCATTGAGTTTCTAATAACCTAATTGGATTATGAGATATTTCTCATAACCTGATCGAGTTATGAGAAACATAACAAAAAAAGAATAGCCCATGGCTTAGGCTATTTTTTAACGCCTAAACCGTAGAGCAGAAGTGTGGAGGAGGTTAAATAGTAGCAAAACCTGATCGTGTTTTGCACAAAACATGATTTAATCAAGATTTTCAATCAATGGCGCCCCGTAACAAAGGTAAGTTTGTTTATTTTATTGATTTCTTGTTTTCTTTTATTAATTTCATTGTAGATTCATCAAACAACCCAAAAAGATGAAAATGAAATGAAAGACCACCCCCCGTAGAAGCACTATCATCGCCACCTGTAAAACCTCAACAACCCTCACCACCCATAAACCCTCAACCACAATCTCCACCCATAAACCCTCCACAAAATTTTCCTCCTCCACAACCATCACCACTTGTACACCCTCCACATGTGTTGTTAGGTCATGTAGATGCAACACAAGAAGACCTTGTGCAATGTCTTAACCAAAATAGTGCGCAAATTAATATATTGGTCAATAGGTTGAAGGCTTCTGGTCTTCAGCATCACTCTACCCTCGCCACTACATTAGAAAAATGTCCAATAGTGCAAATGAGGTGTCTCAAGAGGTGACAAAATGGGGTTCATGGAGGGATAGGTGTCGTACATTTTATGCTGATGGTTTATCCTATGAGGATGTGAAAATAAAAGGCATAGAAAAACATGACATATGTGCCCTTTTTACTGATCCTAATACTAGCAATTCCCTAGAAGTTAATACAAAATGATTTCCTATACATTGGTGTGTTCATAGGGGGGTGAAATCAGATTTTTGGGATAGGTGGTACATGGTATTTGACCAACCACCTTGTAATAATAATGAGGTTCCTTTATATGTTTTGAGGAAGCTATACTATGAGTTTATCATTGGTGAGAAGCCAAATTACTTTGACTTTTGTGAGTTCCAAGGTAGAGGGAGAGGCTCTATGTAGGATAGACCTGGGGCACATAGGATTACCTGACCACAAGAGAGGAGGCATACTATGAGAAAACCCCTCATTCATGTTGTGGTCCTAGTAGTGGTGAAGGAGTTTATGGATATACATACTCTTCATGCACATGTATCATTGACTAATGTCATTATCCAGCATGGCACTTAGTTAGTTGGAGAGGATGGATTAGTGCCACCTCCATCTTCATTAGATGTGCCATTAGGATCATCCCATCCTGTGCCAACTTCATCACCATCAGATGCACCATTAGGATCATCTCATCCTTTGCGAGATCCATTATCATCATATACATTTCCAGGGTCAGTCCAACCCATTGAGCATATCTGCATCAGTTGTAATGGTATATGTGATGGGGTAGATAGCCAGGTGAGTGCAGATGGTTCAACATCCCATTCATGTGTACATTGCGGAAAAAGTTGTCAAGCACCCACTACTGAGAATGTGGCCCTCATAGATGGTCTGTTGTCGATGGTGTATTCCTCAAAGCCGATACAGGTTTGTTTAAATTTGTGTTTTGACATGTTATTTTAATTAATTACCTAAATATTTTAAAAGTAAATAAAATTATATGTATAGAAGAATCTAAATTGATACATGAATAATATGCATTGCAGGGTGCAGCTGGTGGTACAAGCACAGCAAGGAGTGCTCGTTATAGTACACATAGACATGTAGCTCAAACACCTGAGGTAATGTTTTATAAATATTCCTAAAATAAAATACTACATTATTTTGAAAACATCATATCTTAATAATTTGTATGGTGGTAACTTAGTGTATGTTTGTTTTTGATTGCTTTATGGTCAAAGAATTTTTTCTAATGTAATTCAACTCAAGGAATTCACTTCCTTATCTAGCCATCATGACTCAAATTGATTTGAACTCCCACCCTCCATACTTGGACTCAATTAAACCAATGCTGAACTCATACATAGAATCATACCCCAACCAATCACTTATTGGCTTCTAAATCAACCTTGAACATCATTCGGAACATCCAACCATCATTATTTTACTCTTATTTCTTATTCAAAATCATGAATACAATCTCTGATTGCTCATTGATTTTGATATCCTTAATCCTTCAATACACCTCTATGTCCTTCTGAAGACTCCTAATATATATGATGTAGAGGTGGTGGTTGGTGACCTCATTGATCATGTCTGACAACAATCCATCTCCTATTTGTAACAACTTCTCACTTCCAAAGCCCCCTCAAGGACTCACCTTCTAGGCTACCCCAAGTGCTTCTAGTGCTTCCCAAACACCATATCTTCACTCATGACTTCAACCTTCATTTCAAATCAATAAATAATCTCCTTATGGCCTATCTACCATGTTCCATCAACCCATTAAGTCTGGATAACCAATCCCTTACCCGACTCTCACATTCAACCCTTAAAGCTAGTAGCCCACACCAGTCACTATTTTGTCCTTTTCTCCAACATTCCCAAAATAGCTAAGAAAAATAAAAATGATTCAGATACCCTTTTGGGATCTTTAAATCCTCCCAAAGATTTATTATATACTCCTTTGGACCATACCCAACATCCAATACTCATGTAACCTCTAAACTAAGCCACTCCAAAGGATGAAATAGTCCTTCTAAGGGTTAGGAAACAACATATTTTCAACTCTCCAAGGCTCTATCCTTTATATATGCCCTTAGCCACTAAACCCTCACTTCTAGGATCACACACATAGGGTTTGATCAAAAGGACCTCTCCAACCCACTCCAGGCCAAACCAACTGCATACACACTTCACTATAGACCCCTAGATGTAGAATCCATCACAAAAACCCTTCATCCTTGAAGCAATCCACCATCCTTCTCTAACTGTGCCTACAAATTTGTTAAAGAATAGTCTTGTGTGTGAAAGAAAAGTTCAAAATTTTATATTTAAATAATGGTTTGTAAAATCTGATTATAAACTTGTGATAATAGATCATTTGTGGAATTCAAGTGAATCATAATCTTCATTGTAAACTATTGCTTATATATTTATTTGGTGTTTTATAGGGCTTGTTAGGGGCTCAGATTTCTGAGATTGAGGATGTCACCCTTTTTGCCATTGACTTTGTCTTAGAGAGCTATGTGGTATCATTTTTCACACACCTCTTGTTTATAGTTTTAATTGAATGCATGCGGTATCATATTATTTCTCTTACATTAATTTTATTTTTGTTAGCCTACCCCACCAAGCTCGAGGTCATTAAGAAAGAGGAAGAAATCATTGGGGACATTGAAACAAAAAAAGGTAATTAAGTCCAATTTAAGTATATTTGTTGAAATATATTATGAACATTTCAATGTAGTCTATATTGATTAATGAACTTGACTTGTTTATTATATACATGTAGAATCAATTGGGTTTCACTGAACTGATTAATGCCCCAGACATTGTTGATGTTCAGGAGAGGGAGGAGGTAACACATTTTCATATTTACTTTCAATTGCATTCTTGTTTGTTCAAAATACTTTAGAAATCATGTTCCTCTATTAGTATGTCATGTTCTATGACTTTTCATACAGGAAATGGTCATAGCTACCTCAAATGAGGAAAACCCTTCTCCACTTCCTATGGACCCCTTGCCTAGCACAGGAGATCCAGTTGCAGTATGTATTTTCTTTTTAGTCCACGCATTTTTTATTTTTTAGTATTTCTGATTTATAACATTTATTTTGTATTATTTTTTCTGTTGTAGGACCCTTCATCACTGCCTATCATTCCTTTTACTAGCCATTTTTATAGGAGTCCCTCTTGCCGACTATGGAGCCCATTTCATTTATCAGTCAGCCCAAGCATAAGAGATCTAGCTGAGGCTTCAGTATGCAAATTACAGCCCAATATTTATGTATTTTGATATTATTCTGAGATAATATATATGGCTTAACATTTGAATTGTTCTTGTGTAGAGACTTAGTGAATGAAGTGTTGTTGCGAAGAAGCTAGATTTTGATGATCCATCGCAGTCGTAGATATATCGAGACATTGTATAGATCTAGTTGTGGTCATTGAATGACCAAATTTTGTATATATCTATATATATATATATATACATGTGACATTTGTACATTGTATATATCAACCTGGACATAGTTTGTAACTCTATTATGAATTTGGCATGTACGCCATGTATTGATATGTACGCTATTATTATTATCGATGCTACATTGTTGTAACTCTATTATTGATTTGGCATGTATGCCATTTTTTGATATGTACACAATTATTGTTCATTTTGATATATATGAAACTTGATATTCAATCCAATTTGTTCATTGTGTCTTCATTTGTTCATTTTTAGTATGTAAAATTGTTTTTATATATGTAGTCATGTGTACGATTTATGCCTTAAGTGTATTCTAGTTTCATGACTTGCATATATTCATGTGTCTACTTTATAACTTAATGTACTTATGTGTATTCATGTATATGCTTCATAACCTAGATTCATGTGGACAGGCTTCGTGCACGACTTAAATGAATTCATGTGTATGATTTATAATCTATGTCCTACATGTATGCTTCATGAATTAAGAAAATTTATGTGTATGCCTTATGTGTGTTCACAAGTGTACTTCATAATTTAATTTACGTGTTCACGTATATGCTTCATAACGTAAATTCATGTCCTACATGTATGCTAGATTGTACTCATGTGTATACATGTACTTCATGATTTATGTGCTACATTGTATTCATGTGTATCCTTCATGTCATATATGTATGCTTCATGACTTCAATAAATTCATGTTTATACGTCATGTTGTGTATTCACGTATATGATTGGTGACTTAAATGAATTCATGTACTATGTGCTATGAATATTCATGTGTATGTTTCATGACAAGTGAATGCATAGATTATGAGTATTCTATTTGGACTAAGAATACCTAAATGCGTCATCACTACCTCATGTGTATTAGAATTCATCCCTACCTCATGTGTATTAGAATTCATCCCTTACGTACATTCATGACTAGAATTAGACCTTACAATTGTTTGTATGTACTATCCATGCCTTACATGTAGTTGTGAGTACCCTTCACGCTTTGAAGGTTTTCTTGAAATTTGATAAAATAAAAAATGTGGATACATTTTGATCCTAAATCATCCTCGGAGAAAAAAAAATTTGTTCATGGTTTACCCGATGCCCATAGATCTTAGGAAGGCTCGCTAACATACCCAATGGTGCTTAATGCACCTTGGGGACACTTGCGTCTGACATGGACATGAACGCTCTAGTGACTCCATGGGAGAAATGAGGTTGTCACTATCATTTAATTGGCCAACTAGAGCTAATGGAATAGACGATTTGATGCTAGGACTCATAGTTTAAAAGATACCCAATGGTGCAACTTTCAACTGAGCACCACTGCAAGTTTTGGCATCAAGCGAGATTGCCCTGCCAAATTTAAAAAAAGTCAAATCTCCCATAATGGAGAGAGGTTATTGTAGTCCTTGGTAACATGGTCCTATAACATCTAATGGTTTACTGATACCTCTCACGAGGTCTGAGATATGAGCCTCAAAAGATCGTTTCCCAATTGTGCTTAGTGCACCTTGGGGACACTTCAGTCCGGCATGGTCACAAATGTTCTAGTGAATCAATGGGAGAAATAGGGTTGTCACTTACATTTACCTGGCCAATTGGAGCTAATTAAGTAGATGATTTGATGCTAGGACTCACGGTTTGAAAGATACCCAATGGTGCAACTTTCAACTGAGCACCACTGCAAGTTTTGGCATCAAGCGAGATTGCCCTGCCAAATATTAAAAAAAAAGTCAAATATCCCAGAACAAAGAGAGGTTATTGTAGGCCTTGGAAACATAGTCCTATAGCATCTCATTATTTACTCATACATCTCACAAGGTCTGAGATACGAGCCTCGAAAGATCGCTGCCCAATTGTGCTTAGTGCACCTTGGGGACACTTTAGTCCGCCATGGTCGTGAACCTTCTAGTGACTCCATGGGAGAAATAGGGTTGTCACTAGAATTTAACCAACCAATTGGAGCTAATGGAGCAGAGAATTTTATGCTAGGACTCAAGGTTTGAAAGATACCCAATGGTGCAACTCTCAACTGAGCACCACCGCAATTTTTTGCATCAAGTGAGATTGCCCTGCCAAATTTAAACAAAGTCAAATCTCCCATAATGGAGAGAGGTTATTGTAGGCCTTGGTAACATGGTCCTATATCATCTAATGGTTTACTCATATGTCTCACAAGGTCCAAGATACGAGCCTTGGAAGATCGCAGCCCAATCGTGCTTAGTGCACCTTGGGGACACTTCAGTCTGCCATGGTCATGAACGTTCTAGTGACTCCATGGGAGAAATAGGCTTGTCACTAGTGTTTACCTAGCCAATTAGAGCTAATGGAGTAGATGATTCGATGCTAGGACTCATGGTTTGAAAGATACCCAATGGTGTAACTTTCAACTGAGCACCACTGCAAGTTTTGGCATCAAGCAAGATTGCCCTACCAAATTTTTTAAAAAAGTCAAATCTCCTAGAATGGAGAGAGGTTATTGTAGGCATTGGTAACATGGTCCTATAAAATCTGATATTTTACTGATACCTCTCACGAGGTATGAGATACGAGCCTCGAAAGATCGCTGCCCAATCGTGCTTAGTGCACCTTGGGGACACTTTAGTCCGGCATGGTTGTGAATGTTATAGTGACTCCATGGGAGAAACATGGTTGTCACTATAATTTATGTGGAAAATTGGAGCTAATGGGGCAGAAAATTCGATGCTAGGACTCACGGTTTAAAAGATACCCAATGGTGCAACTTTCAACTAAGCACCACTGCAAGTTTTGGCATCAAGAAAGATTGCCCTGCCAAATTTAAACAAAGTCAAATATCCCAGAAAGAAGAGAGGTTATTGTAGGCCTTGGTAACATGGTCCTATATCATCTCATGGTTTAATCATACATCTCACGAGGTCGGAGATATGAGCCTCAGAAGATTTCTGCCCAATCATGCTTAGTGCACCTTGGGGACACTTTAGTCTGCCATGGTCGCGAATGTTCTAGTGACTCCATGGGAGAAATAGGGTTGTCAATAGTGTTTACCCAACCAATTGGAGCTAATGGAGTAGGTGATTCAATGCTAGGAATCATGGTTTGAAAGATACCTAATGGTGCAACTTTCAACTAAGCACCATTGCAAGTTTTGGCATCAAGCGAGATTGCCCTGCCAAATTTTTAAAAAGTCAAATCTCCCAGAATGGAGAGAGGTTATTGTAGGTCTCGATAAAATGATCCTATAGCATATTATTTTTTACTCATACATCTCACAAGGTCTGAGATACTATCCTCGGAAGATTTCTGCCCAATCGTGCTTAGTGCACCTTGGGGACACTTCAGTCCACCATGGTCACGAACATTCTAGTGACTCCGTGGGAGAAATAGGATTGTTACTAGTGTTTACCCTACCAATTGGAGATAATGGAGTAGACTATTCAATGCTAGGATTCATGGTTTGAAAGATACCCAATGGTGCAACTTTCAATTGAGCACCATTGCAAGTTTTGGCATCAAGCGAGATTTCCCTGCCAATTTTAAACAAAGCCAAATCTCCCAGAATAGAGAGAGGTTATTGTAGGCCTCAGTAACATATTCCTATAGCATTTTATGGTTTACTCATATGTCTCACGAGGTCTAAGATATGAACCTTAGAAGATTTCTGCCCAATCATGCTTAGTGCACCTTGGGGACACTTCAGTCCACCATGGTCGCGAACGTTCTTAGGACCAAATTGATGGTGGAATACTTAGTGAGTGATCATTTTATGACACTATTGAAAGTCTCAAAGTATGGTGTTGAGAAAAAAGCATGTCTGCTTTGTAAAATGGGTCAAATTAGCCCTTTTAGTTCAGTGACAGAGGTAGTTTTGAGTTACTTGGTCCAAAACACCTAGGGTTGATCTTGAGATATGTTATGAATCTTGAAAAAAGGTATTCAAATGTGTAATTAGGTTGCAAATTTTATTGGAAATATTTTGAGAAAGGATTTAAAAATCCTCACTTCTGTATTAATAGACTATGCAAGTTGGGACAATATGGAGAAGGGAGATAGAATGCATACAAAAATGAGTTGAGATGTTGGGGATTGGATGATTGGAGTAGTTTGGGATCCTTAGGGGAGTTAGGATCACCCATGGAATCATAGTTGATGGTTGAGGTTGAAGATGTCTATTGCATAGGAATTCATGACATGAAGTTGAAACATAAATGAATGGTTTGAGTTTGAAGAAGTGAATGGAGATCCAAGATGTGGAGTCTAGTAGGTCTAAGAGAGATGTGAGTTGACCTATGATAGGTCTATGGAGTGGGTAGGGTTAAAAAGTGATCATACTGGATGAATATTGAAGGAGGTGTTATCAAGAAAAGAAGAAATAAGTCATTAAACTACAAAGAAAAGATTAATCACCACTACATTATGCATCATGGAGACTTATTCGAAACACTTCTAACTAGACTAAACAACCACAAAACCTTTAGAATAATTTTGGTCCATCATAAATTCATCCACTACATGAACCATTATTATAATTTAGAGAAACATGATATCCACTACATGAACCATTATTACAATTTATAGAAACATGAGATATCCACTGTATGAGCCATTGTTATAATTGTAATGAATTGTAATTAACTGATATGCTCTTAGTTAAATGGTACACAGTAAACTATTAAAAATGTGGTGCCTTGGTATATACAAATAAACCCATGGCCACTTTTATATACAATTTGATCTTCTTTCAATATACAAAATGTCATCTCCAAATATGCATGTGGACCACTTCATAGTCATTTATATTTACAAAAAAGTGAAGTTAGATTGTTTCACAAAATTTATATACAAAATTGTCAAAATAATTCTACCATTTGTAGAATAATTCTTCATGATGGCCCATAACTAATTGAGAGAACATTCTGGATCGGCTAACCCTTATTGTGTCATGTATTGCCTCATATTTAGATTCATGAAGTTTCCATAAATTCTTATTACAAGGTCTACTAGTATACTTTATCAATTCAATATTTGTTGCAACAAGAAGGTTTGAGTAATGCAAAATATGTCTATGTGTCTCATAGTCCTCA
>MU224839.1:959079-995012 GCA_018584345.1 Thuja plicata | reverse complement strand
AGGTTTAAGTGTATAATTCTCAGCAAAATCAACAATGGAGACAATAATACCAAGGGGAAAAGTGTCCTTACATATCTTGAATTGCTCATCCAACCACCTAGCTCTATGTGAATGACGTATGTACTGATAAACTAGTTGCTCTTTAAATATCTTCATAAAATCAGCTACACATATATCATTTTTTCACTAACTCACACCTCTTAAGTTCTTTTCCATCTTTTAGACCATAAGTTACTGTCTTGTATTTTCCAAAAGAAACTAGTGTATTTCCAATCTCATTTGTGCTCTCTAGATGGTGAAATATCCACAACTTTCTCATACCACCACATGCATTGCAAGATCCATTTATACACATCATCTTATAATATATGCTACCATCATCTCGATTGCATAATACACTTGACATAAAATCTCTTGATGACGTAGGAGGTGCTTGAAGACCACATTCCTGCAAAATAGTGTTAGTGTGCAAAGTACAACAAACATGATGATATATATCATAATGCATGGAAAATTCAATATGTACCCTGCAACAACATGTAGTGCACGCATGATTAATCTTGACGTAAAAGGGTTTTGTCATTTAAAAAAAATCTTTGACTAATTTTAATTTGAGGAAATCTTTGGAGGAATCTTTCATAAAATTGTGTTTGTGTCATATCCAAAAAGTGTTTGGGATGTGGCATACGATTTGTAGATCTGATTCTCCTCCTAACAACGTCTCTTTGGTTGGGTGAAACCCTTGTGTTGTCATGCCAAAAATTTTCAATTAATGATCTCAATGCATCAACGACAACCTCATCCTTGCGTGGGAGTCTACCCGAGAATGACCAAAGAGAATTAGTGTTTGGATCTTCAATACCCTCTCGCCTTTGTAAGGCTCTTCGTAATATTGATCTACCTATCCTTAATGACTTACTTGTTTTTCTTACTATACGATATTTTTTTATTTCCTTTCCCATTATAGTTGATGTGAGGAAACGTCGAGTAACATTAGCATCTTTACTGTGTGATTTTGAACCAATGGATTGGTATGCATTGAATAGATTCCTCACAATGGTTCTCTGAGTACTATTTTCAGATGTTCTCAACCCCACAATTGTCATTGTCTCTCTAAATTTCAGATTCTTAATCATTTCAACAACTACTTGACATCTTCCACTTTGATTTAATATTTCAAAATAGTTATTCCAAATCTTTTTAACAACTCTTCTACAATTTCTTTCTAACATTTTATCATGCATTGGCCTCAAAATATTTTCATCAATGTCAATTAGAAACTTTGGTTTTCTACAAATAATTCTAGGAGGTATTAACATAGTTGCATGCTCTACATTTTCATTTGATGAATTAGGTGCATTTATCCCCATCAGTTCAATTGGTGTATGTTGATGATTTTCATTTTCATTATGTGCATTTTGTTCATTAATGACATCAAATTGAAATGGTGCATTTGTCACATTAACATTAACATTTTCATCACTTATGTTGCTTGCATTTGATGATGTACCTTGTCATATTCTCCTCATGCGCTCCCTTTGTCTTTCTTTTTCTGTATCTCGTTATTCAATTGTTCATCTTTTGTTCTTTCCCATTGTTCATATTGAATGGACCCTATGAATAATATCATGTGAACATCAAATACAAAAAATAAGAACAAATTAACCATTTTCTTTAAATGAGAACTTACAATTGTAAAATAACATTAAAAACACAAATAAAAAAACACAATTTTCAATCATTGCAAAGAAAAACATGCAAAAAGGTGCAAAAATTTCTATTGCTGTCGTAAAACAATAGAAAATAGTTGCGGGACCTCTAAAAAACTTGCAATGGATGTTTTAAGACTGTTGAACCAAACAAAGCTCCTAATTCCACATAACCTAATCGGGTTATGAGAACATAATGGCTCTGTGTTCCTAATTACTCAGAACTCGATTGGGTTATGAGAACATAACGACTCCATGCTCCTAGTTACTCAGAACCCAATCGGGTTCTGAAAAACTAAGAACAAAGGAGAGAGAGAGAGAGAGAGAGAGTAAAATTTCACTCACTTGAAACACCTATGTACTAGGAGGGTATTAAATTGTAATAACTATGTACGAAAGGTTCAAAGATTGTAGAAAAAATCATGGATGTCCATTGAAAGAAGCAAAGGCAACCAATTGGCCATTTAAAAAAATTCATGGGCGACCATTGAAATAAGCTATTTTTCTGGAGGGAAGAGCAAAAAACATTCACTAATTTCCAATGGCCCAAAGAAAAGGGAGCAACTCTACTTCCAGATCTATTTCAAGTTTCCCATCTATACAGTTTGGTGAAGAAGGGTGTACATTTTATGATTCTTACTGCTTGAATTTTTACCATTTTGTCCCTCCTAAAAACTATGAAGATTACCATACATGTATTTTATACGAACTTCATGGGGTGAAAGAAGAAAACAAAATACTTACGGTAGAGGGTGAGAAACAATTTGGAATTACTGAAAATCTGCAAGAAGAGATGAGATTATTGTGAGAAGATGGTGAAAATAAACTTGGTCAACTTATCCAAGCCCTGAGACAACAAATTACATCATTATGTGTAGAGAGCGAGAACCAATTGGGAACAATTCAAGGAATGAAAAAAGAGATTGAAATCTTGCGTGTAGAGGAAGCGAAACAAAGTGAGAGTGTAGAAGAGGAGATTGGGTTACTTTGGAAAATCTCAGGTGAAGCATTGTTTAATCCAGATGTCACGCTCTATGCTTCTAATGGTTCAACATTTCAAGCTCATTCTCTCTCTCTCTCTCTCTCTCTCTCTGGTTATGGAGAATAAAATGAATATTTTTTACTTCTTCAAAACCTGATCGGGTTTTGAAGTACTCTTTTCTTTTTGGAACCCGATCGGGTTTTGAAGTACTTTTTTCTTTACAGAACCCGATCAGGTTTTGAACTACTTTTGTCTTTTCAGAACCCAATCGGGTTATTTGAAATTAAGAAACCCGATCAGGTTATGGCTCAGGAAGAGGCTTGAAAAATGAACCAAAGGCTTGGAGGGTCATTTTCCCTCCTTTTTAGCTCTTTTCGACATCTTTTTATCTTGTAAGATGATTTCTCGACTTTATCTTCATCAGGTTTACAATTTGTCAACTGGGTAGCTTTATAATTTTCACAATAATCTCATACGTATTCTTAGCTTTCTAACCATATAAATTTTTCTATTTTTGGACAACATTAGAATAGTAAACTTTAATTTTCTTTACCAGTGTCTTGATTGTACTCACACACATATGTCTACCATTTTTTTAATAACTTTTGAAATACTTTATCGAATTACAAATAAATTACATATTATTGTTCTACACTTTATTCTATACACTTTTAAAAATAAAAATTTTCATTTTTGATTATTTTGATGTAAGTTATGCCCAACGCACGAACAGGTACCAAATTTTTAGGATGCGACCACTTCAAAAAATCACTGAAAAAAAAATACTCATCAAAAAATTACAAAAAATACATAACTTCTAGATCTCACTCTTACCTATCATCCTACCAAAGGGATTTAAAAAATACTTAATATAACTATACCTTTTGTACCGCACATGGAAACAACTATGACATGTTTTTTCCAAAAAAATTAGGAATATGTTTTTGTACGCGCAAGGTTTGACTATCTTAATCTTATCAAGTTTTTTAAAAAATAGTGTTCTAGACACTAGATTCAGAGTAATACAATTTTTATTTTTTACACGTCTTCTTATTTTGAGTGCATGACCCTCAAACTCCTGTTCCAAGTTTAGGTTTACCCGATTTCAGAAAAAATGTTTCCACTTATACCCCCCTTTTTGGTCCACAACTTGGTGCACACACCCCACACCTTCATCAAGACCCCATCAATCATTAGGTTTGTAGATTTTATCAATGTATCAGTAAGATCCTTATTCTTAGCAATCCTAGATGAACTAAATTACTTGAGAACATTGTCTGTCCTGGGTGATTAATTTAGTTAAATCAAAATCCTATTTTTCTTGAGATCATTAGTCTATCTCCAAGTAGAAGAAAGATTTCATCAAACATACATATTGTTGTGCTTAAACAAGATCTCATTTTAATAAGGTTATCCAAAACATTCATCACCCAAATCAAATCAAATTGAGGCTTTCCCCTCACAGTCCAACATCTCTGAGGCCCTGCCCTCACAATCAAACAAGTCCAAACTTTTTCTCCTAATTCTTAGTTCATCCTTCACCCATCATAAAATATTCCATTCGACTCACTTCTATAATTCATCTTTCATCCTTCATCACTTCAAAGGTCCCTATGTATGGTTTTTTTAAAACTCAATCACAAGCTAAAAATATGAGGCATGCTCAGTCTAATTCTCATGATGATGAGGAGAATCCTTTTGCTCATACATTCTTCCAAGGAACTAAGGTGCAAGATGTAGACATTACTAATGAAACCAAAGAATGTGAATTGGTGGATTAACCTGAAAGACCTACTCAAGTGGATTACTTCCTTAAGGATCCATACAATTTAGAAATGTTTGAAAAGGTTATTACTCAAAATAGGGTTGAAATATTCATGAAACTTGTTAAAAGCGGTGTCACATTACCTATAGATTTTGATGAGGCCTTACTTTAAAATAATGTCGCCAAAGCTACAATCTCCATCAACATGGCTACAACCTCAAAAATCAACACAACACCATCATAATATAAAGGAAAGTGTACATATGGTGGGACTTCTACATCCATAGTAGCATAGACAACTTCACAAGCCTTTCAAATGATACTATAATCCCTTCAAAAAACCCTTAGTGTGATACCCAATTTGACCCCCCATACTAGTACTCTTACCACAACGAATGCATCTTCTGAAATGGGTGCCAATGTCTTGAACAATGGCCAAAATGCATTTCCACAAACATCATTCCCCCAAACCATGCATCAAAAAGTCTCATCATCACACTTCACATTCCCATCATCTGCCATGATGACATCCACTCAACAAGCATCGCAAGATTATCACTAGACACCTCCTCCTACGCTTGGAATTAGATCAACAATATTTTAAACATCACAACTAGGAGGAGGGAAATATATTGGACCACAACCCACACATCACAATACTCCTTATCTAGCTCAAGAGGTCCATGAGCTCAAAATCATTATACACAACCTACAAAATAGGGGTCAGGAGGAATTATCTTTCGATGAAATTTGTCCCAACCCATTTGACAAATCAATCACCGTGCAACCATTTCCCATAAAAATTTGAAATTCCTAAATTTGGAAAATAAAAAGGGGAAACATGTCTGGTCCAAAACCTTAAGGAATTCTATGATGCATGCCAAAAGGTCACCTACAATGAGAATTATCTAAAGAGATAGTCTCAGAGGCCTTTCTCTTGAGTGGTTCATGGCCCTCCCTCATGGGTCTATATCTAGCTTCTCTAATCTCACAGAGAAACTTTTTTCACATTACTCTTAAAACATCAAACATTAGGCATCATTATGTGACTTGTGCAATACCAATCAAGGGAATGAAGAGACCTTTTCCAATTTCCTACAATGGTGGAGACACCTTGAAAAATGAATGCCTTGGACAATACCTATGCAACACCTGATTGACATCTTCACTAGCAACTTGGTATTTGAGATGTCATTCCAAATGAAAATGGCTTCACCTGAAACTTTTGAGTCCTTTTTTAAGAAAGGGAACACTACAATAGAATATGCAAATAGCACCTAAATTAGTGCAAAATGTTAGTGCATTTTGGGCCGTAAAATGAGCCTTTATGTCGACAAAAAAGTTGGCACCCAACTGCATCGATCACTCAACACACTATTTAGCACCATAGTTAACTCTGCATTCTATGTTAGGTTTGGTGCCAAATATTCTTCCTAAACCTTGAACACACCATTAGTGGTGCTAGAAAAAGAAGTAAACAATTGTGCCCGTTTGACAATGGGTATTGCGCTAGAAATGATGCTGGATTTGGCATCAGATTGTGCTTCTCGTGTTGCTTCTAGTTTTTCTTCGAATTGTGCTCCCTATTTTTCTTCTTTTTATTTTTTCTATTTTTCTTCTTGTGTTGCTTCCATTTTTCCTTCTATTATAACATCCTTTGTTGCTTCTAATTTTGCATCTTGTTTAGCTTCCCATTGGGCTTCGATTTTTGCAACCTATTTTGCTTCAAATTTGGCTTCCTATTTTTCTTCTATTATAACATCATTTGTGGCTTCTGGGTTCACTTCCAATTTGGATTCTCATTTTTGTTCTAGTTTTCTTCATGGTTTGCTTCCATTATAACACTGTTTATTGCTTCTAATTTTTTTTCCTATTTTTTTTCCCATTTTGCTTCTATTTTTTCTTCCATTATGATGTTGTTTGTTGCTTCTCATTTTTCTTCTCATTTTTCTTTTCATTTTTCTTCTAGTGTTCCTTCCATGTTTTCTTGCATTATAATTTCCTCTATTGCTTCATGTTTTTCTTCAATGTGTGCTTCCTTGTTTTCTTCCATTATTGCTTATGGTTTTCCTTCTTGTGTTGCTTCCAATTTTGCTTCCATTATCACGATTTTTTATTTTGGTTTTGCTTCTAATTTTTCTTCTTGTGTTTCTTCTAGTTTGACTCCTATTATGATGCCACTTGTTACTTCCACTATTTCTTCTGATTTTTATTTTTGTTTTGCTTCCAGGTTTCCTCCTGATTTTGCTTCCAGTTTTGCTCTTTTTTTTGCTTCCACGTTGTTCTACCACTTTTTCTTTTTTTCCTTCCATCTTTGCTTCTTTTGTTGCTTCCCATTTTCCATTTAGGTTTTCTTCCATTTTGATGTCTTTTGTTGCTTATAAAATTTCTTCCATTATTACTCCTTTGTTTTCTACCTAAATTACTTCTATTTTTTCTTCCTAGATAACGCCAAGTTTTGCTTCCAAGATTGTTTTTGATTTGGCTTCCTTTGTTGCTTCATTTTTTACTTCTAAAAATGCTTGTTATTTTACTTCCATTTCTTATTAATTTAATATGTTTTTATTCCAATCATGAAATCCATATCAACATCAAGAAGGTAAACATCAAAATATCTATAATTTAATTAAATTTGACAACATCCATCTTTGGCATAAAATTAAAATATTATACGTAATAAATATCCATCCAAAATCATTGACCACTTTTAATATTTATAAATTGACAAGTGCATACTGATAAGATCATCATATATAACTAAAACATGTGAAAGTATAATATGCCAGTAGATCATAAACATGTCAAAATGATACATGTCTAAAAGTTAACATTGATAAACTATAACTGATTGAATGTTTGAAGATGTTAGGTTGATGATCACTGAGCTACAGAAAGTTAATGCAAGACACTAAATCAGTTAATGTATTATATTGTTATTGATGTCAACTTGATATAATCTGATTTTTCAGATATACATATTTTCAAAGACTTCAAAGAATCAAAGAGATAAGGGTTATGTTATCAGTAATGCATAAAATTTCAGTATACACCAAGTGACAATGAACATTGATGCTCAGTGCACCCCAACGGATAGAGAACCCTGAGAAGAAGTCACAATAATACCTGAGAAAGAACCCCAAGAAAGAATTAATGAGTAGAACCAAGGTAACCCGAGTAGAACTTCACAGTGTTTCCCGACAGACCGACAACCCTGATGGAGATGCCCGAGGAGAACTGAAGTATTGACCGATGAGAACTGAAGTTCAAAAATGACAAAAGACTTAGCTAGCAGGAGCTAAATACGGAGTTAACTAGTTGATCATGTTGTTTTCATCGACAAGTTAAAAGAAAGAGATAATCTAGAGACTTAAATAAGTTTTATTCCTGTTAATAAGGAGAAAACTGTGGGATAAAACTGAAGTATGCTTTAAAGCAAGAATGGTGAGAATTATGGATCATGCCAAGAACAAGAAAGACAAACGGTGAAAGTATGTCTATAAGAGAGACAAGATAATTCATTATGAATTAGGGGTAAATAGAGAAGAAGATGCTGAAGTGAATACTGGTGAAGAAGACTTCATACAATGCTGATCAACAAGCTATAAGACAAAGTTGAAGATTTCTGCAGACACCGAACAACAGAGGAATACAAAATCACTTAGCAGAAAGAAGTGGAGCAAAGGAACATAAGAGAAAAAAATATTAGATAGGTATTATGAGCTTGCAATAGATTTGAAAATTTGCAAGTCTAAGTTGTTTATATGAACAGATCATATACTGTTTCAGTTTAACCATTGGATCATAAATTCTCTTAATCAAGCAGGATATAATCATCCTTTATATATTGAGATACATCCCAAGGAGTAGCAAAAGGTTATATCATGTTGACAAGCATAGTGAATGCAGAGAGGTCAAGTGATTAATTGTTAGTGATAAATCCTCTAACGAGATCACACTTAACAATGTGTTTGTAACCTTTAACATGGTTGTCTCTTCACCAAGCTCACTTTAGAAGAGTGAAAATTTTGGCTCACCGGTCCCAAGTGGTTTTTCCCTTAATAGGGTTTCCACGTTAAAAATCCATATGTCAATGTGTTTATGGTTAATTTATTTGATATTTTTCTTTACACATTACTATATTGAATTGATCAATAAACATTAAGTTATTTAGTGTATTTCGGTAAAAACTAGAAAAGACTAAGACTGTTATTCGATAAAGCTTAAGAATAAGGGTTTACAGTAAACTCCAAGTAGTAGTTATTTGATATGATTATTTAAAGGCATACATCTGCAAGGACTGAAGATAACTTGAGATTTAAATTTGTGGTATAAAGTTTTGGATTAATTTTTGAGGCCACTGATTCACCCCCCTCTCAGTTATTCTAACAATTGGTATCAGAGCTTTTGTGCTTAGAAAGGGATTTTCTCTGGTCCAAAACCTTAAGGAACTCTATGATGAATTCCAAGAGGTCACCTACAATGAGAATTATCTAAAGAGATAGTCTTGGAGGCCTTTCTCTTGAGTAGTTCATGGCCCTCCCTCATGGGTCTATATCTTGCTTCTCTAATCTCGCAGAGAAACTTTTTTCATAGTAGTCTTAAAACATCAAACATTAGGCATCATTAAGTGACTTGTGCAATACCAATCAAAGGAATGAAGAGACCTTTTCCAATTTCCTACAATGGTGGAGACACCTTGAAAAATGAATGCCTTGGACAATACCTATGCAACACTTGATTGACATCTTCACTAGCAACTTGGTATTTGAGATGTCATTCCAAATGAAAATGGCTTCACCTGACACTTTTGAGTCCTTTTTTAAGAAAGGGAACACTACAATAAAAAATTCAAATAGCACCTAAACTAGTGCAAAGTGTTAGTGCATTTTGGGCTGTAAAATGAGCCTTTGTGTCGACAAAAAAGTTGGCACCCAACTACATCGATAACTAAACACCCTATTTAGCACCGTAGTTAACTCTACATTCTATGTTAGGTTTGGTGCCGAATCTTCTTCCTAAACCTTGAACACACCATTAGTGGTGCTGGAAAAAGAAGTAAACAATTGTGCCCATTTGACAATGGGTATTGCGCTAGAAATGATGCTGGATTTGGCATCAGATTGTGCTTCTCGTGTTGCTTCTATTTTTTCTTCGAATTGTGCTCCCTATTTTTCTTCTTTTTATTCTTCCTATTTTTCTTCTTGTGTTGCTTCCATTTTTCCTTCTATTATAACATCCTTTGTTGCTTCTGATTTTACATCTTGTTTAGCTTCGCATTGGGCTTCAATTTTTGCAACCTATTTTGCTTCTAGTTTTGCTTCAAATTTAGCTTCCTATTTTTCTTCTATTATAACATCATTTGTGGCCTCTGGGTTCACTTCTAGTTTGGATTCTCATTTTTGTTCCAGTTTTCTTCATGGGTTGCTTCCATTATAACATCGTTCGTTGCTTCTAATTTTCATTCTGGTTATTTTTCCCATTTTGCTTCTCGTTTTTCTTCCATTATGACGTTGTTTGTTGCTTCTCATTTTTCTTTGAATTTTTCTTCACATTTTTCTTCTATTGTTGCTTCCATGTTTTCTTGCATTATAATGCCCTCTGTTGCTTCATAATTTTCTTCGATGTGTGCTTCCTTGTTTTCTTCCATTATTGCTTATGGTTTTCCTTCTTGTGTTGCTTCTAATTTTGCTTCCATTATCACCATTTTTTATTTTGGTTTTGCTTCTAATTTTTCTTCTTGTGTTTCTTCTAGTTTGAATCCTATTATGATACCACTTGTTACTTCCACTATTTCCTCTAATTTTTATTCTCGTTTTGCTTCCAAGTTTCCTCCTGATTTTGCTTCCAGTTTTGCTCTTTTTTTTGCTTCCACGTTGTTCTACTACTTTTGCTTGTTTTCTTCCATCTATGCTTCTTTTGTTGCTTCCCAATTTCCATTTAGGTTTTCTTCCATTTAGACGTCTTTTGTTTCTTATAAAATTTATTCCATTATTACTCCTTTGTTTTCTACCTAAATTACTTCTATTTTGCTTCCTAGATAACGCCAAGTTTTGCTTCCAAGATTGTTTCTGATTTGGCTTCCTTTGTTGCTTCATTTTTTACGTCTAAAAATGCTTGTTATTTTACTTCCATTTATTTTTAATTTAATATGTTTTTATTCCAATCATGAAACCCATATCAACATCAAGAAGGTAAACATCAAAATATCTATAATTTAATTAAATTTGACAACATCCATCTTTGGCATAAAATTAAAATATTATACGTAATAAATATCCATCCAAAATCATTGACCACTTTTAATATTTATAAATTGACAAGTGAATACTGATAAGATCATCATATATAACTAAAACATGTGAAAGTATAATATGCCAAAAAAGTGTCAAAATGATACATGTTAAAAGTTAACATTGATGAACTATAACTGATTGAATGTTTGAAGATGTTAATGTATTATATTTTTATTGATGTCAACTTGATATAATCTAATTGTTCACATATACATATTGTGAAAGACTTCAAAGAATCAAAGAGATAAGGGTTATGTTATCAGTAATGCATAAAAGTTCAGTACACACCAAGTGACAAAAAACACTAACGCTCAATGCACCTCGACGGATAGAGAACCCCAAGAAGAAGTCACAGTAATACTTGAGAAAGAACCCTGGGAAAGCATTATCGAGTAGAACCAAGGTAACCCAAGTAGAACTTCATAGTGTTTCCCGATAGACCGATAGCCCCGATGGAGATGCCCGAGGAGAAGTAAAGTATTGACCTATGAGAACTGAAGTTCAAAAATGACAAAAGACTTAGCTGGCAGGAGCTAATTATGGAATTAACTAGTTGATCACATTGTTTTCATCGACAAGTTAAAAGAAAGAGATAATCTAGAGACTTAAAGAATTTTTATTCCTGTTAACAAGGATAAATCTGTGGGATAAAACTAAAGTATGCTTTAAGGAAAGAATGGCGAGAATTATGGATCATGCCAAGAACAAGAAAGACAAATAGTGAAAGTATGTCTATAAGAGAGAAAAGATAATTCATTATGAATTAGGGGTGAATAGAGAAGAAGATGTTGAAGTGAATACTGGTGAAGAAGACTTCATACAGTCCTGATCAACAAGCTATAAGACAAAGTTGAAGATTTTTGCAGACACCGAGCAACAAAGGAACACAAGATCACTCAATAGAAAGAAGTGGAGCAAAGGAACATAAGACAACAAAATATTAGATAGGTATTATGAGCTTACAATAGATCTAAAAATTTTCAAGTCTAAGTTGTTTATATGAACAGATCATATACTGTTTTAGTTTAACCATTTGATTAGAAATTATCTTAATTGAGCAGGATTTAATCATCCTTTATATATTGAGATACATCCCAAGGAGTAGCAAAAGGTTATATCATGTTGACAAGCATAATGAATGTGGAGAGGTCAAGTGATTAATTGTTAGTGATAAATCCTCTAACAAGATCACACTTAACAGTTTGTTTGTAACCTTTAATAGGGTTCGCTCTTCACCAAGCTCACTTTGGAAGAGTGAAAATTTTGGCTCACCGGTCCTAAGTGGTTTTTCCCTTAACATGGTTTCCATGTTAAAAATCCATGTGTCAATGTGTTTATGGTTCATTTCTTTGATATTTTTCATTACACATTACTATATTGAATTGATCAGTAAACATTAACTTATTTAGTTTATTTCGGTAAAAACTAGAAAATACTAAGACTGTTATTTGGTAAAGCTTAAGAATAAGGCTTTATAGTGAACTCTGAGTAGTAGTTATTTGATATGATTATTTAAAGGCATACATCTGGAAGAAATAAAGATAACTTGAGATTTATAATTGTGGTATAAATTTTTGGATTAATTTTTGAGGCCACTGATTCACCCCCCTCTTAGTTATTCTAACAATTGGTATCAGAGCTTTTGTGCTTAGAGAGGGAGTTTAACAACTTAAGAAAAAGATCACAAGATGAGAAAATAGGATGTCCCTAAGTTGAACAAGGACAACTTTGCATCATGGCAAAGAAGGATAATAATCCACCTATCAGGTATTGGAAATGATGTTACTCAATACTTGGATACTAAATATGTGTTTCCTACAAGACCTCACACACTTGATCAATTGAGAGAAAAGCATTAGCAAAATTCTATGATGATATAACTTGCTTCCTTAGTTTCCAATGATGAATTTGAAGATGTCAAAACATGCACCACTACAAAGAAAATATGGGATAAATTGAAGCTAGTACATGGAGGAGATGGAAATGTACTAAGAGCTAAGGTAGAAATCCTAAGAGGAAAATTTGATGACCTAAAAATGTAAGAAGGAGAAAACATCACTCAGTACAACTATAGAATCAAAGAGGTAGTTAGTGTTATCCAAGGAGTAGGAGGTGTACTTGAAGAAGAAATAGTGGTAAGTAAATCCTAAGAACCTTACTGCCAGTCTATTCTATTAGGGTATCTGCTATAAAAGAAATAAGAGAAGTAGAAAATAACAATGTCCCTCTAGATAGTTTGGTTGGTAGACTTATTTCATTTGAGATGAATAACTTTGACAAAATTTTCTTACCATCTATTGAGTCTGCATTCAAATCTTCTTTGAAAATAAGTAAATCAAGTCATAAAAACACTATGAGAAATGATAGTGAAAGTGATAGTGATGATCAGGTTCTTGATGAGATTGAAGCACTAATGGAAAGAAGATTGTAGAGAGGTAAAGGTAAATAAAAAGGTAAATTACCATTGTTATTTTTTAATTGTAAAGAGATTAGACACTTTGCTGCTAGATGTCCCAACAAAAGAAAAGATGACAAAAGTAATGATAGAACATATGAAAAGATGTTTGACAGAGGTGATAACAGAGATTACCAAAGAAACCAAAAATCTAACAAAAAGAGATACCCAAGACTACAAGGACAAAGGGAAGAAAGCTTGTTACCTAGCTGAGAAAAAATTTAGAGATACTGACACCAAATCTGATGAAGATATTGAGATGGTATTTGTTACCATGAAGGATGATTCAGATGAAGAAGAAAGGTATGTTGAAAATGCACTCATATCTAAGGTTAGTAAGAATGATGTCTGGATTATAGATAGTGGTTGAACTCACCACATGACTAGAGATAAAGAAAAGTTTGAGACTTTTGAGTATTATAATGGTGAATCAGTAAGAATGGGCAATGACTCACCTTGTCCAGTTGAAGGTAAAGGAATAATAATGTTGAATAATTTGATCAGATGTGAAAATGCATATTGGGTGAAAGGCCTTAACTATAATCTGTTGAGTGTTTCACAGCTGAATAACACAAGTCACCGAGCTACATTTGAGAACAAAAAGGCAAAGATCTTTAATGAATGAGGAAGGTTGATCGGTATTGGTGAATAGACAAAAGGTAACCGATTCTATCTTGATGATATTAACACCCCTTGTTTAATGGCTAGAAATAAAGACATATGGTTGTGGCATAAAAGACTATGTCATGTGAATTTTGACAACATGATTAAGATAAGAAATAAAAGGAAAGTAAGAGGCTTACCGAGCATGTCAAAGCCTGACCATATCATGTGTAAGAATTGTCAAAAAGGTGAAATGACAAAGTCTAGTTTCAAGATAAAAACCCATAAATCTAATGCTATTCTAGAATTAGTCCTTACTGATCTATGTGGACCCATCAGAACTATGAGCTACTATGGAGATAGATACTTCATTCTCTTTGTTGATGATTATTCTAGAATGGTGACCGTTATGTTCTTAAAAGATAAATTAGAAGTATTCAAGATGTTTAAATGGTATAAAGCTATTGTAGACAAACAAAGTGGTAAGGAACTGAAATGCTTAAGATCAGATAGAGGAGGAGAATTTATTTGTGATGAATTAACTAACTTCTGTGATGAACAAGGAATTAAAAGATAAGTTTCTACACCAAGAACACCACAACAAAATGGGATTACTGAAAGAAGGAATAGATCCATTTTTTATTGTGCTAGAACACTAATGATTGAGAAAATAATCACTCAAACACTCTAGAGGGAAACTATCAGTATTGCAGTCTATACATTGAACAAAGTTCAATTGAAGAAAGACACCCTATGAGCTACGGTATGGACATACACCCAATGCAAGTTACTTTAGAATTTTTGGAAGTCAATGTTATATTTTGAAAGATGATATAAATGGAAAGCTTGACTCCAAAGGTGAAGAAAAAATATTCCTAGGGTATTCCACCAAAAGAAAGGCTTATAGATGTCTTAAAAAGTCCTCTAACAAAATCATTGAAAGTGAAAATGTGAAAATAGATGAATTTGCTGAAAAGAATGATGAGGAAAGTAGAAAAGAACCAGAATAATATAACAGGTTTGTCTACAATGAAGAAACTGACACTCTTCCTGAGAAATAATGTATCGCTCCCGAGTGACAGAATAATGCATTCGAGCATTCGGCTGCAAACACTGAAAAAATTAGGAAAATACTCAAAATGATGTACTGAGTGATGGAGATCAGAATGAAGGTCAAGATGATGATCAGAATGATGAACAAAGAGTTGAACTAGTACTTGCCAAGTATGTCAGAAGACACCATCCACAGAGCTAGATCATAGGAGACAAGAATGCTGGAATGAGAACAAGAAGTAAGTCATTGAACACTAGATGTTTAATTTGTGATTTTGAGCCTAAATCTGTTAATGCTGCACTTAAAAATAAAGAATGGGTCAGTGCTATGAATGAAGAGATAGAACATATTGAGAAGAACCAAACATGGACATTAGTACCTAGACCAGATGACAAGAATGTCATTGGTACCAAATAGATATTCATAAACAAGCTAAATGAGAATGGTGAAGTCACAAGAAATAAAGCAAGATTAGTATTCAAGGGGTATGCACAAGAAGAAGGTATTGACTATGGAGAAACCTTTTCACCCATTGCTAGACTAGAAGGAGTAAGAATTTTACTTTCTTATGCTTCATTCAAAGGATTCAAGGTATACCAAATGGATGTCAAATCTGCATTCCTAAATGGAATATTGGAAGAAGAGGTACATTGAACAACCAGAAGGGTTTTTTGATCCTAACAAGAGAAACATGGTTTGTAGAATAAAAAAAGCCTTGTATGGATTGAAACAAGTACCAAGAGCCTGGTATGAAATACTTCACTCATATTTCATAAGCATTGGATTTGTAAGAACAAGTGAAAACAATAATCTATATTTAAAATAAGATATTGATGATAACATTTTGATTGCTGAAATATTTGTTGTTGATATCATATTTGGGGGTAATGATATGTTATGTAAATCATTTTCTATTGAAACGAGCAAAGAGCTTGAGATGTCAATGTTTGGGGAGATCAAATTCTTTCTTGGTCTATAGATTCTTCAACAGGATGCAAGCACACATCACACAATCCAAATACATCAAGGAAGTTCTCAAGATATTAAAGATGGAAGACTCTAAGCCAGTTGGAACACCTATGGAAACCAGACGCAAGATGAAAAAGGAAGACAAGTCAAACAAGGTAAATGAGACCTTATATAGATCAATGATTGGAAAACTCATGTATATTGTTCATACTAGACCATATATAGCACATGCAGTTGGAATAGTTGCAAGATTCTTTTCTAATCTCAAGGAATCACACATGAATTTTGTCAAAAGAATTCTGAGATATCTAAAGAATACCGAAGACTATGGCTTATGGTATAAAAGAGAAGGAAAATTTGAGCTTCAAGTCTATATAGATGTTGATTGAGTTGGAAATATAGATGACAGAAAGAGCACAATAGGAGGAGCATTCTTCATGGGTGACAGACTTGTCACATGGATAAGAAAGAAGCAAGGATCCATCTCACAATCTACTACAGAAGAAGAATATGTGGTTGCTATTGCAAATTTCTCTAACATTGCATGGATCAAACAATTACTGGAAGGTATAAATATGAAAATTCTTGAACCAGTAATTATATATTGTGATAATATCAGTGCAATAAAAATATCAAAGAACCCTGTCATGCATGCTAAGACTAAGCATATTGATATCAAGTATCATTGCTTAGGGAACAAGTGCAAGGGAAAGAAGTGATACTAGAATATGTTCAATCCAAGGAAAAATTAGCTGACATATTAAAAAATCCATTTCCTAAAGATACATTTGAATACCTAAGAAAGAGACTAGGGGTCCAACCCTTGTCTATTGGTCACTAAGATGACTAGGAGGTTGCAACAGCCTACACATAATCAAAGGATCATTCATGTTGATGCAAGAAAAAAGATGGACTGTAAAGGTATATCAATACACAGAAAGGTACTTATTTGCACTGAACACTAGAGCTATTGTATCATTGATGGAAAGGAAATTCAAGGAATATATTATAAAAAATGGGAAGAAAGGAATGTTTGGCATTGCTGTCAAAGGGAGAGATTATATCCATATGAAATATCCATCAAAGGGAGAGACTATATCCTAGGAGGGAGAGATTATATATGAAATATCCATCATCTAAGGAAGAGATGACTTAAAGAAGAGAAATATGTTGTCAAAGGAAAAAGAGATGATCAAGAAGAGGAATAGTCAAAGGGAGAGAGAAAAATCAGAGAAAGATTCAAAGAAACATCCATCTAAGGAAGAGAGTTGAAAAAGTTAACATTGCTACATCTATCTAGAAAAGGGAATGAAGAAATAAGAGAGTACACTACAAGAATCAAAGCTAAGTCAAAAGAGCTTACTAAGAGCCAAATATTTGTATTGGTTATAGAATAAAAAGTTTGGTAAATTGTGGAACTACAACTAATATATTTCATATTGTATTAGTAGTAATGTAGTATGTTGCCATCAATGCCAAAGGGAGAGATTGATGCACTATAATAGATTGAATGTTTGAAGATGTTAAGTTGATGATCACTGAGCTACATAAATTTAATGCAAGACATTAAATCAGTTAATGTATTGTATTGTCATTGATGTCAACTTGATATAATCTAATTGGTCACATATACATATTGTCAAAGACTTTAAAGAATAAAAGAGATAAGGGTTATGTTATCAGTAATGCATAAAAGTTTAGTATACACCAAGTGACAACAAACACCGACGGTCAGTGCACCCTGACGGATAGAGAACCTCGAGAAGAAGTCAAAGTAGTACCCGAGTAAGAAACCTGAGCAAGCATTATTGAGAAAAACCAAGGTAACCCAAGAAGAACTTCACAGTGTTGCCTAATGGACAGACAACCCCGACAGAGATGCCTGAAGAGAACTGAAGTATTGACCGACAAGAACTAAAGTTTAGAAATGACAAAAGACTTAGCTGGAAGGAGCTAAGTATGGAGGTAACTAGTTGATCACATTGTTTTCATTGACAAGTTAAAAGTAAGAGATAAGCTAGAGAGTTAAAGCAGTTTTATTCCTGTTAACAAGGAGAAATCTGGGGGATAAAACTGAAGTATTCTTTAAAGAAAGAATGGCAAGAATTGCAAATCACGCCAAGAACAAGAAAGATAAATGGTGAAAGTATGTATATAAGAGAGACAAGATAATTCATTATGAATTAGGGGTGAATAGAGAAGAAGATGTTGAAGAGAATACTAGTGAAGAAGAATTCATACAGTCCTGATCAACAAGCTATAAGACATAGGTAAATATTTCTGTAGACACCAAGCAATAGAGGAATACACCATCACCGAGTAGAAAGAAGTGGAGCAAAGGAACAGAAGAGAACAAAAGATCAGAAAGGTATAATGAGCTTACAATAGATCTGAACATTTGAAAGTCTAATTTGTTTATATGAACATATCATATACTATTTCCATTTAACCATTGGATCAAAAATTCTCTTAATCAAGTAGGATTTAATCATCCTTTATATATTGAGATACATCCCAAGGAGTATCAAAAGGTTATTTCATGTTGACAAGCATAGTGAATGCGGAGAGGTCAAGTGATTAACTATTAGTGATAAATCCTCTAACAAGGTCACACTTAACAGTGTGTTTGTAGCCTTTAACATGCTTGGCTCTTCACTGAGCTCACTTTAGAAGAGTGAAAATTTTGGGTCACCGGTCCCAAGTGGTTTTTCCCTTAATAGGGTTTCCACATTAAAAATCCATGTGTCAATGTGTTTAAGGTTTATTGCTTTGATATTTTTCTTTACATATTACTATATTGGATTGATCAGTAAACATTAAGTTATTTACTGTATTTTGGTAAAAACTAGATAAGACTAAAACTTCTATTCAGTAAAGCTTAAGAATAAGGGTTTACAGTGAACTCTGAGTAGTAGTTATTTGATATGATTATTTACAGGTATTATTCTTGAAGGACTGAAGATAAATTGATATTTACAATTGTGGTATAAAGTTTTGGATTAATTTTTGAGGCCACTGATTCACCCCCCACCCTCTTAGTTATTCTAACAAACATAAGTCAACATGATACATGTAGAAATGATACAAGTAAAAATGATAAATTATGTAACTGAATATGATACAAGTCAAGATGATACATGTACAAATCATATAAGTAAAAATAGTAAATGTCAATATGTATTGACTCCATAATATGGTATTGTAGGCCTTAAAATGATACATATGATAGTAACCATGAAAAGAGGCATCATACCAATATATCGACAATCATCCATAATGTAGTATATATGATCATGAATGTCATGGGATACTAACAACAACTTCCTCATCATCACCACCACCACTGCAGTCATCATCAACATGATCAGTTTCATTATCATCATCGTCATCAGCTTCAATGTCTTCTATATTTGCATCATCATCATCCTCTGTAGTGTGATCTAAACCAGAACCAACATAATGAATATGTATCTTGAGGATCATCTTCATCTTCCAAAAGACATGAGTTATGCCCAAAAAAATGTTATAATGAAATTTTTTTATTTATTTAATGCAATAAAATAATTTTCTATTATATATCTAATATTGCAACATATGAAATGAAACCATAATCATATTGCATGAATCAACAACTAAACTAGACTAAAACAAATAACAGAAATGTAGTTCTTAGCGAAAAAACATGAAGTTACGTTGTTCTACCTTGGTTGTAGGAACAATCACAAAGAAAAGTTGCAATGGTTGTAGGAGAAGTCATAGAACAAAGTTCTAATTGAACCAAAAAAATGCAGGTCATTTTTTTTGTTATCTCGCATCATTTCTTATGTCGACTTGTCTCTCAAGAGTAAATAACAAAAAAACCATACCAATTATCATTCCACTCAACACTAAATCCACTTAAGAGAGTTTTTTCTAGGTGAAACTCATACATTTACTTAAATAAAAAAAATCAATTTGTTCAAGCCTTGTATTAGTCAAAACGCTCAAAAATATAACTAGAGGGAAAAAAATACATGCTATTTAAAATACCACAGGGAAAATAAAAACAAAAGAAATATTTAAAATTTATAAATGCTGAAAAACACTTCCATTGTCCGATTTGAAAGTTAATTTACATTGGATTAATAGGGTTTTAGGGTTTTGTGACTTTTTATAGTTTAATGAAATACAGATTGAAGAAGTACAGTCCACTTCGAAGAAGCTAGGGATTGCAACACATACGCATATAAAAGGCCTAGGTCTCAGGGTTTCTAACCTTCTTTCTCTACTTCCATTGTAATCTAGAACTATTAATGACTTTATAATTTTTCATAAGTTTATGAAATATTGTTCATGGTTCCCTACACATGGGAATTAAAGGACTTTCATTCTTTGTTATTTCAATTTTTATGAAGAAGATTTATTTTGAAAGAGTCATTTTTATGAATATTATTGAATGTCGCCTGGGCAAAGGGGTTTAGAGGAAATTTTTGTTTTGTTTTATTGATGTTAGGTATATATATTATATGCAGCATGTCCAAAAGCTAAGGATTATATCAATGTTTCATAGGGTTTCTTCTATTTAAGTCATTTCAATTTAGAGAACTTTTAAATTTTAAAATATTTTAGCCATTTATATATGTTCCCATGTTGTGTCGATTGGCCGACTTGTCACATTTTATTTACCCTCGTATATTCATGGTTAGGGTCTTATTTAATATCAAAGTATTATGGTATTATTTCATGCTTTTGTCTCATGGCCATATATTTTCATGTGTCCTAGCCTAATTCCTTGTGCTTTCCCCTTCATATTTTGCATGTGCTTTAAGTTGTATTTATGGCACCTGTCATGCCCCCAAAATTTTTATGTTCTTCTGGCAAAAAGTGTCAGTGGTTTGGTGATCTCCTAGTTGTGCCCTCGCTATTATTACTAAGAATAGCAACTAGAAATTGAGAGGCTGCATGGTGGTCTTTTGGTTTGTTTATGATGACTGTGATGGTTTCTCACATCCTTGCAATGGTTAGTGGGGAAAATTATCCATCCATGAGGTTGCGAGGAAGAATGAAATGTATTCTTCTTTATGGGTTATGGCGATACCTTGTCATGACCTCAAAACTTGTTTTGGCCTACGAGGAAGTCAGGCGGTTATGTGTAGCATGTATTTGTTGGGTTAACACAATGGTATGGTCGCATATTGTAGTTTCACATATTTAAACTATAGTTAAGGTGGATGGGTCACAAGGATGCGACAATGAAAAGGTATCTCATGATGAGTTAGTTGTATCTTTGTGACAAATTGTGAAGACAATTATTTTAAACTCATGGTTGTGAGAGGTGGTGACATGTGTCTAGGGAAATACTAGAGGGAGTGTGTATAATTTTGAGAATTCAAATATAAGTTGAACTAGTGAGTGGTTTCTATGTGTCGTGACATGTGAGCCAGGATTGCCACACTATACAATTCAAGACTTTTTTACTACATTTTGGGGATTGCAGAGTTGCGACATATTAGAAGTGACATTTGAAGGACATTGCATTTACTCCTAAAATATGGTGCAAATCAGAGAATCATTATGCCTTGCCGCCATTCCTTTTTATGATATGTTATGATAACCAAGAATGTCATCTTGAAAAGATTTCACAGCTGTGAACTTCAACACATAGATTTCTTGAATTAGGAAGTTGAGGCAGTCGATTGAATCCTAGAGGAATGTTATCTATAGCTAACTAAAGATGAGATTATGTGCATTCTCGGTAGTTGTTCCCTTTTGTTTAGATGGGTTTCTATGTGTTTGTCATGCTGATAGTGAGAATTGTCATGGGTGACATTATCTATTGCATGAGGTTGAGATTGGGGAAGGCCCTTTTGAAAGAAGTATATAAGGATCATGGGTTGATGTTGCACTTTGTGGTTGTATGGATTTATTAAATGCCAAGGGTGGTTTGAGGGATTTCTTGACCAAATGTCCCCACTTTCTATGTTTATTTCCAAACCAGTGGAGTTTGTGAGGGTTTATTAGGTTTCTAGTCACTTAAGGCTAGTTCTTTGTTCATCATTGAGGGTAGGGATAGGTATTGGAGAATGACTACATGAATTGATGATGTGGTCTTGTATAAGCCTAGTTCACCCTAGGATCCATTCTCCCACTTCACTTGTAAGAGGGGATATGGTGAGAATCCTACATTTTCCCCTTCCCTTGTTCCAAATTCACTTTCTTCCCCTTCCTGGTATCCAAATTTGTTTTCTTCTATTTCTCTGCAGCCAAATTCCCCACAGTGCAATAGGGGCATGGCTCATGGGAACTCTCCTTGAGGTGAAAGGTATATTTCCTTTATCTTCTTGAGAAATAGAAAACTCCACAAGAACAATATATCCATCTTTCTTAGAATGAAGCTTCTTTCTCATTTCTAATTACTTAATCGAGTCAATCTAAATATTCCTTTTTTTCACCAAACAAAAACCTTTTTTTGATTCCTCAATGATACACACACACACACACACACACACACACACAGAGGTAGCTAAAATAGAGAAAATAATAACAGAGGCAAAGGATATTAGAATGCTTTAGTGTAGCTATAGAATTTTTTGTAGTTTGCAAATTATTCCAATTCCTAATGCTACCTGTATAATTATCTTGAATTAGGGTGATACTGATAGGGAAGAGGTTGCAAGGGAATGGTTAGAGGATATAGGGGAAGAAGATGAGGCATTGGATCCCCCTATATCTCCCTGGGAAGAAGTCTGAAAGTTGTATCCTAATGGGAGGACTAGTGGGAATCTTGCATTTTGCAATTTTTAGCCTCAATAACAACCCATGGTAGATATTCGCATGGCCCACATGCCTAGTTGGTTCATTGAAAGGAGTGGATTTTTCACCCTTGCTTCCTTTTATATCAACCAATCCATTTTACTTCAGGATAAGACTAGTGATAACAAACTCTATTAGGATATTATCATCTATAATAGATTAATGGCACTAGAATCCAATCTTTGTTAATGGACTGAATCTTATTGCATTCCTTAAATATAAAAGGAATTCCAAGGTCATTAAAAGGGGGTTTTGGTTCTAAAAATTATCTTTAGCTTATAACTAGGATAGTGTTTAGTTTCAAGTTGCTAAAGGTGAATTTAATTATGATATAGTGTAATCTCATGAGAAGTGTTACAAGTTTATACAATTATAAATGCTAATGTCATAACATTGTCTCCAACTTTGTATACTTAAATCATATGAATTCAATACATTAAAGATGGTTGACTTTGTCTCTACAATTTTCTTGTGGGTGTATTATTTGTTCATGGGTCTCTCTCAGGGAGAGAGTTAAATTTATTTGTGTAGATAGCAATGATTTTTAGTGTATGAAATGGATTGTTGAAGTAGAAATTTATATAACATGAGTGGGCTTGTTAATTTAAGCATTAACATATTCATAACCCACTATTTAAGTTTCATTTGTTCATAGGATATCTGCCATGACTTCACTTTCACTCTGTAGCCTAAGATTGGGCACTCTACTATTAAGATCCCTCGAGGGTTTTCAAATTTAAAATCAAACTAATCAAATATGTTGTTCCTTACTGTTCTTTTATTTTTTGTTTAATTTATTTGTATTCCTGTATTTCCATGGTCCTTAGCAAAATGTGGAGGATGAATTTAAAAGTATCCATATAAAACTCCTCCATGATTCTGAGAAGGAGATTGTAGATGTCCAAAAATATTAATATTAATTTCCCTTTTATTAATCTAACTATTTAATTTAATTAATTAAATAGTTTCATTGTCAGTATTTATCAATAATCTAAATACTATACTAATGTATTTTATTTAAATACATTTGCCTCACAAAATCCCCCTTTTAATAAATTTATATTTATTGAAAAATCCTCCATATCCCTAATTCTTCTAAGCTATGATTTATTCAAATCCAATTTAAATTATAATCTAAACCCTACCTAGAGACCTATTAATCCAATCTAGAGACCTATTAATGCAATAGCTTGTTCAATCTAATGTTATGATGATTTCTTGTTGGTTCATGCTTATTTCATGATTTATGCGTGCTAACCCGCTAACGTTTTATGTTTGAGCTTGCTCCCAACAGGTTAAATATTTCCTCATACTACATTCTAGCACACCTGGTGGAACCCACATCCATAACATACTTCTAAATTTCTTGTCTTTTTCTCTCATTTTTTCCAAACTCGCGGATCGGCATGTGCAATTTACACACAGGCATTTGCACAAATGCCAATTCTTCCTGAACTACCATTCGACATCTATGCTAAACCAGATTCTGCGTGTCACAGACCAGTGTCTCCAATTTAATTGTTTTTCTTGAGATTTTAACAAACCTAACATTTCATTTGTCAGGTTCTATTGTGTTTCCCACTGCTTTTTGGTATTTAAGCATTCTTTTTTTAGCAGAAATCAATTTTACAAGCTGTCATAATGTCAAAATTTCATTAACAAAAACAAATTAAAGAACATAAATTTTTAAGAGTTGAGCAATCTTAGCATAGTTTTTTTGGTCAATTTGGGAGCTAAGAGAGGAATAACAATAACTATTGTTGTTGTATTTGCTGTGTTTTTGGCCTTGCAGGTATAGCAGCGTCTGTGTAAACATTGATTCATGTTTCGGCATCTCGGCGAAAATGCTGGTCCAGGAAAAATCATCGTTCGGTGTCAGCGATTCACATAACGACATCTGCGCTAGTATAGCATTTTTCTAGTTTTCTATGTTTTCTAGTTTATTTTGTTGTTTCTATCATTTTTGGGGTAAAACATAGAATCAACATCTACGCCCTAAACCAGTGTCTGTACTCTATTAGAATTTTATCTATCATTTGCAAACAACTTTTTTGAGTGGTTTTGTGTTTACAATGTTTGTCAAAGGCTTAATCTCTGAAACTACTAACTATTTGTGTTGCAACACCGCTTGCCAAAGACACAAATTCCAAAGATTACTCATATTTGTCTTGCAGGCTGCCTCAATCTGAATCGACCAAATGATCATACTTGTTATCATTTTCTTAGGAACCTAGACTAATTAGAGAGATCTATTTATCTAATCCAAAGCAAGTGTTAGAGGATTATGCTCTCTTCCTTTTTGGGAAGATGAAAAACCTAGACGCATTTTCTTTGTGTTAAAAAATTAAATCTTTGGGAATGAACTAAGCTTGTCTTTCGTGTGTGTGGAGAAAATACTCCAAGATAGGAGAGTATGCTCTTTTCCCCTTATGGGAAAATTAGAAATCCAGACTCTTTTTTGTCACCAATCCAATTGCTTTTCAAGTTAATCCTTTAGATGGGCCTGCCAGTTGAGGGAAAAATCTCCCAAGAATGACCTATGTGAGAATGAGGTGTAAGCCACACCACACTAACTTATGTTAATAAAATTTACTCTTTGGGGTTAAAGCCTCAGGAGTCAATTGGAATTTGATCTTATAATCAACTCTCGTCTAACTTAAGTGTGGCCTAACAGTCTCAATCACGTTTACATGACCACTTTTGTCAAGACGCTATATGGGGCTATACTCCTAAATTGTGCTTACATAGACATAGAGGATATAATCAAATGGAGAACCTTACTATGAACTCTACGCATAGAAGCTACCTGTAACACCCCCGAAAGGTGATAATGTTTGTGCAAGGAAGATAGTAACTTCCCCAAGATCACTCGTACATTTGTGCCACCCTGAGCGTTTGGAGTCGGCTAATATGGTGTCATGACTAGAGCCATTGCATGCTTGGTGATGGTCATATTCTGATTAGCTCTTGTGTGTGTGTGCCTAAGATTACAAGCAAATATTTTCATGCTACACCAGTTCTTTAGGTAGACTTGTGCTTGAACTATTTGAAGAACATTGATAAATCCAAAAACATGAACAAAATTCCCAACAAAAAAATTTGGCACACTTTCTTGTATCCTTCAAGGTTTCTTTTTCCCTTGTCAAATTATTTTCAAGATACATGTCTATTATTTTCTGATTTGACTATGTTGAAACTGGTTCTTGCCATGGAACAGATCTATTGAAAATCAGCTAGAGATCAAGCTTTTGCCAAATCATCAAAACACTGTCCTTTTTGCAGACTACCATGAACTCCATAATTTGCCAGCATCTTCAAAATTTGGTCTTTTATGAGATATGTCCTAAAACCTTCAATTGCTCATCCAAAATACAAACCTTTTTCTATAGGACATGACCGATTGCAAGAAGCACAAGAAGGTGAAAACTCCATTGCCCCTCGTGCATAGAGAATAGAAGAATACAACCCGAGAGGCTACCAAGTACCAACACATAGTTGATTCCATCAAGCAAGAAACTCATAAACGGAAACAATTTGACAAAGTGATATATAACAACAAGGTTGCTCACTTCATGGGCAAATATCATCTAAACACTGCTTTTGTCAAATTTGAACAATATGTCTAGTTGGTCTACCATAACAGAAAACTACTCCTCCTCTTCTTAGGATCACTTAGCATGCATTTTTAGGACCTCCCTTACATTGTCATCTTTAGAAACACATCACACACTCATCCTAGCATAATCCAGCATGATCCAATCCAATCATAGTCAACCTAACATCATCCTAATCATCATCCAAAGCATCCCTAATCACATCCCTCACTTGGTATTGCATCCCCTTTTGAGTTGAAAGTGTCCTTAAACTAAGCATTGTTTAGGATAATCCCCTTTGCCTTTGCAACCTCATCACCTTGATCAAAAGGTTGGTTTGCATTGACAGAGAATCTCTTCCACCAAAGACCACAAGTCTGTTCTAGGTAGACAATTACATACATATGATCTTACACTAGGGAAAGAAACCCTTAATCCTTGCATACACCAAGTCATCCTGAATCCTTAGGAGCATATTCATCATCCTAGACGCATCATCTCAAATCCTAATCCTAGCACCATCATCCTTAGCTTCCTAGGAGCATCCTTGCATTACATCTTGCATTTCATATTCCCTTAAGCTAATCATTTCATGCCACCTATTACATGAGCCACTAAGAAGAGGAAGGACATGGACCCTAATCTTGTAGCTAGTTCATCTAATCCTGCAATTGACCACACTAATGCTATGGTCTCCTATGCGCCTCAGCCCAACAAACAAATTGAGCACATTTGGGTAGACACTAATGAGACTCCCACCATGAGTACCATAGAGACCTTTATCAATCATCGAAAGTATGTCCACATGGTGAATGCCATGACTGGATGCAACAGTATCCAGGTACTCTTAGACATTCAGCAACAAGGGATTCAACTCCCACCTTGGCTTATACCCATGCTTATCATGCGACCGATGGCACTCCCAGGGGAATTGCATCATCCCATTAGAAATGAAGTTTTTGATCCACTTCAGCGAGCTCTACAGGTGGGAACTCTTATCTCACAAGTATTCAACCCTTCAATCCCACCTTCCATCATGCACACGACACCTCCATCTACCTCGTCCATAGTCACAGGAGCCCCACTTCCTAATCCAACATGAACAACATAAGCAATGCCTCATATCACTATGCAAGCACCTACACCTCCTCAACCCACAGTTGCTCCACTCTCACAAGTATTCCCAACAATTTTAGCACAATTCTCACCACCACCAATCAAAACTCAGCAAACCACCATTTCACCCATCACCACTCCGCCCATTCAAAATGCACCACCTAGTTCGCATCATCAAAGCACCCAAATCTCCATGCCTATTCAACCGTTCTCTTCCACTAGGTACCCACAACAAAAAACACACTTCACCATAGGAATGCCACCTACCAATGCCTACAACCAACCATTATTTCTGTAAGGGCCCACCTTTCCCGCTCCACTAGCAATGCAACCGCAACATATGCCAACATTTCCTCCACAAGCACAGTTCAACCCAAATCCTCCCATGCAACAAACATCTACCAATCCCTTCACCATAATGGAAATTCTCATCCCACATATCCAGCAACAACAACCTATCCAACAACAAAATTCAATCCTACAACAATAACCAATCTAGTAGCAACAATCTATCCAATAGCAACAACCAATCCAATAGCAATAACCAACCCAGCAGCAACAACCAATCCAACAACAACAACCAATCCAGTAGCAACAACCTATCCAACAACAACAACCAATCCAGCAGCAACATCCTATCCAATAACAACAACCTATCCAACATAAAGCCCAATAACAACAACTACAACAACAAAATGCCAACTCATTCACATCCCAAGCACAACAACAACAAACCAACCCCTTCACAGCTACACAACCAATCATCCAAACTACCTAGCAACCACAACCACAAACGTAGGGGTCAAATACCTTCATGGCACAATCACTGCAATAGCTTGCTAATCCTTTGACCAACACACACAATGTCATCCAACCAACACATCACTAACAAACTAATTTCACCAACTACCTAGCCATGCCATCTTCCACTGCATTGTAAACTATTCCACCACCATAGCTATCTAGTGTTCCCATTAACCTTACTGTAGCCACTGGGGGAATTTCACCGTAGAACACCTATCCTCCACCCTATGTAGGTGTGCAACAAGCTCAACCCATTTATCCAATGTTTCAACAAATACAAGCATACTTCCAGCAATTCTAACAACCCTATTAGGTGCTGACACCCCCTCCACTGTAATATTCCCTTTTGTAACAGTTCCCACAAAAACAACCCATCTACGCTGATCAACAACCTCCATACCAAACACCACAATATCCTAAAGAAAATCCCCCATATTCACCATTTGATCTATAACACCTTCAGGGAACCAATGCAACCGTGGTTAATAATCCTTCCCCATAAATCAATCAAGAATGGGAGGAAATGAAGAACACTCTCAAATAGCTAAATGTAGGGATCGTAGCTAAAACATTCAAGTTTGAAGAGGTGTGTCCTTACCTGTTTGGTCGATCTATAACTGAAATACCCTTCCCCAAGCACTTTGAAATACCTTAATTTGATAAATATCAGGGGAAGGGAGATCTTGTGAGCCATGTGAAAGAATTCTACATGGCATGCCAAGAAGTGGCTTATAGCGATAACTTCCTCATGAGACTATTTCCCAAAATCTTACGGGGGACCGCTCTTGAGTGGTTCTACAAAATCCCCTACGACACAGTCTCTACTTTTGCAGAACTATCAGAGAAGTTTGTGGCCCAATATGTGAACAACATAGATAATGAACTCTCCCTCCTTGATTTATGTAATTCCAAATGGAAGGGAGGAGAGAGCCTGGTCAATTACCTTCAGTGCTAGCAAGGAATTACTACAAGGTTGTCCTATCAACCCCTTGAGAAACACCTCATAAAAATCATTATCAACAATCTCCATCCTAATCTTGCCTATCATATTCGCATGAATTATATACAAACTTATCAAGACATCAGAATCAAAGGCATGGATCTCAAACAAGGTCTCATAGAAGATGGTGCCATCAAGCACTAAAAAGAATCCCATCCTGACAAATATAATAATGATCTATCACAGTATGGGAACAAGAATAAGAATGCAGTAACTGATGCAGCCACTGACACAAAACACGCTTAGGTCATAGTGGTTGGTCCCAACGTGCCTACCCAAACCTATCAACAAGCATCACCAGTATACCCTCAACCTCCTCTCATGTATCAATAGCCCACTACCACATATCACCAACTGACATACCAGTAAAACATACACCCCCAAGGCGCGACTATCTATCCCTCGCCAAGGACATTATATCAACCCAACTATCAAGGTTCGCTAAAGCAAATGAATGATATATCAGTCCCACATGGACAACCAAGGCCTCATGCTTAGAATGTGTCACAATGAAGGTTTACCCCCTTCGATGAACCCATAAATGTCATCTTCAACTGAATGGTCCAAGCTAACCAATTCATGTAACAAAAAATGCAGTCATTTGATGACTCAACACCTAAGCCTGCCTGGTATAAAGACAACGAGTACTTTGATTACCATCATGTTAAGGGACACACCATGCTCAAATGCCTAAAACTAAAATACTACATCCAAGATATCATTGAGCGCAAAGAGATCAAAGTAGATTCTTTAGCCCAAACATCACCAAATGTGGGCCTTAAAATCTATCAAAATCCATTTCTTGAACACACCTCAGGTTAAGGACCAGGCGATCCCGCTCAATCCTGTGAACAGGGGAAGGGAAAGCAAGGGGACAATGCTGACATAAAATAGTATACAAATGCATATATCAACTATGATAATCTCATCAGCTGCATATCCCAAGTCCATTCCTCTATCAATGTCATTCATGTTAAGGGCACCAATAACCAATGCACAGTCACCACTTGTCAATGTCGAATAACAGTTATAGGTGCAAGTACTGCTCCATCTGTAGGTACCCAATACAGCCTGTTGGAACACCTAGGGAATACTCCTACCCAAATTTCCATCCTAGATCTCCTCCGCACCTCACCTATCCATCAAGAGACACTCAATAAATCCCTACAAGAATCATGTGTTCCCAGCAACATCAACCTCACTGAATTCTAGAACCTTTTTATCCACTTGTTTGCATCTTGTGGCATTTCTTTTAAACCAACAGATGTACCCTCAGAAGAATCCGATCATAACCTTTTGCTTCGTATCGCTATCATGGTTAAAGATTTTTCCATTAAGTGAGTCATGATAGATAATGGTTTGGCCCTAAATCTGTGTACTCTAAAACTCTTCAATCAGTTAGGCTACACTGAAGTAGATATAATAAATGATGTCATTACCATAAAATCCTATGACAATCTAGAATGCACTTATGAAGGCACCATTTCATTGCCCATCAAGGTGGGGCCTACTATCCAAGATACGGTATGTCATGTTGTTGATCTTGACCTTCCCTACAACATCGTCCTTGGATGCCCATGTATCCATTCTATGCAAGCCATCCCATCCACCTACCAATAGTGCATCAAATTCCTATATAATGATACTAAAATCACCATCCGCACAGATCCCAAGCCCTTCGCATAGTACAATGCATTGGAAACCTCCTTCCCACATTCCAATCACTGTCCCAGGATCGACATCAGAACCTCTATCACTAGTTCATCTTGAATCCATTCAGATCTAGAAACAATCCTCTTTTCCACCCTTTCCACGGTTAAGAACAACAACCAAGGTTGTGGCGAGTACAACCTATATGATGCCTTCATATTTGGAGCATTGCCAGTTTATCCACATACCCAAGGGAGACTAGACAAGAACATAACATATCAGAGAAAGCCACAAAAAACATAATTGGGCCCTACCACTTTTATCTCAAATGACATTTTGAGTAGCCAGGAGATGGCACTAGACATCAATCGGTGGCTTTATAAAGATCTGCCACCCCAGACACCGGTTTCCTCAATTATTTCAAAGGAAAATACCCTTCAACTCACAAGATAGTTATACAAAAATGGAATTATGAAGGTGACAAATTGGGTGCTGAAGAGAAAGGAATGAAAGACCCTTTTGTGCCCACCAAATGAGAAAAACATTTAGGCTTTGGTATGGATTCTGCCATGACTAGGGGCACTAATGACAAGAGGTATACCCGTTATAGACCCTTGGGCCAAATCGTTGAATTTGAAGATGTCCTTGAAGAGAAAATTATGAAAGCGTATGATGATATCGATGATGACATCTTCCTAGGAAACTCTATCCTTCATCAACTTTCCATTACTTTCATTGACCTTCCCCTCCTACATCCTGAACTCATAGACTAGGACCAACCAAGTGTCGTACACGTTGACGAGTTCCAAAGAGAGGATGCACTCCTAAGATTCATGGGAGCAGTTGAAGAGAGCAATGACTAGGGGAAAGATTCAAAACATGTCCACAAAATAGATCCAAAGGCATACTGTGGGGAAGAGGAGGAGTTCAGCTACAAAAATGAAGTAGAAAATAAAAATAAAAAAGAGAAAAATTGATCCCCTAGTGAAAACCCCTCTGGGGCGCTATCTGATCACAAAAAAAGTAAAAAAAAAAGGGCCTATCCACTGGTGAAAACCTCTTTGAGGCGCTATAGGATGAAGACTCTCCTCTTCCTCTAATCCATGATTATAGGCCTAAATAGTCATCGATCCTCATCAAAGAAACAAAACCCATTAATCTGGGTACATAGGACTATCCTTGCATCACTTACATTACAGCCTCCTTGATAGAAGTAGAAGAATCAGATCTCTTTTCTCTATTACAAGAATCCATAGATAAATTTTCATGTTCTTATTCCCACATGCTAGGATTAGACCCTAACTTGGTGGTTCACCATCTAGCAGTGGACCCCAATGTAAAACCTATCAAACAAAAGATCCAAAAGATGCACCCCAAGGTAGCACTACTTGTCAAAGCAGAGCTAGAGAAGCTACTCCAAGACAAAATAATTTGTGCCATTGACTACTCTGAATGGATCTCCAATATGGTGCCAGTGTCTAAACTTGATAAATCAAGAAGGATATGTATAGACTTTCAATATCTCAATAAGACATGTCCCAAGGATGGTTTCCCACTGCCAAACATAGATATTATAATAGACCTCACAATAGGACATGAGATGTTGTCACTCATGGATGGCTTTTTAGGATATAATTAGATCTATATTGCAGAAGAAGATCAGCACAAGACAAAATTCACAACCCCTTGGGGCACCTTCTGCTATAACATGATGCCATTTGGTTTGAAGAATGCTAGGGAAACCTATCAGAGGGCCATGAGAGTCATTTTTCATGACATGATTCATAAGATCCTTGAGGACTATGTAGATGATATCTTGGCTAAATCAGTTAAAAGGGAAGATCACGTAGATGGTTTGATATGTGTCTTTGATAGGATTGGACACTATAGCCTAATGCTCAACCCTAAGAAGTGTGTCTTTATTGTCACATCAAGGAAAACTCCTTGGCTTCATCGTATCCAAAAGAAGCATTGAAATAGATCTAAAAAAGGTACAAGCTATCATGGAAATGACTCCACCAAAAATACTCTGGCAATTGTGTAACCTACAAGGAAAGTCACAATTTGTGCATCTTTTTATCTCTCAGTTCGCTGACAAGTGCCAACCATTTACTCATCTCCTGCGAAAAGACAAAAATTTCAAATGGGATCCTCAATGTTAGAAGAGTTTTGAAAAGATCAAAAAATACTTGGCTAATCCACCCATCCTGGTACCACCTATACCCGGTTGACCACTCATCCTGTATATTTTTGCTACTACAATAACACTGGGGATACTCCTTTCTCAATTGGATGATGAAGAAAAAGAAAGAGCCATTTATTACATCAGTCAGACCTTAGCAGGTTATGAGCTCAATTATTCCCCTATGGAAAAAGCATGTCTAGCAGTTTTTTTCGCCACTCAAAAAATTCTCCACTATATGCTTAGTAATACAAGCAAGCTCATTTCAAAAGTGGACCCTCACAAGTACCTACTCTCTAAGACTACTATCACAGGTTGAATGAAAAAATGGGTTATGTTGCTAAGCAAGTTTGATATTCAATATGTAGATAGAAAAGCCATTAAAGGACAAGTCATCCCAGATCAGCTAGCAGAAGCACTATTGGTGGATGTATATCCTCTGATCATAGAATTTCCAAATGATAATTTGCACATGATACTAGAGAAACCCACTTGGCAATTCTACTTTGATGGATCCTACACAGCCCATGGTGTAGGGGTAGGAATACTTTTCATCACACTATAAGGTTCCTACATCCCTATGTCATTCAAATTGGGATTTCCCTGCATGAACAATATTGCATAATATGAGGCATTAGTCACAAGAATTTGCATGACTATAAAGTGGAACATCACAGATATACATTTCTTTGGCAATTCCAAACTCATCATCAAACAAGTCTTGGATGAGTATCAAACCAAAGATGACAAACTAATGCTGTATAAGGAGATGATTGACAAGATGAAAGAGAATTTCCTCCACTTGCAGATAACACAAGTGCTGCACTTGCAAAACAAGGTTGCTGAAGCAATGGCCACAATTGGCTCCCTCTTATAGATTCCTCATGAGTCTACGCAATACAAATTCTTAGTTGTGCAACTTCATGCTCTTGCTTATGAGAATGATGAATCAAATTGTGTATGTATCTTGGTTGGTCCCAAGTCCCCGTGGTACCATGATATCCACACTTATCTACATAATGATATCATATCCCCTCATGTCACCACAACCCAATGCCAAAACCTTATTTGTAGAGCTTCGCGCTACAACCTTGTAGAAAACACCCTTTATCATTAGGGCTATCACAATGTGCTCTCTATATGTTTAGATGAAAATGAGGCCTCCCAGGATTTACAAGAAGTACATGCTAGAATCTATGGATCCCACATGAGTGGCATGGTCCTAGCCAAGAAAATTTTATAGACAGGATACTATTGGCCCACAATGGAACATGATACTTTTGAGTTCGTCAAGAAGTGTTTACCTTGCCAACAACATGCTAATCTGATCCATACTCCTCCACTCAACCTCCAACCTATTGCGCCTCCTTGGCCTTTCTCTTGTTGGGGTTTTGACCTCATTGGAAAGATCACTCCCATCTCATTTGAAGGACATAAATACATAATAACAACAATGGAGTACTTTATAAAGTGGTTTGAAGTAATTCCATTCACCCTAACTATAGGTGTCTAGATCTCAAAATTCATCCTCTATCGCTTTGGCATACCCTGCACTATCTTCACAGATCATGGAACACCATTTGAAAATAAACATGTTAGTGATTTATGTGCTCACCTTCATATCCATCACCATTTCTCCAGTCCATATTTCCCTCAAGTTAACAGCCAAGCTGAGGCAACCAACAAAACCCTCCTCAAAATCCTAAAAAAGGTTGTCAATGATATTGGCTATGACTGGCATCTTTAGATCAACCCTGCCATCTGGGCATATTGCACTTCATATTTTACTCCTACATGCACCACTCCATATTCGCTAGTCTACAGTGCTGAAGTTGTCTTACCAATTGAGGTCAAACTACCATCCCTCTGGGTATCATTAAGAGGCCTGATTAATGATGAAGATTATCGAGTAGAAAGACTCACAAAGCTTGATCTACTAGATGAAAAGCATGAGCAAGCCTATGATCACCTGATTCTCTATCAAAATAGACTCAAGCAGAACTATAACAAGAAATTACACCCACGCCAGTTTCATGTAGAGGAATTTGTGCTAAAAGAAAATTAGAAAGTGGGCAACAATCAAGAAAAGAAAGGGAAGTTTGAGGTCACCTAGCAAGGTCCCTATGTTGTAACTACATGCTTCGGTTATGGGGCATAAAAACTCTCCACTCTTGAAGGAGAACCCTTGAATGATCCTGTCAACATCATTCATCTTAGGCACTTCTATGCCTAATAGCTGGTTATTCATTACAGTTAACTGAAAATAATCCATAAAAAGCCCTGAAAAAAGTCCAAAAACAATGTAATATAGTACTATAAAAATCTCAAAAAAGTAGAAAAAGAAGCTAAAAAATTGTTGTCTCAGTGAAGACCTGGCAAACAGGTGCTTAGAAAACTTAAAAAAAAAACAAAAAAAACAAAATAGAGCAAAAAGAAAAATTTCGTCCAATGGTGAAAACTTGGCAATCAGGTGCCTTGTACAAGTATGGATGATGAAAACCTAGAAACAAGCATCACACATAGTGGACCGTTCCATTATCTATCAAAATCCTGAGGTGTTCCAACATTATCACATGCATCAAACCACAAGATCCAATCAACTCTCATCAGAAATATTTGTACATACTCACTTGTAATTAATTGCTCAGTTTTGTCCTTGTATATTCATCACATGTCTAGTCTCCTCACCATCGCACTATCATGCTGAGCTGCTGTCATGATAACCTTCCTTTCTCAGTCCTTTATAGTCTGCTTGTTTGGTGTTGACGGGGTTTTGTGGACCGGGTCCGCCAACAGTCATAAGTTGTCACCGGACTCTGGAGAGATCGGCCAACTCCGCCTGTAAAGGTTGTCCGGGGGAGATAAATCCTCCAGGCCTTCAAGCACCTGGGTGTCGGGTCACGACGGTGCGGGGCTCGGTTGGGAGAGGTGACTGTTTTCGAGGGGGATAGCTGGTTACTTCAACT
>MU224839.1:910079-924241 GCA_018584345.1 Thuja plicata | reverse complement strand
CTTCGTCTTCCGATTTCAAACAGTTTAACGACAATATGCATCCGAATGTGAAAGTTTTTCTCAAAATGTAGAGTTCAATGTCCGTTTAGGCAAAAAAGTGTAACCCACTATTGTGGTATCACCCTCTAAAAACATTAAACAACTACGCTAACCCAAACGGATCCATTTCCTTCTAGTAGGAAGGAGTATGAGCTTTCTCTCAGTCATCGCAAGCTCAGTGACTACACACTGTTCTAAATGAATAATTTAATCTAGATGATTGATCTAAATGATTGATTAACTACATGCGAAATACAAATGCGGATTGTTGTTAATCCAAGATAATTAGGATTCAGTTTTCAAGAACCAAATTGAGTGTGTAATATTCATTTTAAAACCCAAATTCAAAATGTGCTCTAATTTAGGTTTGCATGCTTAAAATAAATTAACCATTAAAATGCAAAATAATAATGATAAACTAGAATGCGAAATGCAGCATAATAATGATAATAAAAAGTTAGGATCCTTGTGAAGGAAAAGAGTTTCTCTTTTATAGAAATCTCTCTGAAATCAATGGTTGAGATTGAAAGAAAAGAGTAGCTCAGATTCAATTGAAGAAGCAAAATCCATGTGCAAGCGATGTGATTGGTCGAGAGAGTCGGTTGAGTGAATTGACTGATCAGTCTTTTTGGAAACTTCCATATTCAGTTCTCAGTTAACTGAAATGTTTCCAAGATGATAAACAGTGGAGAATTAGTTAACTAAGTGGAACTGGATTGTTTCCAAAATGATAAATCAGTTAACTGGATGTGATGATGTCATATACATTTTTAATAATTTTAAATGATTTTGAATGCATATTTGTTTTTATTAATTAATTTATTTCCTTTTTTATTTAATTGACAATTTTGTATATTTATTTAATTAATATATTATAATATCAATTAAATAATTAACATAAGGTTTATTTTCCAATGTATTGTGATTTTAGGGAATAATTAATTAATCAAGTAAGATGATCGATTAGGACCTAGGCTTTAGGTCAGATCAATTTGAATTTGATGAATTGCCTGTTTGATTTAGGACTTAGAATAATAAAGATTAGGGTTTCTTGATTAATTATTGCGATTGGGGGTTTAGGATTTCACTAATACATTTGATACCAAATTGCAACGGCANTCACAACCTTGTTGTTGTCGCAATTGTGACGATAGACCGTCGCAATTGCGACAACGACAAGGTTGTGACGGAAAAACTGCAACGGCAATGCCGTTGCAATTTGGTACCAAATGTATTAGTATTTAGATGAACTTTTTTAGGTGATTAAATTTTCCCCTCTTTGAGTTGATGTGCGATCAGTGCATTGATTCAAAGACTTGTTAGTGAGAAGACCCATAATAGTTTGATTTGAAGTGATGAAACCATTCGTTTGAAGAAGAAGACCGACTTTGAGCTTGATTGGATGAAGATCTATCAAAAGATATAAACATAATACTCAATTTGATTTGAAGCGATGAAACTAAACATCTGTTAGGAGCTCTTAAACTTTTTGATTGGTTTGAATGAATAACTAGTTTGATTTGAAGTGATGAAACCGATTATCGTTAAGAGATTTGATTGGCAAGAAAATTGACTTGATTTGAAGCGATGAAACCAATTTGATCAATGTATTTTGGTTTCAATAATGAAAAGCCCGTATAAGACTAATCTTGTCTGGTTTCAATTATATTCATCACTGTATAAGACCAGTGATTAGGTTTCCTTTGATTTAAGATGATCTCAACCTTATTTGATGCCATGAAGCTGAGATGCCCCAAGCGACAGGGTTTTGATTGAGGATGTAATCACTGGAATGTTGATGTCCTGATCCTGCCCCCTCAAGAGAAAAATTGAAATATGGCCAGGTTCCTCAATGATGAGAATCAATTCTATTGATTAGAAAATTTAGGAAGAAACTGATCTGATTAGAAAGAGGTCCCAAGTGGTTAGGACAAAATCTATACTTGATGAGAGGTCTTGGTGACAAAGATTGGCCAAAAGTATGGTACATGGATTGATTAGAAGAAAAGCATGAGAGATTTCCATTGGTTGTGAAAGTGGTCAATTTCAGATTTTGATTTCGATCCTAAAAATGGAATCACGATAGTCAAATTAGCAAGGGGTGTCATGTTCATGCACAACTAACCACTTGATGATGAGAATATTGATCGATAAGCATCTCAGATCCTTCACATTGGAGAGAGATATTGATATTATGCTGATTTCAACACAATGTAGATGCAAATGCAGATGCAAATGCAGATGCAAGACTAACATGAATGCAACCTAAGGTGTAGTAACTGAAGCTTTAGCATTGAAAATTTTCATCATCGAGCATTTTTGGAACATCGAAGTCGATACAATCCTTGCTGGCGCCATTGCGGCCATAAGAATATGAATATGACTTTCATTAGATAAGATATGGGAAACCAATGTAAGAATCGAGGCACAACAACCGAGATGACCTGAACGTTGTTTCCAGTTGATGTTGTGAGAGTGCATTAGTATGGAGGCATTCAAAGCCAAGATAACCATGAGTGCGATCTTGCGTAAACAAGTAGAGAAATAACAGTCAAGGAGATATTTATGACCTCACCTTGGCATACAAATAGGATCTGAGGATTTTCTTCCTTAATGAAGGAGCGCTTATCACATACACCCTATTTATTTGATGTTGTAGGATCATCAGGACCACACCAACATGTATTAGACAAAGGAAAGATTAGCAAAATCAATGAGAATAGACAACATACGAATAAAAGTTCAGCATACTTTAATGAGTTTCAAAGTTTTTAGATGTGTATATGTATGAGGTGTTGAAAAACACCGTCATGCTAGTGAGTGCTTTGTTTTTTATTTTTATTGATCTTTTGTTTACATTTGCAGTATTCAATGTGTGTTAAGAAACATAGATGCATCTAAAGATAGTGTTAAGAAACACTATTGATTAGGGTGTTGAGAAACACCTATTTTCATCAGTAGCAAGTTGTCCTTCATAAATGAAAAGATTACTGACTCTGGTGTAAACCAAAGATGCGATCAAATTGGGGAACCATGCCCCTAGTAGTAAACAATGATGACTGAATTGACTCATACTATGAGGACAAAGTTGACTTGATTACCCCTAGGTTATGACTCTAGATCAGTTTCAAGCTAGGGGGGTTCTTAGAAGAGCCAAAGTGTCACAAAAGTGATTGAAAGCTATGAACAAACTGAAGTAAAGGATTTCCAATATTGATCATTGATAGATGGAGCGTTGAATACAAGAGGCACCTATTTACTAGGTTTTCATCTACTTGGTAGAGATGCTATTAGCAGAAATTGACTTGATTTGAAGTGATGAATCCAATTTGATCAATGTGCCTGGTTTTAGAAATGAATGACTTATCTAAGACTGATTTGTCTGGTTTCAAGTGTATCCATCATTGTATAAGGCAATTGATTGGGTTGCTTTTGATTTATGATAATCTCAACTTGATGTGATGCGATGAAGCTAAGATGCCCCAAGCGATGGGGTCTTTCTTGATGATGTGATCATTGAAAACCTGGTAAGCATGTCTATGTTGTCATCCTTTTTTTCAAATTTGTTTTTGTATTTTTTCATTTTTTTATTTTTGGTCTCTTTTTTCTCTTTTTTTGATTGATGCATCAAGGCACCCGTTGTTAGGTTTTCACCAAGATGATCATTTTTTCAGAAATTTTTCCAATTTTTAGATTTTTTAGAGATTACTCTTGTCTCAAGCAAGATCACATTGGTTTGACCCCAATGTCTAGCAAAGTAGAGGTCAATACAGATGGATTAGAAAGCTCATGGGTGAGGCGAATAGAAAATTATGGATGAAGAGGGAAAATGCGACCCTCAAAGACAGTCTCCTTAAGATTACCCAAGCTAAGGAAAAATGAATATAGCAATGTAGAATCATGGAGTGGTACTGGATAGCATATACAATGATGACCAGATGTCATGAAAGCATGTGGTCCAAAAGAATGGACATGTCAAGAGACTTCTAAGAACCTATTTTATCAATTTTGATCAAGACCAAGGGGTCAATTGGATAGGATAGTGATGGGATGATTAGGATAAAGGGTGATGGAGGCTATGAGTGGATGTTTTGGACTAGGATAGGAATGCTCAAAGATAGGAAGGATAGGCTTGGGATAAGAAAGATCATGATAGGATACCATGGATGAGAGAAGGTGAATAGGTTGATGGAAAGGATAATGCATGTCAAGATGCATGTGTGTTCATGGATAGCCTCAACCTTGTCAAGATCATTGGAAGGAACATGGAAGCTCATGGGCTAGCTGGATGTAAGATATGATGGATAAGATAGAATATAAGAAGATGACCAGATGTCATGAAAGCATGTGGTCCAAAAGAATGGACATGTCAAGAGACTTTGAAGAGCCTATTTTATCAATTTTGATCAAGACCAAGGGGTCAATTGGATAGGATAGTGATGGGATTATCAAGATAAAGGGTAATGGAGGCTATGAGTGGATGTTTTGGATTAGGAGAGGAATGATCGAAGATAGGAAGGATAGGCTTGGGATAAGCAAGATCATGATAAGATACCATGGATGAGAGCAAGTGAATAGGTTGATGGAAAGGATAATGCATGTCAAGATACATCTGTGTTAATGGATAGGCTCAACCTTGTCAAGATCACTAGAAGGAACATGGAAGCTCATGGGCTAGCTAGATGTAAGATATGATGGATAAGATGACATGGAAGGAAATTTCCCCTAAGTGAAGAGTGCAAGTAGGAGGAATTTTGCATGACACCTGTTTGCTATGTTTTCATCATGGTACTTATCCAAGGTTCCATAAGATGTGGTTTTCACCATAGGAAGGATTGATTTATCTTTACTTTTGCTACCAAGGTGCTTGTTTACTAGGTTTTCACCAAGGCACTTTTTTTTTCATTTTTTGATTTTATAGAGGATTTTAAGCTTCTTTCTCTTTAGATAGTGCTCATTTGAAGGATACGCTCTGATAGGCCAAGGGCGCTGAAAGTATGCTCAAAGATGTTGATAGGGTGATAGTAGGGAAAATGATATGGAGGATAAGGGAGATGGTAGCCAAGGATTTATGGGATGGATTGGATAAGTGGAATGGAAGGATATGGGATGGATGGGTAAAAGGTAGGTGTAGGATATTGGATAGGGTATGGTGATAAGATCAACATTGACACACTCCTTGAAGGGTAGTGGCCTGATGGAGGAAAAATGGATGGAATAGCTTGAGACTTTGATGTATGAGTGGATATGGATCTTGGTACACAAAGACCCAAGATGGATGACAAAGAGGATGAAGTATTCATGGTAATGGATTTTGGGACATGAGGACCCAAAATAGAGTTAGAAGATGGGAGATTTTTAGATGGAGATGAAGTGGAAGACTTTCGAAGCTTGGATGCCAACTTTGACTTTTCCTTTTTGTTCAAACCTTTCAAGAGAGGTTTGGGAATCCACATAACTTTTGATTTTTTTTTTGTATCCAAGTCCTTTAGAAGAGACTTCAGAATCCACATAACTTTTGATTTTCTTTTGTTTTTGGATGATTTAGAACGTAATTATTCCATGATGGATTTAGTAACCCATATTTTATTTGATGTTATTCTTTGCTTGGATTTAGAATAAAATTCTTCCATGATGGATTTAGGAACCCATATTTTCTTTGATATTACTCTTTTCTCAGTGGACCTTTGTGTTCTCTTGAATATTTCCTTTTTCTTTGTAGTCACATTTTGATTAGATGGGACATAGTGATCTTCATATGTATGTGGATTCTTGTATTTCTGATTTCTTCATTGCACTTCCAAATTGCTTCCAAGAGACTTGGGATTTGTAGATGGATAGGGTTGATATGACTAGTTTGTATGGATTGGTTGATAACGAGGGGTCAAGGATGAATGTATTTATTGATCTTGATAGGGGATAGGGTAAGTGGATGAAAAGATAGTAGTTATAGGCATAGTGGATGGAGGGATATAAGGACCCAATATAGATGCAAGATTTGATGGTTTCAATTTTGGGATATAGGGACCAAGAATGGACTTGGAGGATAGTGAAGGTACACAGTTACATTTGAATAGAGGGAGATAAGGTGTGGAAGGGATATCAACATATTTAGAGTGAGCTGCATGACCAAGGATCTTCTCTTTTGAATTCACCTTTATATAAATAGGTGCATGAGTAGCTTTGATAGGAGCAGCTGAAGCTTGAGTGGATTTATTTCTTTACAAGGGATTTGGAGGAACATTTTTTCATGAGGTGGATAAGGGGATGATGGGATGCTCTGATCTTGAAAAGGATCTTTAGATGGTGTAAAAAGGGTACCTTTCTCTTGATTTTCAATAGGCCCATTAGAGATGCCAAAAAGGATATATTGATCTTGCTCGGGAGATGGATAAGATATAGGAGATGTAAGAGTTTCTTCTGGGAAGAAATTGAAGGGGATGATGAAATCATCATGAGAATCTTGAGATATGTGAATTTGGTCAACCATTGGAGAAGGATGGATGGTTGCTTGATCTTGATCATTATTGATATTTATTTCTTTGCACTGTTGATTTCCCTCTTGACATGGAGCCACTTCTAAGGATGAGGTAGGATTTTTGATCTGCATGAGGGATTCTTGACAAGCTGATGGAGTATCATTCGGAATAGGCATGATAAGCGTTGAAGCACATGGAAGCTTTGGGTTGATGATCTTTGAAGCTTGAGAAGGAGTTGCAGATATATGTTGATTAGTTTGGATCTCTTTTAGAGGTATTCCTTGAGGGTAGACATAGTCATCATTATGCTTAGTTCTTGATAGAGATGGTGTGGCTAGTTTTGAAGCTTTAGGAGATGGAGGAATGGTGGAAGAAGTAAATGTGATTTACAAACCATTGCTAGACATGGATTCTTGATATTGATCATGCTTGAGATTAGATGAATCATTAGATGATTCATTAGGATTTTCCACTTTGATTATACCATCATCTATGAAATCTTGGATTTTATGTTTCAACTCCATGCAAGATGAATTTTTATGCTCATTATGTCGATGATATGCACAATAGTTACGCAAGAATTTCAATCCACATGATGTGAGTTGAGGTAATGTGATGTGGTCATTCTCAAGAAGTTCTTCCAATGATGATTCATAAGATTGTCCCAAAGGAGTGAAGTCTCTCTTGCATTTAACCCAAGGTTTTTCTTTCATGAGGTTACTAATCCCTTTGGAGGAAGACTTTGTGGTGTGTTCAACATTGTTTAGGGATTTTGAGCCATGCTTGATCATGATCAAATAGAAAAGGATAGATTGAGCTTGATGAGGGTTTAATGGATTATGTATCCTTTTCCCCCCTTAATTCTTGGATTTTAGATTTCAAAGATTCAAGCTGTTTTGATAGAGTTTCCATAAGAATCTCTTCTTGCACATTTTTATGACCATAAGGTTTACCCCATTATCTTTTAGACATTGTAAGATTGGGTTGATGCGCTTGTATAGAAGATTCAAGAGGAGGTGTGATGAATTAGTTGATTGACTGACAGGTGTTGAAGTGATGTCTAAAGTGCTGATTAAGTCCAAGACCAAAGGAAAAAGGAGATAAAGTCCAACTAAAAAGGGAAATAATGACTCTGATCTTGAGTCAAGGTTAACAAACCTGCTCTCGCAACTCAGGATAAGGATAGTGCAAACAATGATAATAAGACTAACAAGTCACTTGGACTAGCACAAATAAATCAGATTTTGAAACAACAACGAGTCAGACTTTCAACAGATTGCAGTCAAAGATAAACTAGCAACAATGTTGATGAGAACACAAATTTGTGAAAATTTAGATAGAACCTTCATAGCAGAATACAGAATTGGACAGCAAGTTGATAGATTTGCAAAGTTTGATAGCAGATGCATAAAACTCAAACAAGAGTTGAAAGTTAACACAAAGAGTGCAAATTTTGAATCGTTGATCATTTTGATGTTTTGATGTTTGTGTTGATGTTTCACTCACGCAAGACACATCAAGAAGCCCTTATCTATTCAATCACATCAAGCAAACCCTATTCCTAGGTGGCAAGAAATAGACAATACTTGTTTGAATCCTCTTACAATAAAATACCCATTCAAGTCAGACAGTTAGAAGCTTGGCAGCACTGGCTCCCCTCCACGACACACACTTCTCGGGCCTACCAAGCTTCAAATTTCTCAAGATCCAAGGATCCTGATAAATTTACTATCTCAACAAGAGGGGTACATGAGAGGTTTCTTAGGCATGCATGTCTCACAACGCCTGTATCAACAAGTAGAAAAGGATTTTGGCCACTAGCTAAAAAGGGTTTTAGTAAGGGTCTTCATTTAAGTGTATCTTGTATGTCCGTGCAAGCGTGATTCAGGCTGCTAACCCCACAAAGCACCTTAGCACAAGCAGTTCATGATATGTGATTGAGACTTAGAGGCCTTGCTTTGTGTTAGGCGAGAGCTGAGTATAAGCTCAAATGCCACTTATCTTCTAAGGTTTTGGCCTCGAGGAAGCATTTTTATTATAATGAGTTGAAGAAGCTTGGAATTAGCTTGTTCTCACTTGGGTCATTCTCCAAGGGTGAGTACTTTTTCCCACTTGGACTGGCCCTCTAAAGTTGCAGATCTCAAATGGTAAATGACAATAATGTTTTTGGATTTTTGATCATCCCAAAAAGGGTGAGAGCATAGTTTCCTAACATTATTGCCATCCCTAAAACACCAAATAGAAGTTCATTTTAAAAATTCTTGCATGTGTGTTCCTATTTTAATAAAACAAAAACAAAATGCAAGCATAATGTTTAGCGTTCTATCGATCAAGGTAACCCGCAAGAATATTCATTAGAAGTTTGTGTTTTAGTCTTCTTTTTCAACATCCTGGAAACCACTGTTAGGCTGAAATCAACAAGATAAGCCAGAGAACAACAAAGCCCAAAACTTGTCAGCATGAGAAAAATCAAAAAATCATAAATCTAATTGCATATTCAAAAACTAGACAAAAAATAACGCACTTTCAAAAAATATTGCACTAAAAAACATTACCATAGGAGCCCGTCCAAGACTCTGGAAGCTGTAAAATGTAGGATTAGGCAGGTACAGTGATAAAAATCCATGATTTCTAACAAATCCAACAAGAAAAATCAAAACTAATCCCACCACAGTGATCGCTATGAAATTGTACCCCAAATAAAAAAAATGCTCCCAAAAAGGACGTAATAAGAGCAAGTTATGATGATTTTAAGTTAGCCTCCAAATTCAGCATGATCAATGAAGACGAGTAAGAAATTTAAAATTTTTGATGATGTCATCCATTTTTGATGTTTAATTTGATGGTCTCAAAGCCGTCAAGGAAAGCCAATATGTCTACAGTTTGATGTCTTTAAGACCGTCAAATTATAGTTTAAATCGGGTGATTGGGTGGCAGCTCCGGGTGGTGATTGGGTGGTTGTTGAGTGGGAGATTAGGATTGTGAAATGGGATTAGGGCTTAGTGGTGGTGTTGTAGATAAACAGTGTGGGTGAAGGGAGGTCGTGGGGTGGCGCAGAGGAGCTAGGAGTGGGTGGGTGGAGGGCGGAGCAAGGGTTTGGGGTAGGGTTTGGAGTTACCTGGGGGAGTATACTAGTGACGTTGGGAGGAGACGTAGTAGAAGGTCTACATGGGTTGGGGAATAAGCACAAGGAGAGGCAGTGCAAAGGGAGGTCAGGAGGGGAGGTTGTTTGAAGCGGCAAGCGGAAGAGGCATTGCAACAGATGGAGGAAGCCTGGGTAGTGGAGTGTAGGTAGAAGAGTGTGGGTGGTTGTCGGAAGAAGGGTTGTGTGTGGAGAAGAAGGGTGGGGGGTAAGTTGTGAGATGAGAATCGCTCAGGTTGGAGAGGGAAGAGATGAGTGGTGGTGGGTGTAGGATTTTTAATCCCACATTCACCCCACAAAGAAATCTTTTTCTATTTTTAAACAAAACCCGACAACATTAAGACAAAGAAAAGGCTTGCAGGTTTTGCTTGATGATTTTTTGACCCTAGTTTGTAGGGATTATGCCCTTACTCACAGGGGTTTTTGCAGATTTGAGTGCGCAAGAGGGTGGTAAGAAAGACAATTAGGTTCAGGGCCAAACTAAATATTTTAAATAAAAATTTGCAAAAAAATTGCCTTGATAAGCATGTAGGAATGTCTTGATAAATGTGTAGGCCTTAGCCTACATGAAGATTGTCTCAATTTGCATGCACAAGGCCATACAACTTGCGTGGGAAATATGTTTTTTTCCATAGATTTGATTTTGGGCAGGTATAGGTGTGTTTATAGTCGTTTCACACCGAAACGACAACCCAGACGCGGTGGTGGACATAGATTTGGCTTAGGGGGAGATATGGGTAAGGTTTGGCTCAAAATGAGATTTGAGCCCCATGGTGGGTGCCAGAAATGTACTTGTGAAAATGGGCAATGCCTGCAAGCTGCATGACAAACACACACTTCAATAGATCATTAGATGATTAGACTGGGTTAGAAATCAAGAAATATGAAAACATTAAACAAATAAACTAACCTAAACCGATCCATTTCCTTCTAATAGGCAGGAGTATGAGCTTTCTCTCAAGTCATCACAAGCTCAGTGACAATACACTGTTCTAAATGAAGGATTTAGTCTAGATGATTGATTTAAATGATTGATTAACTACATGCAAAATACAAATGTGGATTGTTGTTAATCCAAGCTAATTAGGATTCGGTTTTCAAGCACCAAATTGAGTGTCTAATTTTCATTTTAAAACCCAAATTCAAAATGTGTTCTAAAGTAGGTTTGCATGCTTAAAAAAAATTAAGCATTAAAATGCAAAATAATAATGATAAACTAGAATGTGAAATACAACATAATAATGATAATAAAATGTTAGGATCCCTGTGAAGGAAAAGAGTTTCTCTTTTATAGAAATCTCTCTCGAATTGATGGTCAAGATGGAAAGAAAAGAGTGGATTAGATTCGATTGAAGAAGCACAATCCATGTGCAAGCGATGTGATTGGTCAAGAGAGGCAATTGACTAAACTAACTAATTAGTCTTTCTGGAAACTTCCATATTTAGTTTTGAGTTAACTAAAATATTTCCAAGATAATAAACAGTGGAGAATCAGTTAACTGAGTGAAACTGGATTGTTTCCAAAATGATAAATCAGTTAGCTGGATTTGATGATGTCATATACATTTTTAATAATTTAAATGAATTTGAATGCATATTTGTTTTTATTAATTAATTTAATTTAATTTTTATTTAATTGAAAATTTTGTATTTTTATTTAATTAATATATCAGAATATCAATTAAATAATTAACATAATGCTTATTTGCCAATGTATTGTGATTTTAGGGATTAATTAATTAATCAAGTAAGATGATCGATTAGGACCTAGGGTTTAGGTTGGATCAATTAAAATTTGATGAATTGCCTATTTGATTTAGGACTTATAATAATCAAGATTAGGGTTTCTTGATTGATTGTTGTGATTGGGGGTCTAGGGTTTAGATGACCATTTTTAGGTGATTACAGTCATCGCTTCGGCATGACTCCTAGAAACCCTCTTCCTCTGGGGCAAAATGTAGATGTCCATAAATATTAATATTATTACTAATGTTGATTTCCCTTTTATTCATCTAACTATTTAATTTAATTAATTTAATAGTTTCATTGTTAGTATTTATCAATAATCTAAATACTATCCTACTGTAATTTATTTAAATACATTTGCCTTACAAAATCCCCCTTTTGATAAATTTATATTTATTGAAAAATCCTCCATATCCCTAATTCTTCTAAGCTATGATTTATTCAAATCCAATTTGAAATATAATCTAAACCCTACCTAGATACCTATTAATCCAATCTACAGGTCTAACCTAAGTCTACCCTATTCCTACTCTACACCCATCACCTCATTCTCTAAGAATACTCCCCCACCTAATTATCCTTTGATCTTACTTAAAAAGGTGATTCCTAACCCTTTTAATGCTAATGGATTTCTCACACATGTGTGAAAATTCTCTCCAAAATGGTTACCCATTCCTCTTAAATAGTCTTTACTTCTTTGTACCCCACTTGAAAATCTTGAGCCACTCAAACATTTAATGCTATGTTCGACTCTTGAATGGCCATCCCTTCCAAGTCCATGTGTCCCTTTTGTGGCTCTTATGTGGATGCCACATAGGTGCCACCTCATTCAAGCCCCCCTTCTCTTCTCTCCCAAAAATCTATATATAGAGGCCTTCTCCTCTTGTATTCGCATGTCTTATTCTTGCATTGTTATTATGCTATTTTAGTTTTAGAAGTTCATTGTTGGTTTCATAATCTTTATGCTTAAATCACTTAGAATTTAAATTCTAGGATTATCTTGGTTAATGATTCATAGTTTCTTTCATGGCATTTGTATATCATTTTCATAATTTAGAATATCATCTTTGAGAAGAATTTGAGACTAGTTCTTCATACTAGCTCTTGAATCTCTTCTTTGCTTCCAATCTTTCATTCATATTTGCATTGCATTGGGGATCCACTCCATTTGTGTTTGAGAGAGCACACTCACATCCAATCTAAATAAGCAATTCAAACAAGTAAAATAGGGTGCAATAGCTTGTTTTATCTCAATATGATGTTATGATGATTTCTTGTTGGTTCATGCTTATTTTATGATTTATTTGTGCTAAGCTACTAACATTTTATATTTGAGATTTCTCCCAACAGGTTGAAGATTTCCTCATACTACAGAGATATATAATTTACTGATGAACTATAACTGATTGAAAATTTAAAGATGTTAAGTTGATGATAATGAAAGGCATTAAATCAGTTAGTGTACTGTATTGTCATTGATGTCAACCTGATATAATTTGTATGGTCATGGAAATACTGCCAAAGACTTCAAAGAATTGATGAATCGAAGGATATGCTATCAATAATGCATATAAGTCAAGTATTCACAAAGTGACTGTATACACCGATGGAGTGCACACTGACAGTCAGAGTAAAAGAGAAAAATCATAGTGTTACCCAACGCAAAAATGCACAACATTACTTATGAGAAAAGTCATAGTGTTTCCCAATGAGAAAATCATAGAGTAACCCAATGGATAGAATCACGGTGTTTCCCAATGGAAAAGACAAGGATAGAGATCCTGATGTCAACTGAAGTCATACCGACGGAACAGTCAGTTATCACCGATTACTAACTGAAGTGTTGACCGACAGAATAGAGAGTTTAGAAATGACAAATGTTTGGATTAATAGGAAGTAGTACTAAGAGGGGAGGGGCCAATTAGTACCTCTAAAATTTTTAACTCTTTTCACCATTTATCATTGTGTGTGTGATTTTTTTACTTATTTAAGAGAGACACAACACTTCAATAGATCATTGCATTAGCTAAAAAGGGGTTAGATGAGCATATACAACCACTAATATTGACCTATTCCTTTCTAACTAAGAAGAGTAAGATTAATAACATAATAGCCCTTAGATTACGCTACTATCAGTGACATATACAACTTAGCATGAAAGATTTGAATTAAAAACAAGCTATTAATCATTAAAAAATGCATTCTAGCTCTAAAAATGGAGATAATAACAATGCCTAAACATGAACTATGAAATGAAATGTGAGTCTATGTCTATTCTAAGGGCTTATTTTCTCTCAAAAATGCCTTCTATTTATAGAAGAATGAGGAGAGAGAGGGGGGACAAGGTGCATTAATGGAGTTGAAAATCTCATTAATGGTGTGTAAGAGCAATAAATGCCTTGGGCATTCAATAGGCATTGGCTTAAGGAATCTGCATTAATGAGAGCCTTAAAAAAGCATGAGAAGGGTGTAAGAGGGTGGCTTGAGAAAGTGGACTTGAGGAAGGAATCTTGAGATTCCTTGACTTTCTCAAGTGGGTTGAGTTGTTAATCACTCCTTAATGGAATGTGACAATATTAAGAGGCGGGTTAGGATGAAATTAGGATTAGAATTAGATTAGCATGGGGGAAATAGGTTGGGATGGGTTAGAACCCAAGGTAGAAGTGGTTGAGATAGGTTAGGTTGGGGTTTAGGGGAATATAAATGAAATGAATTATTTGACATAATTCATTTAAATATATAGGATTTAATTATTT
>MU224839.1:879987-899571 GCA_018584345.1 Thuja plicata | reverse complement strand
CTGAATTTCCATCCCTACAACTTGCAGACCAGCTAGTTCTATTTGAGGTGAATGATCCCTTGAAACTGAGATACATTAAATTGCAAGAGTTGGAGGAAGAAAGAACTAAGGCATTGCAGAAAATGGAATACCAACAGTTACAAACAAAGAAAATTTTTGATAAGAAGGCTACTGACAGGTATTTCAAAGAAGGAGATTTGGTTCTTAAATGGGATGTTTTGAAGAGTAGGCCAGGGCAGCATACAAAATTCGACCATTTTTGGTCTAGACCTTTTGTTATCACTGCACACAAGGAGCACAATGCATTCCAATTGCAAACAATGGATGGAGCCTTGCTGCCTATCTCGGTTAATGGGATACACCTCAAGCCCTGCTTTGAGGTCTGATCTTTTTGTTGTCCTTTGTATAGTTTTTCTGATTTCAATAAGGTGTTGTCGAACCATGGTTGGTTTTTGGTTTTTCCTAAGTGCTGTTTATGCATAGTTTTCCTAGTGTTTCCCTGCTTTCGTAAAGGTTTCCAAGTTTTCAGAAGAACAGTAGAAACAGAACAGTCCTACTTGCATGCAAATACAATAGCCAATTAGGCACATTCATACATGTGCTCGTAAATAGCAAGCTATACTATTCATGCGTCTTGATGCAAATCACACAGGGCTAAAAACAACAATCACTCAAGCAAGGAGGGAATTTTAAAATTTTGTTAAAGACTCTGTGCCCAATGGACTGGATAAGGCTACTGGTTTTTATGTCTAGCAGGCATACATTGAGCAAAAATCGCCAAAAATGTTACCAATTTTCGGTACCAAGATCAAACAGGTGGATTTGTTATGATTTGAATGGATTAAGGTAAATTCTCAGTCCTGGCGTATCCATTTTAGTTACCTCTTGTTCAGTATGGCCTTACCACTGTCATGTTTTCAGGTTTTAAAGTCTAAACCTGGCTCCATTTGCAAAAAACCTGAAAACCCTAGGCTTCCCAAGTGATAAACGTTACATTTAAACCCTAGGCCATGGCGCGTTCTATTTCAAAGTTACTTTTTCCATTCACTTAGAGCATGTGTTTTAATTCAGGTCGCTCTATCACGTCTGTCTTTTTACAATATCTTTAAGTCGCGCGAGCAGGCGACGAGTTGCCAATGAGAAGTCATCACGCAATCGCGATCTGTTTATGTCTATTTCTGATCTGTCCGCGAGTTGGTGACAAGCTATCCGTGTAAGAGAATCACGCAATCGCGATCTACCTATGTCAAGTTTTTTAAGTTGCACGACTGAGCAGGTTCAGCATTTAAAAATGTAAATCACGCAGTCGCGATGCCTTATAAAATTCAAGCTACAAGTTAGCGAGTCAGCGATGAGTTAAAAGTATGTTTGTCACATAGTCACTCTAAAATTATGCTGTCTATCTCATGCTCCACGACTGAGCGAGTCCTGTTTAAACTTGAGCAGTCGCATACTCGCGAGTCAAGCTTTTTATGTCAAAAGAAGGTTAGCGACTGCGCGACGAGCTCATATCCTCAAGGTCACCCACTCGCGCAATGTTTTAACCTGGTTGTCTTTTGTAGTGCAACTGCGCGACGAAGGCATAAAGTACCGAGATGAAATCTCATCGCTCAGTCGCACAAATATTTCTCAAAGAACATAAGAGCCCATGAGTGTGCGACAAGCTAAAAAGGGGACTCATCGCTCTGTCACGCAAGCATTTTTTAAAGTTCATAAAGGTTTGCGACCGAGCGACCAAAGCAACCGTTCAAACACATCGCTTACTCGCTGTTGTTTTCAGGTGATCAGAAGTGAACCCGCAAGCGTGCGATGAGCAAAGAACATAAGACATCGCTCAGTCACCAGTCAGTAAAGATGAAGGTAAATCGGCTAGCGAGTGTGCGATGAGTTAGAGGAGGAAGGATATCGCTCACTCGCTGATCAACTCAGATAAAAGGAAGATAGCTCGCGAGTTGGCAACCAGTCAGAAAATGGATGTCATCGTCCATTCGCACATAAGATGAAAACAGAGTAAAAGGTGGCGTGAGTGAGCGACCGGTTAAAGTATGCAGTAAGAATATGAATGTCGCTCAGTCACCCAAATCAAAAGCTATAGTTTAAATAGCCAGCGAGCGTGCGATGAAGGAATAGATGAAAAATAAGATGCATAGGCGCTCAGTCACCGAGACTCAGGTGATATGAAAAACTAGCTCGCGAGTTTACGACTGAGTACAGAATAGTAAGCATCACTCACTCGCGCGGAGGACAGAAGCAAAGCAAAAAAGTGATGCGAGTATGCGACAGACATAAAATGGATTAAAGAAAGCTCATCGCTCACTCGCAGAAGGCAAAAGTTAGACAGTCAAGAGTTGGAAAGGTGATTTTCAGAGTGAACGAAAAGGTGCTACTTGTCGTTTTCTGCTAATTTCTGGGTAAAATATGCATAAGTCTGAGATTTTCAGGGGTTAATTATAGCAGGGAATTTCATATGTTTATTGCAAAATCCATGTTTTATCCCCGAAGACCTTTTTTAGAAATAGAAATGACATCAAATTCTTCTCAGACGCTGGAAAGATCAGATTTTAAAAGGTCAGAAGTTGCACTTGTTAAAGTCAGCAGATAGTTATTATTTTCCAGAAGCTCCTTATGGGATTTTTAAGGATAAGACTACTTCTGTGAGAGAGAATTTATGTTGATATTATTTAGGCATGACTTTTGGGTCATCAAGTTGTATTTTTGTAGACTTTTGAGGGGCTAAAAGGGGTCTGGACAGGCCAAATCTGACCCAGAAATTATTGCTTTCAGAATGCAGTTGGCTTTGAAAATGCATAAATATGAGTTGAAGACTCATTGTTACCAGTTCTTCTTCCCTTTGGCTTAAGGTCTGGTAACTTGTTCTAAGTTCTTAACAGAGGCAAAGAGATTTTGTAACCCATTTTATGTGAAGCTTGAATAAAGAAAAGTTTGGAAGCCATTATTGAGTTCATCTTGTGGTATGTGAGTTATTGATTTGATGTTGTTTTTGTGATTCATTTTGAATCCTTGAAGTAAATGTCTCAATTTTAGCATCTGTGAGTGAATATTTGATACTCACGTAGGTTATAATTTGTGATTTTTTGTTTCATTTCATTATTAATAAGTGAATGCTATTATTCCTGTTAATAGTTGAATTGAGGTCAATCCTTCTTATAAAGCATTTTTATCTGAGTATTCTGATATCAATATTGTGCATATGTCAAACTGGTTTTAGGAAAGTTTCATTGTGTCTGATTAATACCATTCTCACCTTCAGATTTGGTGCATCACCTTAGGTTTTTGTTTTAGTTCTTCCTATTTTTTCAGTACTCCAAGTTCATTCAAGAAAATATTTCTTATCTCTTTTCCCAGCTAAGTTTTTTTTTTTTACCATTTTAAAAAATTTTCAGGTGAAGTATCATATAGGAACCGGCCTAGAACTTGGAGATTCACTCCAATTTTGGGAAACCCACTACCCAAGACTGTTTCCATGTTTCTCCAAAAGGTTAAGTTCTTGTGAGCTTAATAGGGTGAAATTTTGAGAGCTAACAAGGATCATACCCCACATTCTGGATTGCATCCTATTTTTCTAGGATCACATCCAGTATGCTCAATTGCATCCTATTTTTCCAAGATCACATCCAGTAAAAGAGATCGCATCCTGATTTCTAGAATCGCATCTCATTTTTGGACTTAGAAATTTATTCTTTCTGAATTGTGTGTGTGCTACAGATCTATAATCACTTAGTTGATTCATATTTCTGTTCTTGTAGCTTAGATAGAATACTGATTTATCTCGTATTTGTCAAAATAGGTTGATTTTAAGGTAGTCACCTTTCGAGGCACATATCTAGGATGTGTGCTCGCATTGTTTGGAGTTTTGATGGCTGATGAGCAGGTGACCTTAGTCCATTGTGGATTATGATCATTGATGGGTTTCCCTGATATAGGGGTAAACTAAGGGTTTTTGACTGCTCTTGCCGAGAGATGGCACTCAGAGCAGAACACCTTCCATCTCCTGACCACGAAGATGATAGTTACTCTGGATGATGTATGGTGCATACTCAGCGTTCCTATTATGGGCCATGAGGTGCACTTCGAGTCTACATCTTCTATGGTGATTGGTGCAACTCACTGATACTTCTAGGATGATACTATTGACCACAGACACCTGTCTTGGGATTACATGGTGGATCATTATGATCAGCTATTTGTATACATGGCAGGCCTGATTAGTGAAATTTTCATGCCCGACAGAGGACATCATGGTTTTATGGTCGGTTGGGTGGACATGCTTGAGCAGATGGTTTTTTAGAGATAGATATTTGCATGGGGTAGCTGCATTTTAGCCCATATGTACCATGAGCTTCATGAGATCGTGTACCACTATACCCAGAGCATGACTGTGGGTATCTTGATTCTTCAGATCTGGGCTTGGGAGAATATCCCTGTTAGACGGCTGATAGTAGATAGGAAATAGGCACCTGAGTTCCCATATGTATATATGTATGTAGGTCTTATTTAGCAGCCCCATTTGGGCAAGGTAGAGTACTGGTGTAGACTTTTCAATGATATGTCAAAGGTCGTATGGTGACCATATTTAGACTGTGAGGAGTGCACTTCAGATTCCAGGTAGGTACCATTTTTGTTCCAGAGCCAGTATCTTATTGGATGGACCAGATATATTATAGAGTGGTTCATACACACCTGAGTCTTTAGATAGTATGACCATCGACAGGTAGGACATAGGATATCACTGTATATGCATGGATTCAAGATGAGACAACACTATGGGGTGTCTAGCTTGGGTACAAGACAACTCATTAGGAGATCCAGGACATGGTCGGAGTAGACTGGGACCTTTGCCTTGATGTTGCTGATGCAGGTGTTTTTAACGGATATGCTAAAGAGATGCTTCAGTATCTATTTCCATGTTTCACAGTGCCGGAGGAGCCTATTCCTCGCATTGAGGAGCTAATTGATTATGATTTGGATGAGCGTCCTGCCAGAGAGAGGGGAGGAGTACAGAGGTATAGGGGTAGAGGCCGACATGGAGGGAGGGATAAAGGATGAGATGGAGGGATATATGGGAGATGGCCTCCTCTAGATTATGGTGATGATGGAGGAGATGACATGGGTGGACATGCAAAGGTTGCTAGTGGCAGTGGAGAGGGTCAGCGCACCTGCTTTAGATTTTTTTCTCCCAGGATGGATCCAGGGCCATTATTGACAGGAGAGTAGCAGAGGCAGAGGCAATAGCAGTAGCGATAGCTTGATCGATGACAAGATAGATAGACATGACATGATATGGGTAGGGGTTCAGGTAGGTATGAATATCCCTTATCTCAGTGTGAGCAAGAGTGAGAGAAGCTTAGGGCACAAATTACTACTTTAGAGGCCAAAGTTAGTGTTTTAAATGCATTTTTGGTTGATAGGAACAGACATCTAGAGAGGCTTAGGGCAGAGCGGGACATGCAGGGTGACATGCTTAGAGCAGAGGGAGATGCACAGGCTCAAGATGTAGTCCATCAGGCTCAGAGAGCCACCTATTATTATTCTCTATACCATGTTGCAGTGCTAGAGGGATAGAGAGTGGTATCTTTTTCAAGCATTGTGTAGCAGTCTGAGGGTGCAGTGCCTCCTCCTCCTCCATTTGTACCACCACCTCCTCCTCCTCCATATCAAGGAGAGGGTGGGAGCCAGAGCTGAGATATTTTGTCTCATTTTGTATATCTGAGTTCATTTTGTATATCTGGATGCTTTTGAGATCCTCTTTTTTGTACATGAGATACATATATATATATTTGATCTATTCTATCCCTCTGATACTCTTTATGTGGATTTGTGCCATCCTTTGATCTATACCATGTTTTAAGGTATATATCTGATGTCATTGATTATGTTCCTGACATGTTATATGAGTTCCATCTACTTTGATAGATTTATTTTGCACATGTGATTATATCTTGGCCATATGATGAGTTAGATTTTAGTTGATGACATCATTTTATGCATGTTTTGAGTTATCACTGATATAAATATGTTTCAAATGATATTATGTGAATATGAAAATGTATGTTTTTGAGATTTTTGTATGTAATGTAGAATGTATGGATGCACTTTAGGATGTAAAAGTAAAAATGCAATAGATGGATGCTTTGTTTTTGTATTTTCCTGTGGTTTCTTTTTATGAATGCAAAGTGTATGCTATGGATGTGCAACAATATATATATCAATAATATGGATGGATGTAATTAACTTGGTTTTTAGAAGAAGAAAGATAGAAATCACTTTAGAGCACAAATTCCCAAATGTTTTCATTTCCTTCAAAATGCATCATACAACCTCTAAATGCAGCTATATGCAGACTCTTAGGACTTGTCACTGATTAACAAATATTGCAACATTTTTATCATCATTGGGAATTTTTCATAATAGACACCACCTGATAGTACCACCATCACTAATACCCACTGTTATTATGACAATATGAATACTATATTTATTGGAATGTTGAAAATAGACTTAGGCATCAAGGCATAGAAGCCAAGATAATAAAATAGTCACTTTCCTTTTATTATATTAGAATTTGTCTAAGGCAAGATATTGAACCTGCAATGACCTTGAAAAGTCATATCCTTGGTACATTATGCTTTGTATATCTTAGTGAGATTCTGAATCAGAAAATAGACAAGGAAATTGTTTCAACCTTACCGTAGTTTACACATAACAAAAATTGAGATATATGCGGCTATCCACTCATGATGGCAACTCTTACCATAAACATCCAAGTTAGGTGAAATTTATAGGATTACTTGGAAAAATCACCATACATAGAAAACCAAGAAAATGTTATGCCCCCTATCCTTATGACTCTTTGTCTTTGCACAGACGTCATGGAGTAACTCAGAAGGTATAACAAAATCAATTGAGAATCAATAAAAATTCATAACTGCTTAGATGCCCCTAGTTAATTATCATTAGGACATAAAAGAGCTATGATCAATCCAAGACCAAATTGTGTTTAAGTAATACTATTGACTCATTTTTCAAGAACAGTATAGATTCATCAATCAAAAATTTTGGAATTCAAGCAAATATGGCATCCATTTACCTGTATACAATCTTGTCACTATTTGGAATCCAATGTAGGTCATAGGAACACCATTCATGTTAGTGCAATGTTTGTGTCATCCTTGTTTTGTAAAAGTGATAGCAGGAGCAAAAGTATCTGAGAGTAGTGTATCACAATATAAACCATCTATGATGACCTAGCTAATGCAACCTATTAGACTGGAAAAGATGCCCCCAGTGCAGAATGATCTGTTCCCTAGAACTGAAAAGATAGACAAATCCCAAGCAAGGATAAGATAGTCGTAAGAAAACAAAGTCAACATTTTAGCACAAGTGTAATTGTGAAGGCCTAGTATCAGTGATGCTTTGATACATGGAGTGTAGAACACAAGTGATGCCTAGTTTCTAGGTTTTCACCACTTGGCAAGCTCTTTTCTTTCTGTTTGCTACCAAGATACCTATTTGATTAGGTTGTCATCAAGGCACTTTTCTCTTTTTCAATTTTTTTGTTATTTTTTCTTTTTTGAATTTTTTTGTAGTATCAAGGTGACTATTTACCAGGTTTTCACCAAGGATACCCTTTCTTCAGGACCTTTTCCATTGTTTTTGGATTTCTTCAGGATCAATTTTCTGAATGCTTTTGTTATTTTCTAAAACCTTTTTGTTGTACAGGCTCTGCTAGCCGAACATCAAGCATAAAACCGCTTTAGATGTAGAGTATTGATAAACTCTAGGAGAACATCTCCCTCAGGTGTAGCTAGTTAATAAGCTCTAGTCCCAAATTAGCAGTGACAACATAAGGTCCTAGCCAGTTAGGTTCAAAATTTCCTTTCTTCTCTCTGTTAGGCTAGTTCTTAGGATTATCCTTTAGGACGAGATCCCCCGGCCCACTTTAAATTTGTGTTGCTTGAATTTCTTGTTGTACCCTTTGGACATGCGTGCTTGGTACACATTCAGATGGTCGAACACCTGTTTTTTGCGCTCATCTAGTAGGTCCAAATAATTCACCCTATCAATGCGATATTGCTCATCAGTAACAAGACTGTGTAAAGATATCTTCAAAGATGGGATTTAAACCTTAATAGGTAGTACTACTTCAGTGCCATAGACTAGAGAAAATGACATGGTTCTAGTTGGTGTTCTGATGCTTTTTCTGTAGGCCCATAGTGCCAGATTCAGTTGTAGATGCCAGTCTCTACCAAACTTACTTACAGTTCGATGTAGGATTTTGAGAATATTCTTATTAGATGCCTCTCCATGTCCACTACCTTGAGGATAATAGATTGAGGAGAAATGTTGAGTGATGTGGAACTTTTCACAAAGGTCATCAATGTCTTGATTTTCAAATTGGCCCCCATTGTCCATTACAATTGAAGAGGGTATCCCATATCTACAAATAATGTAGTTCAGAATGAACATAGCCACCTATTTGCACATGGCTTTGACTAGCGGCACAACCTTGACCCACTTCGTGAAATACTTAGTGGTCGTAATGATAAACTTGTGTCCATTTGAATAATTGGGATATATTTGTCAAACCAAGTCAAAGGCCCACTACTGAAATGGCCAATGTGTAATGAAAGTTATAAGTTCTCTGGTAGGAGCATGGATAAGATTTCCATGTGTCTAAAATTTATGAAATGTTTTTGAGAATTGAATATCATCTTTTTCCATGGTAGGCTAGTAAAGGCCAACTCTGAGTAGTTTCTTTGCTAGTGAAAATCCGTTTGAGTGTGATCCACATACACCTTCATGGACCTCTTTTAGTGCGAGATTGAACACTTCAAGTTCTAAACACCTAAGAAGTGTACTGTCAAGACATCGTCGATATAAATTATTAGTTATGAGGACATAACATGATGTTGTCCTAATCAGGGTTCTCTTCTCATTCCTAGATAGATTAGTAGGAATGGTCTAGTCAGTGAGATAGGCAATGATATTGGCATATCAAGATTGGTCTGGGGTGTTTAAAGCATAGATTACTTGGTATTCAGGGGTATCAAAGGATGGATAGGATAATTCTTCCACCAAGAAGTCATAGTAGAATTGATATTATTCCAATTGTAACATGGAGGCCAATGTAGCCATGGCATCTGCAGCATTATTCTCCATTTTGGGTATCTGCTGGAATGTGATGAAGACAAAGTACTTCTTTAGGTCATCAACCAAGTTTTTGTAGGGTGTCAACTCCTCATCATTTGTCTGATAATCTCCATTGACTTGATTGATAATAAGCTGAGAGTGACCATACACATGTAACTCTATAATTTTCCATTCCATGGCAAGCTTGAGTCCATTTACCAATGCTTCATATTCAGAAATGTTGTTCGTACATGGAAACATCAATTTGTAGGACTTCAATATCTTGTAACCTTGAGGAGTTATGAACATCACCCCTGCTCCAGAGCCTTGCTGTGTGAAAGAACTATCAAAATACATCTTCCATGGATCCTCAGTTAGATGCAGGATTGTATCATTAGGGAATTTGATCTACAAAGGTTCAGTATCTTGAAGCGGTGAATCAGGTAGCTAATCAGCAAGGACTTGTCCTTTAATAGCCTACCTGTCTACATACTCAATGTCAAATTCACTTAGAATCAGAACCCACTTTGCTATTTGTCCTGTTAATGCTACTTTTCTTAAAAGGTACTTTAGAGGATCAATCTTAGCAATGAGCCTTACTGTATGTGAGAGCATGTAGTGTCTTAATTTTTGTGATGTGAAGTTGATTGCTAAGCATGCTTTCTCAATAATGTTGTAATTGATCTCATATGAGACTAGTGTTCTATTGATGTACTAGATAGATCTTTCTTTCTTTGTTTCATCCTCTTGTGCTAATAAGACTCATAATGATGTAGCTGTAGTTGAAATATAGAGGATTAATGGCTTTCAATGAATAGGCACCATAAGAATAGGAGGAGTAGCTAGGTACCCTTTTAATTATCTAAAGTTGGCTTCACAATGCTCATCCCATTTGAAGGTGACCCCTTTATGTAGTAATTTTGTAAAGGGTTGTACCTTGTCGGCAAGTTGTGAAATGAATCGTCTGATTGATTGGAGTCTCCCTTGTAATGTCCTCTTTTGACTGATGTTGCATGGAGAAGTCATTTCTAGAATAGCTTTCACCTTTGCTGGATCTACCTCAATTCCCTTTGCTGAAACTATAAACCCTAAGAGTTTCCCTGATTGGACACCTAAGGCACACTTCTTTAGATTGAGCCTGAGTTGGAATTGCTCCATTCAATCTAAGATCTTTCTCAAGTCAGCAATGTGAGTTCTCCTTTCTTTAGATTTGGCTAAGGTGTCATCCATGTAATCCTCCATGTTTTTATGCATCATATCATGGAATATAGTAGTCATTTCTCTTTGATATGTTGCACCAAAATTATTTAACCCAAATGGCATGATATTCCAGCAAAAGGTGCCCCATGTGCATGTAAATGTAGTTTTCTCTTGATCCTCAGGGGAAATTTTGATTTTCTTATAGCTCGAGAATCTATCCATTAATGAATACATCTGGTAGCCTGTTGTGAGGTCTATGATTATGTCAATGTTAGGTAGTGGGAAGTCATCTTTCAGACATGATTTGTTGAAGTCTCAAATTTAGACATGGGGACCACATTGGAGATCCATCCTATGTAGGCAATGACTATGATAAATCTAGCTTTCAACAATTTCTCTAGCTCTGATTTGACTAGTAATGCAAAATGAGGATGCATCTTTCTAAGTTTTTGTTTCACAGGCTTGATCCTGGGAGCTATAGATAAGTGGTGCATGATTAGATTGGGATCTAGTCCAGGCATATCTGTATAAGACCATGCAAAGTTGATTTTATTTTCCCTCAAGAAGTTTGTGAGCTGTGTCTTCTCTTCTTCTAACAAAGATTGTGCAAGGTGTACAATTTGAGGATTTTCAATGGTGCCCAAATTTACTGGTTGTATTGGTTCAATTAGCACTGAAGACCTTTCCTGAAAGTCTTCAGGGAGGATATCAATAATCTCATCCTTTTGCGCCTCTGAGAGGTTTTCACCATTGGATGCATCTTTTATTTTTACTATTTTAGGATCTGACACTGCCACAATGTGGTTTTCACCGTCAGTTCCCTTTTTCTTTTTCTTTTTGAGGTTTTGACTGAGAAACCTAATATCCTCCTGTGACATGTTCTCACTCCTTGCATTGGTGGAAGAAGGGTAAGGTTCACAAGCATTGAGATAGAAAACTAGGGTATAGTCATTGGGAAAGTCGAGGATAGGTGTAGGATCTATGTTAGTCCAATCAATGATGTGTGGGTGTACCAAAGATAAGGAATCAGACTTTGGGAAGGACAACATCAAGACCATTAACTGACATGACATGTTCCATTTAGTTAATTTGTTCAATTTTTAGATCAATAAGAGTGAGATCATCATAAAAAGGGTCATCATTAGTCATATGTGGATCAAACTCTGGTGACTCGTTAGTAGAAATGTCATCTTCATCTCTCCATAAATGGAGGCTTCTTTCTTGTCACCTTAGAACTTCTTCCAAACTTAGAAAAGCACCAGTCTCTCCATCCTTGATAGGGAGAAGGAATTCTTCTTTTTCTTCAGGATTATCAGTGTCATAGGGAGTAGTGTTCGATGGTTCATGAGGAACTGAGGGAGCCACAAACATGTGAATTGTATCTATTCCAATATCTTTAGTGGTGACAGATAGCTCATCCCATTCATAATCATGAGAGTCAGTGACCTCATCATTGTATCTATTTAAGTATTCAACAATAGTTATTTGATGTACCCGGTTAGCTACATGTGGATCAAAGTATGTTAGATCAAGAATATGTGAAACCATGACCAATTGTCCCCAGTTAGGATGTAAAATCCTAGTGTCGAGGTGTGCCTTTTGTAGCTATTGTGATCAAGGGTATTTCTGAATCATTTGTTGTTGAGTCTCCTACCTCTTGAATGGGAGGTTGTGCTAACAAAGGGGTGTGAAGATCTTGTGGTACCTCAAAGCTGGGTACATAGCACTCTCCTTAATAGTTGGTATTCTCTATACCAACATGTAATAACCTTTCATAGGACCACTTCTCTATTTCATCTATTTTTTCACTCCCTTTGTCCGAGGTTGGACTGTCTTTTGAAGCAGGTTTGTCAGTTTTAAAATTAAAACCTAGTCTTGTTTTGTCTCTGGTATTCCGAAACTCCATGGGTATAGGATCAATAAGCCCTTGTCCTATGTCATTTAGAGGTCCCTTTCCTTTGTATCCCATCTGCTTGAGAAAATCATATCCCTTTCCATACTGTTCTGGGGATATCTTGACATGTTTGACCTCAGCTTCCACCGGTTCTACTTTGTAAAGCCAGTCCAAGACTCCCTGTTCTTCTGTGTTATCTAAAGAAGACATGGAAGCCTTTACCATGCCAGTTGCTTTGTGTACTTCTAGCTCCTTGTATGTAGTAGGTGTGAATGTTGAGGAAGGTTTTCCATAGGATCTTGGTGATACTGGAAGTTTTGTTAGTGAGGAGTCAAGTCTAGCTTGTACTCTCCCATACCTGTTTCTTCATGTTTTAAGGTTTTGCCAAAAATATTCATAACCATGTCCTTGATAGTTTCAGGAGTAATAAAATCCATAGCCTCTTTTTTATGCAAGATCATACTACCTACTTTGATATTGTTACAAGTATAGTTATCATCTACAGGAATTGTCACTTCCACCCCATTATGTGGGAACTTTATACACTGGTGGTAAGTGGATGACATATCTTGCATTTGGTAAATCCATGGTCTCCCCAATAGGATATTGTAGGCCAGGGGTAGATCCAGAACTTGACATACGGCATTCCTCTCAATTGGTCTGACTCTAATAGGTAGAACAGTAAGACCTTTAGAGGATTTTTCTTCCTCATCATAAGCTTTGATAGTTATTTTGTTTCTAGAGTCAATTGTTTGTTCTGAAAGATCCAGTTTCTTGATCAGATTAAGTGTACATATATTCAATCCTACACCTCCATCTATCAACACACATCTAACACGAGATTTATGAATGAGGACTTCAATATGGAGGGGTTGATTATGTGGATGTGTCAATGACTTATCATCCTCTTTAGAAAAGGAGAGGTAATGTGGCACTGAGATGTGATTGAGCATCACTTGGAATTTGTCTATATCAATATCCTTTCAGACATTAGTAGCATGTAGAGTCTGTTCTAGGATTTCCCTATGTACTATGGATATTTTGAGAAACTCAAAAATGGAAATTTTGGCAGAGGTTCATTGCAATTGGTCTACCAAGTCATACTTTGCTACAGGAATAGTAACCACATGCTTTGCTATTGGTTTAGGGATAGTAATGATAGGAACTTTGGGTTGATGCCAGTTTTGGGGGTCCTTTGATTGTGACCTGCACTTGGCTCTGTGTTATGACATTTGAGTGGAAGGAAACACCTTTGATTGTGACCACATTGATTGATTCCATTTTAATGTCTAGCATATTGATCATGTTGTCATTGTTGGAATAGGTGTACTTTACTTCATTACTCTTCCCTTTAGATGTTTCTCCTTTGTCATAATTAAGAAATGGTTTATTGAATGCTATATGATCCTCATTAGTAGTGTGTCCATCCACTTTGATCTTACCTCCTTCAATGAGGTCTTGAATGACATGTTTAAGTTTAAGGCAATTATTAGTGTTGTGCCCTTTGTTCTTGTGAAAGACATAGTAGGAGTTATCGTCCCACCATCTGGGTTTGACCATTGGTTCCCACGGTTTGGAATCTAGGATTGTGAGAACTTTTTTATCCAAGAGTGTTTTTAGAATAGTTTTGAGAGGTTCTCCTAAAGGAGTGAATGTTCTTTGAGGTTTTGAAGTCCATGTCTGACCCTTGCTATTATCATTGTTTACTTTGGGTATGGGAGTCGTTACCTTGGAATCCTTGCTTGCTTGCATACTATTGGTTAGATTGAATACCTCAGGTTTAGGGCCAACATTGGATGCATCTACTACACCATCGTTGACAACATTTTTGTTTTGTTTCCACCATTTAGGCTTGGAGTTGGAGCTATTAGGTTCGTTTTCATTTTGGAGAGTGATCTCCCCCTTTCTGACCATAACTTATTTGATACAAAGGGAATTTTTAATCATTCTGTTGAAGCTAGGGGAATCTTTCATTTGTAATGTGTAGTTCAATTCTGGTACCAAGTTATTGACAAATATTTCCATCTTCTCATATTTGGAGATAGCTCTTGAGTATTGTGCAAAGATTTTCCTCCATATTTGTACGAAGTGTGTAAATGATTCATCGGTCTTCTATTTAGTATTACATATGTCCATCATAGTCACATCATGTTGGATGTTGTAGGAGTAATGTTGGATAAACTGTTGAATTAACTCCTCAAAATTTTTGACCTAAAGGTTTAGTTTTGAAAACCACTCCATGGCATTGCCTCCTAGACTTCTAGGAAATAGGCACATGAGGTAAGTGGGTTCATGCATGTACTCTATGCTAAGAGCACAAAATTCTCAAACATGGTCATGTGGATTAGTCTCTCTTGTATACTTGTCATATTTTGGTCGTGCCATGTTGGGAGGGAATGGAACCATAGTGATACTCTTGTCAAAAGCGAATGTACAAATGGTGTCCAAAGAGTATTTTGTTTTGGGTTTCTCCTTTTCCTATTTTAGGTTTGCAAGCTCCATTTTCATCAAAGTGAGTTTCTTGGTGAGAATGGATATAGGAGCTGGTACCTCCTTTTCTTTGAGTTTCTCCACATCATAATCTGGGGGTAAATTTACGCTGGTGGATGCCAAATGGAGGAAGTATTTCTCTTTATCGTCATTAATTATCCTTTCCAATATCTTATGGAATATATTACTTTGTTTGAGTTTATCATACTCATCTTTAGGGATCTCCCCTCACTATCCAATCCAAATGGATGATGTTCAAAGGTAGTTTGTTCATTCTCATCGAGATCTTTGTGCTTTTGGCCTTTTCTATTGTCATATTCTCAAAAGCCTCACTCCATCCATGACTAGATCTATCCATTTGTGGAGAGTCTAGATTGAGTAGGGAAGTGTGAGATATTTTCCATAGAAAGTGTGGTGTTTTAGGAGGCACTTTCAATCCTTTAAAGGTGTACTTGTTGTGTCTTGTGTTAACCATGAAGTTGTGTCTCAACTTTTGTCAACGTTTCTCAATAGTGTCAGGTAGAGTCTCAAATTGTTCAAGTGAGTGTGTCTAGGTGGAAGTAGTTTTGGTGGAAGTAAATGATTCTAGTGTCAGAGGGTTAGAACGCCTTGATAGTGAGATAGGAACCAAGTGTTTGTAAGAAGCGGATAGACCACACATATTGAAACCGATTACAAGAAACTGACAGGCCATGCAAGGTGGACATTTGAAAAAGTGTTTTGATTTAACGATAGGGAGACCAGAAAAGATAACAAGGAAAAACTAAAGAGCCAAAAGGGTATCCAAATCAATTGAGAATTTCTGAGAATCTATCTTGCAAATGCCCACTATCCTAGATGCGAGCTCCCAGATGTGATCCTAGAAATACTAGATGCAAGCTACTGATGACCTTAGATGTTAGATTATGTACTAGATGCGATAATGTGCTGATTAGATGCGAGCTAGGATACTAGATGTGATCCTAAATACCAGATATGATACAGGACATACGGGATACAATTTTTTGATGTCTCTATCAATTTTGATCAGTTTTGAAAAATTTATTTTGGAAGTGCGTAAAGTTCGTCTGATTGTAGTTTGATTTCAGACACATCAAGCAAATGTTGCATTGTTAAAGGAACATACACCCTTTTTGCCCTATTTCTAGGTGGAGAATGAAAATTCTTGCTTGTTGACTTAGGCACACAGTCAAATGCTAATCAGATTACGACCATCACCAAGGATGCAATGGATCTAGTCATGATGTTGTATTAGCCAAATCCAAATGCAAGTGAGGGCATGATATGATGAGTGTCTTGGGGAAATTAGTTTTTTCCTTGCACAAGGATTATCACCCTTTCAAGGATGAATCAGGAATTCTTTCAGTTCAAGTGTTATCTAGTATTGGGTAATCCATTTGAAATTGTCCCCCATAGAATTCCACAAGGCAAAATTGAGGCGTATATAGCCCTATGAGTACCTGAATATATGTAGTCTCGCAAGAAAGATTCAAGCGGCTGCACTCTAATATACCCAAGCATGTTCAAAGAATGATGTCAAAATTCTATGAACAAAACCAGCTCTCTCTTTTGAGGCTTTGGTCTACAAGGAATAAATTATTTATAGTGAGTTGGAAGGGTTGGCATAAAACCTGTCCTCACTTGGGTCGTCCCCAGAAGATTTTTTCCTCAACCGGCAGGCCCTCTACTATTAAATATGTGTACAAAGGAATTGTGAGCTAGGACGTCTAGATTTTTTATTCTTCTTCTGAAGAAGAGCATACTCTCCTAATCCAAGCCATTTTCTCCCAAAAAAAAATCAAGCAAATAGTTCATTCCCTCAAGCAATGTTGTGCTTGATTTAAAATGTTCCTATTTAAGGAAAACAGAACACTTGAAATTAGATTTGCGTTTGTTCAATTGACCACAATTTTTAGTGCTTTGCTTGTCCACCTATTAATCCAAATTAAATTAAATAATTGAACTTGTTTATTTATCCTACAAATTTAGTGCTTTGATTGTTCAATTTTTGATTCTAAATGAATTAAATGATGTGAGTTTGCTTGTTAATTTACCTCCAAATTCCTTTCACTCTTAAACTGATGTATGAGTTTTTTATTTTCCTCAAGAGGAAAAGAGCATAGTCCTCTAGTCAGTTTATTAGAAGATTAGAAAATATTTCTTAATGTTTAAAGCATGTAAATAGAGGTCAAGATGGGGGTTGGGCAACTTGAAACATCATGTTAGTATCCTTCATCCAACTCCCAAGAAAATCCTTTGATGGCAACCTGCAAACACTCATTAAGCTATTTAATAGACCAAAGAAGTCAAGCACCCAAACGTTAGTGGTTAGGAAATGAAGTTCATTAAAATTTTCACTAGATGCGATCCAGAAATACAACAAATGACAGAAACCAGATGTGACTTTCCTTACTAGATACAACTAAATGTTCCCTAGATGCGATCCCAAACTAAAAGTGATCCAGGAAATCCCAGATGCGGGCCTTATTTTCTACGGTGTGAGGGTGTATCCCGAATGCAAGCCAGAATAACTAGAAATGATTTTGGACCTGAAAACTAGGAAGATAAATAAGTGAAAATGAGGTAAAAATGAGGCCAAATTAGGAATTGAGCCCCACGGTGGGTGCCAAAAATGTGTGTGTGATTTTTGTACCTGTTTAAGAGAGACACAACACTTCAATAGATCATTGCATTAGATAAAAAGGGGTTAGATGAGCATATAAAACCACTAATATCAACCTATTACTTTCTAACTAAGAAGAGTGTGATTAATAACATAATAGCCCTCAGATTATGCTACTATCAGTGACATATATGACTTAGCATGAAAGATTTGAATTAAAAACAAGCTATTAATCATTAAAAAATGCATTCTAGCTCTAAAAATGGAGATAATAACAATGCCTAAACATGAACTATGAAATGAAATGTGAGTCTATGTCTATTCTAACAACATAACAATGCATTTTCAATATAAGGTAAGGGCTTATTTGCTCTCAAAAATGCCTTCTATTTATAGAAGAATGAGGAGAGGGAGGGGGGACAAGGTGAATTAATAGAGTTGAAAAACTCATTAATGGTGTGTAAGAGCAATAAATGCCTTGGGAATTCAATAGGAATGGTGGAGACATGGGCTTAAGGAATCTTCATTAATGAGAGCCTTAAAGAAGGATGGGAAGGGTGTAAGAAGGTGGCTTGAGAAAGTGGACTTGAGGAAGGAATCTTGAGGTTCCTTGACTTTCTCAAGTGGGTTGAGTTGTTAATCACTCCTTCATGGAATGTGACAACATTAGGAGGTGGGTTAGGATGAAATTAGGATTAGAATTAGATTAGCATGGGGAAAATAGGTTGGGATGGGTTAGAACCCAAGGTAGAAGTGGTTGAGATAGATTAGGTTGGGGTTTAGGGGAATATAAATGAAATGAATTATTTCGCATAATTCATTTAAATATATAAGATTTAATTATTTAAGAATTTTACTACTTTTTAATAATTAAGGGGACTATAGCCATTTTAATTAAATTAATTAGGCTAGGGGAATGGGTTCATTTGCAAGTGAGAAATTGATCTAGGGATTATTTAATTCCTTTATGATTAAATACTATAGCCATGTTTGAATTTAATTTGATTTAATTGGTTTAAATTCATTTGAATTGTATCGCTATAATAGTTAATATAATTTAGTGATAAAAATCACTTAGGACATTAAATTTGATTTAAAATGAATTATGCCAACGTAACATTTTCATGACATAATTGGGGGTACGATCACACTTAGGTAAAATAGGGTCTATAGTTGGAACAGACCAGATCTAGGTGGTTACAATCATTAGTAATCTTTCATTACTATATTACCAATCATTACTGTTGTTCTTTCTTATGCATGTAACATTCATAGAAACATTCATGAAATTAATAAACACATAACACAAGATATGACATTGCAGAAAACTCTTGTTAGGAAGTAAAAAATGCAGTGGGGATGGCACCTACAAAACTTCACTATCTATAGAATGGAAGGGAGCCGGTAAAGGATTAAAATTGATCACTTCTGATTATCTACCCTATTGGGATTATTAAAGTGGAGACCTATTAAGATCTACTCTGTTAAGAGATTTAGCAACACTGTTTTAAGTGTGCACTCAGTTAAGAGATTTACAATAGGACTGTTAAGTCCACATTTCTTGAAGGATTTCTTAAGTGTACTACACTTGTTAGAATGAGTAGATATGATTGACCTAACTATATGCAATATACAATTTCTTATTACAGATCCATTAAAGCTCTCATAATAATAATATCAGCTTAAGTGACTGATTAATACCTTTCTCTACTCGTCAGTAGCCTGTGTTCTTGTTCTTGAAACTGATTTGATTATTTTATGTCCTTCTACATGAAATCTCTTGTCTCATCTTTAGATGCTCTCCGTGGCTACAATCTTAATTAAACAACAAATGTTTACAATAGATTGAGCATCTATTTATACAAGTATTTGACCTATCTTAGAATCATGCATTACAATGTTAACTCTTAGATCCAAGGTCTTCAACTTGACCTTGATCTTTAATTTGCATGTTTTAAATCAGTAAAACTAATTAAAACAATATTAAATACATTTCTTCCTTCACAAATAATGGATTTAAAAGCAAATAAAGAAGCTATATATACAACTTCAGTGATTTATCTGACATGGAAAGTTAGATCCACTTTTTGCAGGATGTAACTGTATGAGTTAATTTTGGCCTTCTAAATCAACCACACACTTCAACATAGTCCTTCTTCACCAGGTACAGCCAAGACTGAATATGAGTTATTCATCCTGCCTGTCTGCGTGATTCAACCTGTTGCCT
>MU224839.1:857435-872723 GCA_018584345.1 Thuja plicata | reverse complement strand
TATGATTAATACAGATTTAGGATTTTCTGCATTTGACACTCAGGTCGAGTAGAGTCAGTTAAAACTCAGAATTGCCTAGTACAATAGGACTTTGATGATTTAGAAGAATGACAAATGCAACAAAATTAGTTAGGGTTGCAAGATGCCAATTTTGAGGTGCTACAGTAACTGACTGTCGGTTCTTTGTCGTCGGGTTGAATTGAAAGTCTGTCGGCTTTCCTTTTTTGAACTGATTGTCAGGTTCCCTTCATATGTTGAGTTCCTCTTTGTGCTATTCCGTCGGGTTGCACTGTTGTTACTCGTCAGGTTCCATTAACCTTTTTGTCATTGGATAACACTGAATAGTGTTTGTCAGGATGCTTTGAACTTTGTAGTATCGGGTAACCTTGGCATCAGGTAGTGCTATGCCCTGTCTATCGGTGTATTTTAAACCGACGGTGTAGGTCATGTTTTTCCTTGTGTATACTAATGGAAAAACACAATGCCTTCAATCTCCCCCTTTGACATTAGTATCAAAAACTGATATGTGCATAATACTAAAGTGTTTAGTATGTACACCATGTCTATATCCTTCTCATTATATGACTCCCCCTAGCTATATGCATCAGTATAGTATAAGTATATATGTACATATGTATACTTCCTCTGTACTATACATTCCCTATTCTTTTCTCTTTCAGTTGGATGAATGTACACATCATTACATATCACTTCCCCCTTTATACTAACTGAACTATACATATCATTTCCCCCTTTATTTGATACTCATGACAAAAATGTACAACTTATAGGATGCCAAAAATTGTGACAAAAATGTGTAACTTACAGTGTGTAAAGAATATGGGAATGAGTGGTCTTGATGTCTTCGAGCAATTTCTGCCATTTTTATTTCAGGAGTTCTATTTCCATGTGCTCTAGCTCTAGCTTCGCATGCATATCATAAATGTTGTCTAGGACACACATTTATGGGGTAGAAATTAGTGTGTTTTCCTCTATCACATGTTGTTGCAGTAGTGAAAGTGTTGGTAAGAGTTGAGCTTGAAGCTCATTTACCTCACCTCTGTACTTTGTCTCTGCAATCTATATGTCTTGTCTCAATTTCCGAGCCTGTTTGATTTTCTCATTGTGCAATTCTATTGCCTCTATATTATTTGTGAGACTTTGTGCACTTGTCATAAGATCAACATCTAATTGTGCTATCTTGTCAGTATAATCCTATGTGAGTTGATTAAGTGTGCATAATTTTTGTATCAAAGTAATAGCTTCTGAGATGATTGGATCAATTGTGCTCACTAATTTAGAAAGCTTTACCTTTTTTGATGCCACTTCCTGGCTTATCTTTTCTGCTAGCTTGAACTCATACTTCTATTCAAGTATTTCTTCCATGACCTTCTTACCATATATGTTCTGAGATGTTATTACATCTGTGAGTACCACCAATTAATCAAGCATTGGGGCTGTTTGATCAATATCTATATCTGGTACTATTTGCTGAAGTATTCCACTTGCTACTTCGAGTACCTTTTCCTCCTTTGTGGATTTCCTTAGTTTGTCTTGCATTTCTTTTCTCTCATAGATTCATGCATATTTTCTCAATTCAATTGGATCCAATGTCCTCATATCACAAAATAGTATCTCAATGATTTCATCCAGAGTTACTGGATTCTTCTTCTTCTTCTTCTTCTTCTTCTTTGAGACTTTTGGGGATGCAGATGTATGAACTACCATTTCTAGTTCATTTTTTCTCTTTGAAGTCCTTGGTGAAGGCTTTGTAGAAGATGATTATTGTGTTTTCTGCTTGGGGTGCACCTGTCAATTTGGTGAAGACGTCTCTCCATCAACCTTTGGTGTCTTTGCAAATTTTTCTTCTATTTTCTTCTCTAGCTCATCCTTCTTTTCTTCTTCACTGTTATATTTATTCTTTTCCTCCTCTACCTTTTGTGTTTATTCTTTATTTTTATCAGTAGAGCTATCTTTCTGATCATCGGTTGCAGCCTTTTCTGTAGTTGTCTCATTTGTATTATCAGTGGTATCTTTTACCTTAGCATCACCCTTGTCTTCAGGTGTGCTTGTTTCCTCTATAGAAGATCCATCATTACCCTCTATTATATTTATTTCCTTCATTAATACAGACATATTTCTTTGCATTGTAGCTTGGGTTGTATCCAGAGTGGTGTCCTACTCATCGGTTTGATCTTTTAGAGCAGTGACATCCTCATCTTTTTGTATCTTCTCTGTAGGGTTTGGTTCTGTTAAGTCCATGACTGAAGTGTCCTATAATGTTTCATCAACAACATTCATATTTTTATCATTTGATGTCTTCAAATCTTATTTCTATTCCTAATCCTTAAGTGTAATTAATATCACATCATCTTTCTTCTGCGGATCTTTATCGGAGTCATAATTTGTGATGTCTTGAATGTCAAGATCATCCATGACTTTGTCCAAATCAATTGGCTCTATTTCTTCAACATTGTCCAAAGAAATGTGTTGAGGACTTGCCTTATCTTTTTCTTCCTCTCTATGAGGTGTGTTGGTGAGAAGTAATTGTTCCTCATGACTTGTTGACTCTTCTGGCAGATCTAATAGATGTATCTATTTTGTTTCAATCATATTGTCTAGCTCTGTAAACTTATCTTCAAGAACTTTGTAAGCCCTTATCTTGGCTACAAGCTTTCCTGAGTGCTTCTTCATAATCTCTTTGATTTCTTCAATATTAGATTGAGGAGGCATTAGTTTGATAAGTACCCTCTCCCTTGCTTCTCTCTCGGTCTATAGAGCATATGACCACTGTTGGGATATTCTATTACCCAGCTCTTTAGGTATTTGGTTGATGAATTTAGATGGTACATATTTGTACTTGACCATTACCCTTATTATGGCATCTTGTATCTTATTTTGGTCCTCTAGTTTGAGTGTATCCCATTATCTGATTCTCTTATCATGCATTGTGCTAGATGCAACAATAGATTCAACAGCCTCATCAATTGTTTGATTCATGTAATTCTTCTTCACTACATCGAGCTCATCTTATTTAGAATCCTCTATGTTAGCCTTATTTTTTACCATTCTTTTTCTCCCCTTTGGGGGTGTTACCTTCATAGTTTTCTTCTTTGTTTACTTTGCTATCGGTTGCTTCCTCTTATAGGTGCTTACTTGACCTTTCTTAGGAGGCATGGTGTCAGTTTTAGTAGTTTAAATCCTCATCCTCTACTTCTTTGTAGGAGGTGGAGGTGTATTAGATTCAGTTTTCTCAGAATCTAATTTTTGTTCATCATTCCCTTCACCGATGGTACCCTATTCATCAGTTTCCTCTAGTTGTTCTTGTTCCTCCTCAGTAACCGATAGAATCTTTTTGAGATTCTTAACAATCTTATCCTTTTATTGATAGTTTTCTTTATTTCAAGGCCTCTTTTTATCTTTGATCTAGCCTCTTCATAGGTTCCAAACCTTGGTTGTTTTCTTTCAATAGTCTCATTCATCAATGCATCAATTGCAATAGTGGCCTGATCTATGTTGAATTCATAATCTAGTGGTGCTAAGCAAGTTGTCCTTGGTATAACTAGTTTGATGTGGGTGAAATTTGTGTCCAACATAAAACATATTTCATCCCTATGTTTTTCAACAAGTTGTTCAGGGATCCTTGTCCTTTCCATCATCTTCTCTTGAATTCAAGGAAGTATGTAGTCATAAAAGATTCAAAATTCTCTCCTAGTGACTTAATTAGTTCACTAATCTGTAGTGTCACCGGTTTTATAGTGTCCCATTTCACTTTTCCTACTGAAGGGAAGTATTATTGAAAGTAGAAAAAGATACACATGATAAGTGAGCCAAACTTACATGTGTTGGTCTTTGTGGACCTGATTGTGATCACATTTTCATCAAGTTGTTTCAACAGGATCTCACATAGATCCATCTGTATGCCCTTTGTCACTATCTTGTAAGTTGTGCTCACTGATGTTGTAGATATCTTGTTCAACCTACTTGCTTGAAGGATTTTATAACCAATCACACATGCACCGAACTTCAGTTCCTGATCAGTGATGGTGTTTACTTCTAGACCTCTGTTGTCCCATTCAACTTTTGTGAGTTTTGTGACTTCTAGTCTGGAGGGATTCTTATGAGCCTTAGGCTTTTTGGTTATTGGATAACCAGTGACAGCATGAAGGAAATCCTTGGTGATTTGTTTGGGTTGATCCAACCACAACTTTTGGTCATGCAATCTGCTAAGTACCAACCTAATCCAGTCGGTCTTGTTGTCCCTCGAGAAATATAGGGCATTGGTTATCCCTTTAACCTCTAAGTGTTTGTGCTCTTATTTTAGGTTTCCTTCTGCATCACAAAGTTTCTTATAAGCTTCATCCATCTGTAGATCTCCTATTTTGGTTATATTGCAGTGAATATAAGACGTAACATCTTCTATGAGCAAAACCATAGGTGGAATTTTAGAAAACACACCACTTTCATCGGGTTGCAATGCAATCTCTGGGCATATATTATATTTGGGCTCTACACAGGTGCTATTCTTGATTAACCTAATCACATTCTTCTTATCACTCTTGATCTTTATGGTTCTCTTGATATTTATGGTTCTCGATGTGGTTGCCATCATTTTTCAATTTTTAGGGGCTTTCTTGAAAAATAATGACAAAGAACTTTCGGTGCCCTCGGTACTTACTTTGATCTGTGATAATTCTGAATGTTTTATTTGTTGTGTGCTTGGATCAATTTGAGGATGCTCTACTTTCTTCTCTTTAATCACTCTATTTTTTGCTCTATTTTTCACTCTACTTTCTCTTCAAATCGTGGGTGCAAAATGAAGTTGTCATGTCGTCTATTTATAAACTTTTTGCCCTAAGTTTTTGTCATAAATGTTCAACAAATCATCAGGACATGAAGATGGAGTTCATCGGGAAGACTTTCAAAATCATCGTTAGTGTTGACATGATGCTCAGGATAGCTTTTAACAATTTTTCTTTTACCGATGGATATCGGTGTTCTATCATGACATCTTTGTCATTTTACTTCCTTACCGACGAGTGTCAGGTTAGATAGGTAACTTAACCATTTTATTTGTTTGAATGACAAATTCTGGTAAGTGTAAAAAAAATAATCCATTATGTTCACCAATGATTTTTGGTATGTGTATACCGATGGGGTTTTTTTCTTAGAATTGAAACAACTAATATAATATGCATCTTTATTATGCAAATTTTGACAATCTATCAACTTTTATAATGTAACTGATGCGAAATATGACTTGGTGTAGTGCAGTTCCATACTTACTTGTTCAGCTTAAGTGGGGGCGGTGGTGTCACCGGATCCATTGGATGAGGTGTCACCATTTGCATTGTTTGGTCCAACTTCATCATTGCTTGAAGCTTTTCTCCATATTCTGTCTCTATCTGTCTAGATATCTTCAATGGTGTTTCCACTAGGATATGTGCTTATCTCTGTCATTCAGTCTTTGCAAACTTTCTTGAGATGACCAACTTTGTGATAGTGTAAGCATGTCATTCTAGGGTTTGGCTAGCCTCTAGACCTTTTGGTCCATGCCCTCATGCAGTTTGCAGCAATGTGACCATATCTACAACATGTTGTATAGTTTGTCTAGGTATTGTAGTCCCATACATATTGATTACCATGAATTCTCTTTGGTTTATAGGGAGTTTCTTGAACTTTTGGCTTCCATGCTTTCCTTTTCTTTTCCCAACATTCAAGACTTGTGTGCCCATTCATCTTGCATGTAGGACAACATTTGTCCATGTAGGTTTCCTTCTTTGGTTGCTCCATCTTAGACTTACATTCATATGATTTATGTCCCTTTTTGTTACATTTATAATAGAATCCTATGAATGAAGATGTAGATTTAGGAATACATTTCATTTTTCCTCGGCATACATTTGATGTGTGTCCTTTCTTTCCATGGTGCTTGCATGTTAGCTTTCTTGGTCTTTGATTTTCATAGACATTCTTTGGATTGGATTGATTTGATGATTCTCTATTTTTGGCAAAGCCTAAACCATTGTTGTTGTTGACTCTTCGTTGTCCTTCAAGAAAATCATCCATTCTTTTATTGCTCTCTTCAGCCTTTCTGATAACTTCATTATGATGTTTCTGAATTCTAACCTCATGCTTTAGTTTTTCATTTTCTTCTCTTAGTTCACCAATAGCCTGCACTCTTTCAATGAGTTCTATATTCAATCTCTTTGCTTCTTGAGTCATTAGAATAATCTGATTTGTGATCTCATGGTGATGCTCAAGATGTCTTTGAATTTATAACTCTTTTTCCTTTATCTTCTATGTAATCTTCCTTCTGTCATCAATAGCAAGTGTTCTTTCTATTTTAGCTTGTCTAGTAGAACTCATCACATCAATCATTCTTACCATCTGGGACTCTTGACCAATTTGTAGCATATTTATTTGTTGTATCAGATGTTGATTGATCTCCTTTAGATTTGTGATGTTCTCTTTTGATGTATCTGATGTATTACTTGCATTAGATCCTGAAGATTCAAAGAAATCTAGAATCTCTTCTTCTTGATAATATTTTTCATTGCTCCGGGTTGCCATACCTTTCCTCTCATCCAACAACTCTCTCATCCTGATTTTGGCTTCTTTATAATGTTCATAGAACATCTGTAGCTCAATATTTTTATTCTTAATATTCTTATCAAGTTTTAACTTCTCCATTGTATGATTGTTTCTCTTAAGCCTTTAAGCTTTTCCAAGAACAGACTTAGCTCTGGTACCAATTGTTGGGATTAATGGGAAGTAGTACTTAGAGGGGAGGGGTGAATCCGTACCTCTAAAACTTTTAACTATTTTCACAATTCATCATTAGTAATCATTCATTATTATATTACTGGCCATTACTATTGTTCTTTCTTATGCATGTAACATTCATAGAAACATTCATGAAAGTAATAAACACATAACACAAGATATGATATCACAGAAAACTCTTGTTAAGAAGTAAAAACTGCAGTAGGGATGGCACCCACAAAACTTCACTATCTACAGAATGGAAGGGAGCTGGTAAAGGCTTACAATTGATCACTTTTGATGATCTACCCTATTAGGAGTATTAAAGTGGAGACCTGTTAAGATCTACTTGGTTAAGAGCCTTAGCAACACCTATTTAAGTGTGCACTTGGTTAAGAGATTTACAATAGGACTGTTAAGTCCACCTTTCTTGAAAGGATTTCTTAAGTGTACTACACTTGTTAGAATGAGTACATATGATTGACCTTAGTGTATGCAATATACAATTTCTGATTACAGATCCATTAAAGCTCTCATAATAATAATATCACTTTAAGTGATTGATTAATACCTTTCTCTGCACATTGGTAGCCTGTGTTCTTGTTCTTGAAACTGATTTGATTCTTTTTTGTACTTCTGCATGAAATCTCTTGTCTGGTCTTTAGATGCTCTCCATGGCTAAAATATTCATTGAACAAAAACTGTTTACAATAGATTGAGTATCTATTTATACAAGTATTTAACCTATCTTAGAATCACGCATTACAATGTTAACTCTTAGATCCAAGGTTTACAACTTGAACTTGATCTTTAGTTTGCATGTTTTAAATCAGTAAAACTAATTAAAAAAATATTAAATACATTGCTTGGTCTACAGATAATGGATTTAAAAGAAAATCAAGAAGCTATATATACAAATTAAGTGATTTATATGACGTGGAAAGTCATATCCATGTTTTGCAGGATGTAACTGACTGTCCGTTCTTGGTCGTCAGTTTAAACTGAAAGTCTATCACCATTCCTTTGTTGAACGGATCATTGGGATCCCTTCATCTATTAAGTTCCTCTCTATGTTGTTCCATCAGGTTGCACTATTGTTACTGATCAGATTCTATTAACCTTTTTTTCATCAGATAACACTGAATAGAGTTTGTCGAGATGCTTTGAACTTTGCAGTATTGGGTAACCTTGGCGTTGGGTAGTGTATACGAATGGAAAAATATAATGCCTTCAATAAAATGCTTAGCTGTTAAGAGATATAAATAGACTTAACTGACACTTATCATTGTTTTAATTGACCAGATAAAGCTGAGGATAAGGAATGAATTTAAAGCTACTTTGTCGAGTTGGCAAGAAGATCTCTACGAGATAAAACTAAAGTTTTGCTTTAAATCTAATTGACAAGAATTGTAGATCATGCCAAGAATCAAGAAATCCAAGAAATGGTGAAACATGTCGATAAATATACAAAACCAATTCATTATGAATTGAGTGGGGTGAAGAGAAAAGAGGGAATATGCTAAAGAGATTCTGAAGGAGAAGAAAGTCTTCATTCATACCTGATCAACAAGCTCAGGAAGGAGCTAGATTCTGCAGACACCAACAAATAGTGAGACAACATCACAGAGTAGAACAGTGTGGAGCAAAGGTATTGAATTGATTATATTGATCAAAGAGGTAATGCACTTACAATAGATCTAAAAATCTACAATTCAAGTTGTATGTGTGAATAGATCATTTAATGTTTTAGTTTAACCATTGAAGCATCAAGTCTCTTAACCGAGGACTTAAACACCTTTTGTAATTAAGATACATCCCAAGGAGTATCAAAAAAAGGTTTGATCATAGAAAGTAGCATTGGATATGCCCAATACCTATTGACAGGCCAAGTTAGTGTTTGATCAAGGATGGTAGCATTAGATGCCAGATACTAGGTGACAAACTATCTTTTAAATCCTCTGACAAGGTCACACCTAACAATGTGTTTGTAACCTTTAGTAAGGTTGGCTCTTAACTGAGCTCACTTTAGAAGAGTGAAAATTTGGGGTACCGGTCAGAGTGGTTTTTCCCCTAACAGGGTTTCCACGTTAAAAATCCATGTGTTATGTGTTTATGTTTCATTACTTTACTGTTTTACATTTCACATATGCAATTCTGGATTGATAAGTATACTCTAGCTATTTACTATGTTTCAGTAAATGAAAGACTTCTTATCGGTAATCATACAGAAGATAGATTTACAAAGCTATCCCATAAGTAGTAAATTGTTATAAGTATTTCAAGGCATTCATCTTGTAGGATTGAGTATAATTGAAATCTTTAAATTGGTAATAAGTTTTAAGGGTTGATTTAAGGATTAATCTTTGAGGCCACTGATTCACCCCCCCTCTTAGTTATTACTAACAATTGGTATTAGAGCTTGTGTGCTTATAAGTAAGGTTTCAAGACCTAAGCTAAACATCAAAAGATGAATAGATGAGATGTGCCCAAGTTGAACAAAGACAATTTTGCTTCATGGAAAAGTAGAATAAGACTCCACTTATCATGTATTGGAAATGATGTTACTCAATACTTAGATATTGAATATGTGTTTCACACTGGAGCACCAACAATTGAAAAAATGAGAGAGAAGCATGAGCACAACTGCATGATGATAGAGCTTGCTTCCTGACTCTAAGATGCTGAATTCGAAGATGTCAAAACCTACAAGACTACAAAGCAAATATGGGACAAATTGATGCTTGTACATGGTGGTGACAAGAATGTTTTGAGAGCCAAGGCAGAAAACCTTAGAGGAAATTTTGATGATAGAAAAATGAAAGAAGGTGAAAACATCACACAGTACAACACAAGAATCAAAGAGGTAGTCAATTCTATCTAAGGATTTGGAGGTGTACTAGAAGAAGATAGAGTGGAAAGTAAAATTCTAAGAACCTTACTACCTATTTATGCTATTAGAGTATCTGCCATTCAAGAAATGAGAGTAGTAGAAAATAGCAATGTTAGTCTAGATAGTTTTATTGGAAGACTGATTTCATTTGAGATGAACTATTTTGATAATAGTGTCTTACCAAACAAAGAGACTACATTCAAATCTTCTTTGAGCATAAGTAAATCAAGTCATAAACATACAATGAGAAATGATAGTGATAGTGAAAGTGAAGAAGAAGATCTTAATGAAATTGAAGCACTTATGGCTAGAAGAATGTAGAGAGGAAAAGGTAAATACAAAGGTAAATTACCACTTTCTTTTTTTAATTGTAAAGAGATTGGACACTTTGGTGCAAGATGTCGTAATAGAAGAAAAGATGACAGAAGTAATGATAGGTCAATTAAAATGAAGTATGATAGAGGTGATTACAAAATCAACTGAAAATATGAGAGAAGAGATACCTGAGACTACAAGGACAAAGGAAAGAAGGCCAGTTACCTAGAAAAATGGAAAGATGATGACAATGACACCGAATTTCATGAAGACATCGATATGGTGTTTGTGGAAGTAAAAGATGATTCAGACGATGATGAAGAAAGGTATGTAGAAACTTCACTCATATCTAAAGTTGGTAAAAATGATGTTTGGATCATAGATAGTGGCTACACTCACCATATGACCGGTGATAAGAAAATTTTTGAGACTTTTGATTACTATAATGATGGATCAGTCAGAATGGGTAATGATACACCTTGTCTAGTTGAAGGTAGAGGAACTATAATGTTGAATAACCTAATAAAATGTGAAAATGCTAATTGGGTGAAAGGATTGAATTATAATCTATTGAGTGTTTCTCAGTTGACTAATTCAGGTCAAAAAATAGCATTTGAAAATGAGAAGGCAGAAATTTTCAATGAATCAAGAAATCTAATCGGAACTGGTGAGTAGACAAAAGGTAACTTATTCTATCTGAATGATACTTCCACCACTTGATTAATGGATAGAAACAAAGACATATGGTTGTGGCACAAAATATTGTGTCATGTGAACTTTGACAACATGATAAAGATAAGAAAAAAGAGAAATGTAAGAGGTTTACCAATGATGACCAAGCCCGACAATATCATGTGTAAGAATTGTCAAAAAGGTAAGATGAAAAAGTCTAGTTTGAAAAGAAAAACACATACATCTGATGCCATTATAGAATTAGTCCATACTGATTTATGTGGACCTATGAGGACAAAGAGTTATTATGGAAATCGATATTTTATTCTCTTTGTTGATGATTACTCTAGAATGATGACATTAATGTTTCTAAAAGATAAATCAAAAGCATTTAAGATGTTTAAATGGTACAAAGAAATGGTAGAGAAACAAAGTGGTAAACAATTGAAATTTTTAAGGTCAGATAGAGGAGGGGAATTTATTTTAGATGAATTCACTAACTTTTGTAATGAGAATGGAATCAAAAGACAAGTCTCTGCACTGAGAACACCACAGCAAAATGGAATTGCTGAAAGAAGGAATAGATCCATAGTTGATTGTGCAAGGGCACTGATGATAGAGAAAGGCATCACTCAAATCTCATGGAGGGAAGCTATTAGTACTGCTATTTACACATTGAACAGAGTACAACTAAAGAAAGAGACCAAGAAGAATCCTTATGAGCTATGGTATGGTTACACACCCAATGTAAGTTACTTCAAAAATTTTGGTAGTCAATGTTATATCTTAAAAGATGATATAAATGGAAAAATTGACTCCAAGAGTGGTGAAGGAATCTTTCTAGGGTATTTCACCAAGAGAAAGGCTTATAAATGTCTCAATAAAGCCTCTAACAAAATTGTTGAAAGTGCAAATGTACAGATAGATGAATTTGCAGAGAAAAATGAAAAGGAAAGAAAAAAAGAATGAGAGGACTACAATAGGTTTGTTTACAATGAAGAACCTGACACTCTACCCAACCAACAATGTAGAGCTCCTGAGAAATAGATCATTGCACCCGAGCATCAGGCTGCAAATACTGACGATCAGGATATTGCTCAAGAAGATGCACAAAGTGATGGAGAATAGAATGAAGGAAAAAATGATGATCAAGATGATAGACAAAGATTTGAACCTGTACTTTCCAGATATGTCAGAAGGAACCATCCACATAATCAAATCATTAGAGACAAGAAGGCTAATATGAGAACCAGAAGTAAGTCTCTAAACACAAGATGTCTTATCTATGATTATGAGTTAAAATCTGTCAATTTTGCACTAGATAATGATGAATGGATTAGTACTATGAATGAAGAGATTGAGTAGATTCAGAAAAACAAGACATGGACACTTGTACCGAGACTAAATGACAAGAATGTCATTGGTACAAAATGGATATTGATCACCAGAAGAGTACAACTGGAGGAGCATTCTTTATGGGTGATAGACTTGTCACATGGATCAGCAAGAAGCAAGGATGCATCTCTCAATCTACTGCAGAAGCAGAGTATGTTGATGCTGCTGCAAATTGCTCAAATATTTCATGGATCAAACTATGTTGACGCTGCTGCAAACTGCTAAAATATTTCATGGATCAAACAGTTACTGGAAGGTATGCATATGAAAATTCTTGAAGCAATAATTACCCATTGTGATAATACAAGTGCAATAAACATTTCCAAGAATCCAGTCGTGCATGCAAAAACAAAGAATATTGCCATCAAGTATCATTATTTGAGAGAATAAGTTCAAGCAAAGGAGGTGATACTTGAGTATGTGTAATCAAAGGAACAATTGACTGATATCTTCACCAAGCCACTGCCCAAGGATGCATTTGAATACTTGAGAAAGAGAATAGGGGTCAAACCCTTGTCTACTGGTTAGTAAAATGACTAGAAGGCTACATCAGCCTACATATTATCAGAATATCATTCATGTTGATGCAAGCAGAGAGATGGACTTCAAAGATAAATATGTACACAACAAGGTATTTATCTACTCTAAGCACCCGATTTATTGTATTTCCGATGGATTGGGAAATTCAAGGAGTATATTATGGATAGAAAGGATATGTTTGGAATTACTCTCAAAATATTTGTTTGGCATTGCTGTCAAAGGCAAAGTTTATATCCATTATCACATTAGGGATCCATAGGGAGATATTATTATCACCTAAGGGAGAGATTATATCCATGAGAGATATTATACATTAGGGAGAGATAGAGATTATATCCATCACAGTATCTAGAGGGAGAGATGTAACAAGAAAGGGATAGTACATAAAAAAAGAAAGAATTGCTGACAAGAGACATCAAAAGAAAGGAGAATAGTGATAGGGAGAGAGTTTGAAATAGAAGGAGAACACATCACATTAGAGAAAGAAAGATTCTACATCTATCCAGTAAAGGGATTGAAGACAAAGAGAAATCTACAAGAATCAAATCTAAGCTTATTTGAGCTTACTGAGGACCATATATTTGTATTGGTTATAGTACATAAGATTGGTAGTTTAATGAACTTCAAATGTTATATTTCATATTGTATTAGTAATAATATACTGTGATAATGTAGTGTGTGCCATCAATGCCAAAGGGAGAGATTGATGAACTATAACCAATTGAATGTTTGAAGATGTTAACTTGATGATCATGCAAGAAATTAAATTAGTTAATGTATTGTATTGTCATTGATGTCAACTTGATATAATCTGTATGGTCATGGACATATTGCCAAAGAATTCAATGAACCGATGAATCAAGGGCTATGCTATCAATAATGCATATAAGTTAAGTATTTACAAAGTGACTCTATACACCAACAGAGTGCACACCGATGGTTGGAGTAAAAGAGAAAAATCATAGTGTTGCCCAATGAGCAAAGAACAGAGTAACCCGACAAATAGAATGATAGTGTTGCCCAATGGAAAAGACAAGGACAAAGATCCCAATAACAACTAAAGCCACACTAATGGAACAGTCAGTTATCACCAATGACTATCTAAAGTGTTGACTGACAAAATAGAGAGTTCAGAAATGACAAAATGCTTAGCTATCAAGAGATATAAATAGAATTAACTGACACTTTGTCATTTTTTTAATTGACCAGATAAGCTGAGGATAAGTAATGGATTTAAAGTTGCTTTGTCCAGTTGGCAAGAAGATCTCTATGAGATAAAACTAGAGTTTTGCTTTTAAATCTAATTGGCAAGAATTGTGGATCATGCCAATAATCAAGAAAGCCAAGAAATGGTGAAAAATGTCTATAAAGAGACAAACCCAATTCATTACAAATTGAGTGATGTGAAGAGAAAAGAGGGAAGATGCTAAAGATATTCTGAAGGAGAAGAAACTCTTCATTTAGACTTGATCAACAAGATGAGGAAAGAGATAGATTTTGTAGACACCAACGAATGACAAGACAACATCAAAGAGCAGAACAGTGTGGAGCAATGGTATTGAATTGATTATATTGATCACAAAGGTAATGCACTTAAAATAGATCTAAAATCTACAATTCAATTTGTATGTGTGAACAGATCATTTAATGTTTCAGTTTAACCATTGAAGCATCAAGTCTTTTAATCGAGTAGGACTTAAAAGTCTTTTGTAATTAAGATACATCCCAAGGAGTATCAAAAAAAGGTTTGATCATAGAAAGTAGCATTAGATATGCCCAATACCTATTGACAGGCCAAGTGAGTGTTTGATCAAGGATGGTAGCATTAGATGCCAGATACTAGGTGACAAACTATCTTTTAAATCCTCTAACAAGGTCACACCTAACAGTGTGTTTGTAACCTTTAACAGGGTTGGCTCTTAACCGAGCGCACTTTAGAATAGTGAAAATTTTGGGTATCAGTCGCAGTAGTTTTTCCCCTAACATGGTTTCCATATTAAAAATCCATGTGTTATTTGTTTATGTTTCATTACTTAACTATTTTACATTTCACATATGCAATTCTAGATTGATCAGTATACTCTATCTATTTAGTGTGTTTTGGTAAATGAAAGACTTCTTATCGTTAATCATACATAAGAGAGATTTACAAAGCTATCTGACAAGTAGTAAATTGTTATAAGTATTTCAAGGCATTCATCTTGTAGGACTGAGTATAACTGAAAGATTAAAAGTGGTTGTAATTTTTAAGGTTTGATTTAAGGATTAATCTTTGACGTCATTGATTCACCCCCCCCCTAGTTATTACTAACATTTACATGTTCTTAGTTTTTGTTTAAGAGAATGGAATTACTTATTCAAGTGATGAAATAAAAGCCATGTCTACATAAAATATGAGAATTAGCCACATTTTAAGGTCTATAGGTGGCCATTAGACTAAATCTATCATATGTATGGACTTAGGATAAGGAATACCCTCCTGAGTCCTGTGGAGCTCAAAGTGAAAAAGGTTGTCCAAGCCTTGTCAATTGGTGTTTTCTTGTCTTCCTAGAATAATCCCCAGCACAGTACTCATTTACACTTTTTTTTAACTTCTCAAAATTAAAAATATAGCGTTGTCCTCTTCTTTTTCTATCAATTCTTGGTCATCTTAAATCCTCAATCACAACAAATTGCTATGATATAATTATTTTGAGATATATATATATATA
>MU224839.1:815431-857324 GCA_018584345.1 Thuja plicata | reverse complement strand
ATATATATTCCACTATCACTACTAGATCATTGAAACCCTCAACCAAAAAGGCATACGACCAATATCCAATGGAGCTTAGTTTTTCAAATAATCTAGATGAATATTAACTTCTAGGAACACTAAATGGTACCCTTCCATTAGCCTCACGTGGTCATAAAATAACATAGTGGACCTAGTTAGAAGGTTGTATGGGGAGAAGGATGCTTCTCATTTTAAAGAATCCTAAGTCTCATTGATAGATATGTTTCTCAAACAAGGACCAATTTTAAACTAGGTAGTTGATTTGTCACTCACTTTGTGGAATGAAATAACAACAGTTGACTCAAGTCTAGTGGGTGAAAATCCAAAATTATATCCCACCTCTTACTTGTGTTATATTTTTTGTGCATCTAATAAATTCTTTGGGGATGATTTGTACATGGATCATCCCATGTCGTTTAGTCCATGTTTATTACTAGGATTGATGGGCACAAATATGTATCCAAATATGACCACATCTGTGACTGACTCTTTTCTCCCTTCCATGAGCTATTATATGAGAAAAGGTTCCTCAGGCTGTCTGAAGACATGATTAGAATCTTGGAGAACCTAAAATATTTCTTCATATATGAGTTTTTCACATATAAGAATATCTACGACACCGCAAAGTCACCCCATACTTTTCCCAAGCATGTACCTAAAATATTGTTGATCAAGAATTTGCATGTCATACTACACTCTTGAGATTTAATGAATCCATGGAAGCAATGGTATTGGATGTAGATGATGTGATATAGTGGCTAGGGCTACAACTAGGGCCACTAGAACACAAGAAAATGAATCAAACATCCTTAAAATGACACGAGAAATTGGTTCCAAAGCACTTACTCATTTGGATGCCTCATGAAGGTTTTTTGTAATTGAAATTTTTTTAGTGTTTTTTAAAGGTCTCATAAGGTCGTAAAGACCATTTAGAATCAGTTCAAATCATTTTGTAAGGAAATTGATGTCATTTAACACATGTAGACTTATAAGGTCTCGATTAGGTCAAACATGGTCAAACCACTCAAAGTGTGTTAAAAATGAGTGGAAATGATGTAATTGGACTCATATTATCCATTTTAATATTTATTATGGATAAAAATCAAGTTTTGAGTTAGTTTGTTAAGTAGGGCAAACAGTTGTAAAAAATTGCCAAATTTGCATTGACAACTTTTGCAACTTTCTAGTGCAAAAGTGCAATTTTCAAATCCCAATGGTTTCCAATTCAAAAATTAGTTAAGGAACATTGATGATGTGTTAATTTATGTTTATAAGGCCTCTTCTGGTCGAGGAAAATGTTGTTCTCAACATTTGAATAAGTTGAATACAAATTTTTCTTTGTTTCCCTACTTTATAATTGTATTTCTCATGTTTTAGAGAATCGTATGGAGCTGTACTATACTCTCATGCCATGCGACTCACGTTGATGGAAAAAATGGGAGAATCTAGTTTGATATGAAAGTAGTTTGAACATTTTCCATGAAATCTTAAAGGAGTTATTGTCATTTTTCTCAAGGTGGGTTTGAAAGCCTCACCAACTAGGGTTTGAACTTTAAAATCCTTGTACGACTCAGTTCTACCATAGTAAAAATCTAAAATCTAGTGGAATTGTAGTGCTTAGGTTCCCTTTGAAGATGCATCTATTTGCAGAGAAAGACGTGGAGTTAGGAGAGAGAAAATATAAGCCCTAGGCCTGACATTTCCTATGTGACAGTGAATTTGGAGTTTGAAACAAATTTGAGGGGTTTAGGAACCTAAAAATAGTGAATTTTTTTTTTATGTTGAATTTAATCTATTTGTGTAATTGGTTAAGGAATTTTCAAGGGTTTTTGAGTACTTACTTTGGAAAATAGGGCTAATTGTGCCCCCAAAACTGGTTGCAGACCTATTTTTCCTTTGGTGTCCCATAACAACATATGGGAGTTTTTAGATATATTATGTAACTCTAAAAAGGGTATTCCAAAGTGTCATTTGTTTGTTCATAAGGATAGGGTTTGAATAGTTATATCCCAAAAATTGGTCAGATAGGGCTAGTAGGCTTAGGTGCCATGTATGAAGGAAGTGCAAATAAAGCTTGTCAAGTGGCCTTGTAGGGTCTTTGATTAAGTTGATGGGGATACAAGGAATTTATTAAGACAATATTAAACTTTTGACGAGGACCATTTCATTTCTGGCACAAGGTTGGCTATAGGTATTACTCCTAATAAGTTTTTGTTGCCATTAATTTTATGCAAAGTCATATTGTTGACAAGAGTCAGTAGATGAGAATAAAGGAGCAAGTAAATTCACTCAATAAATAACTAGAGAAATAGTCTATAAAGCCAATAGAGTCAAACACCAAGAAGAGAAAGTTAGAACTATGCACCGAGTAGTTACTTGTACAGAACCGAGAAAACACAGTTACCAAGTAGTAATAATTGCTGAGCACTAATAGGCACCAAGAAGACCTAGTAACTGAAAAGAGAGTTCATAGTTACCAAACATGCACAAGTATATTACCGAGTATCACAGAGATGAAATTTTAATTAAAATCAGATACATTGAATCTATACGTCGAGAAGGAAACATTTTACAAAATTCAAGGTGAGCTTTAGTTGGAACATTGAGATTGAAAACAAATGATTGTACATAATCATGAGGTAGATCCACCAATAGAAATAAAGAAGGCATAATGCATTTTAGGCATATTCAATATTGCACCACTTAATCTCAACCAATATTGAAGGAAGATTCCCTAGATCTTTTTAACCTCCTGGAAGCCATATAAAAGATCAAAGTATGAAAAGAACAATGCATGTGAGAAGAGATAGAGAGTATGAAGCTGAGTAAAGAAGTGAAGGAGAGATATGTAGAGAATAGTAGAGATTTAGTTTTTGAGCTACCAAGTGCAGTATGAGGTAATAAAGTCAACGAGCATAAATATTATGAACAAGTTTGATTGATGCATTTACACAGACATTTTGTAATAAGTATTGTTGTATTAGGAGCAGTACAAATCCCACTATTGGGTAGGCCCTAATAGGTCTTAATATTTTAATTACTTTAGCAGGGTACATCTCTTAGATTAGAGATTGTTAAATCCATTGGCAAGGTAGAATGAATAATTCTTTTATACACAAAATAGAGTATTGTACTGCTAACAGAGTAATCTATCAGAAGTAGCTAACATTGTAGCTATAACCGATAAACCTTTTTAATATAGCAATGAAGGATTGCAAGTGTCATCCTCACTAAAAAAATTTCCTCTAACAAAGGATTTCTACATGACCAAAAATCATGGTTACATGAGATGTGTTTTCATGTTTTGAGTTATATGCTTTACAATGTTTCTATGCAATGTGTTTAGTTTGGTAAATAATCATTTTGTATGTTTAAAATTTTTTGGAGCACTGATTTAGCCCTCCCCTCTTAGTACTTAACTTTGTAGTGTTAATCCAAGAATTAGTATCAGAGCTAGACTCTTGAGTTAAATGTTTAAACACCCGAGAGTAAAGATCACAACAATGAGAAGTTACAAGAAATCTAAAAGGATTGAAGGTCTTGAGCTTGAATTGAAAATGCACAAGAGGTGATTAACCATTTGAGAAGGAAATTAGAGAAATCATTGAAGGTGAGGATGCATTTATGTAATGAAAACAATTATACACAAGAGCATGTTGATGTACTTGAGACTGCAACTAAAGGGAGGTTGAAAAATGAATCTAAAACAACCATTGCAGATATGATAAAAAATGACATTGTACTTATCGAGCAGTTGGACTTAATGAAGAAAGATCATTGGATGGAAAACCTAGAAGTAAAAAGAAACCAAGAGACAATACTGGAATTGAATTCACTATAAATAGCACTAATGAGAGAGGAGAGTCCTCTAACCAACATGAAAACCAAAACACTAGTTCCCCACGAAAGTCAAAGAATCCTATTTTCTACTACTATGGAAAACCTGGACATACATCGAATGTCTGTAGAAGAAAAATAGGTAAATCACAAAACACAACTAAATTTTATGGTTGTTGTTATAATTGCAACAAGTATGGACATCAAGCATTTGAGTACAAATCACAGATTGTTAAGAATATAAGGAAACCTAAGTCAGATGACTACTGCAATATTTGCAATAGACATGGTCATAAATCTAAATAATCTAGGTCACAAAGAAGGAATGATAAATGGATACCTAACTGACAGAACATATTGAGCAACTAACAAGGCACATCAATACCATGGTATTACAATACAAGAATCCTTTGTTCAACATGTAGAAGATAGGGACACATTGCAGCTAAATGTGTGTTTTTCGTTGGTAGAAACAATAGGAGAGCATGGAGAAGTCCTAGCATGGCATGATTTCACTATCACAAGGTAGTTCACCAAGCCAAAGAATGTAAGTACCAAGGAAAATCTCAAAATGAGGAAGATTCAAATGAGAAAAGACAACTGAACATTGAAGATGTGACATATCAAATGAACAAAACATGGAGAAAGAAGTCACAAGATGATGGAACATCTTTTGGAATAGTTGATGGTACTGAATCCTCTAGGTTGGGTGCACCTACCTCCACCTAATAGGTGAAAGGTATGTATAGGAACTACAAATTGAATTTTAAATCTTAAATCAATTCCTAGTATATGTGTCAAGATGCATATGAGCATATTTAGATGTATTTGGATATATGTTGTGAAGTTTACGTTTCATGTTTAAATCAGTGAAAAGAATTGTAATGTTATATCATTTGGTGAAAGGAAATGTGAAATGGTAATCGGTAAAAGTAGGTCGAAAAGAGAATTAATTTTTATATTTATAACAGTTGGAAATCCTAATTAAGAAAAAGGTATAAATAGACCACATCGCATATCATTTTTACTTACCCTTTCCAAAGACCATATTGAGAAAGTTGTAGAGTTGAGCTTTCTAACAAATTTGAGAGAGTGTTAAGGTATATCTAATCTATTCTAAAGATCATTCAATAGTGTATTTGAGTTTTATCTATTGTTTCCCAAGTTTTGTCTGTGCAACTAAGTAGAAGAGATTGAAGCCCTAATTGAATCTAGCAGTGAAGAATGGAAGCATGGAACCTAAGATTCAAAATCTAGGTATTATCAAGGAAGTTGAGCTTGTTAACCCTAAGTATAAGCTACCACCCATGAAGGTATCTGAACAAGACATGACAAGATCCCTAACATCTATTCTAGCAAGAGTAATTATAATATAAGATATTCATGAATTTATTGACTGTAAGAATGAAGAAATATGTGAAGCTGAGATCATTTCAAAATTTTAAGGTTTTTGCGTGAATGGAAAGCTAAAGGATGATCACATCCATCTAGAGACCAAGGGTTTGACACATTCCCAACACCTATCAAAGGTCTTTAAGACTAAGTGGAGTAGTCTGGTACTTATCCAAGTCCATGCTTCGTTTATGTGGCTTGATGAACCTGTGAAGATCATCAAAGATGTGTTGCACATTGTTACTGTTTATCAGATCAGTGATAGACCAAAGGCTATCAAGAAAATAGACAACAAAAAAATTTGTGAGTTGACCAAAGCTAAATGGGATGTGGTGCAGGGAACCTAAGCCCTCTATCACATTTCCTTGTTTTATTTTGTTTTCCATCTTGTTTGAACAAGGATCTTTTGGGTGCATCTATAAACCAAGGATTCCTTAGTTCACTAGATTATTGCTTTAGGTTTTTTCTACATTTTTGTCTTTTGTATTGTAGAGGGGTCTCTTAGGCCTTATTTGGATGTGTTTCATAATCCCTAGGACTCTTGAGTCATTCCTTGTTGGAAATATATTACATGTAAGGTGGTTGAGAGTGGGTAGGGGGGGTTAATCAGAAACCAATAAAAATTAATCTTATTTATTCACAATTAGATTATCTAATCTAATTAGGATGTATCAAACTAAAATGAAAGAATCATACATAACATATAACACAGTACTTGGTTACCCAGAAACCTTCCAAATAGAAAATAAAACTTGGGTGGGGATGGTACCCACAAGATTTAGTACTGTAATATAAATTTAGCTTGTTATAGCTTACATTGACCACTTTTGATGGCCTACCCTGTTAAGAGAAATAAGGACTATTAGGTCCACCTTTTTGAAGGATTTGATGCAATATAAAAGTAATGCAACTTTGTTAAGAGATTTACAAAGGACTGTTAATTCCACCTTGTTAAAGGATTGATAAGTTGGAAAGATCCCAATTTGGAATCACAATGTCCTTTTAAAGATCAATCTCATCAGTATTCACTTCCTTCTCCTTACCTTTGATCTTGGGATTAGGTGAAGGAACAATTTCCTTACCTTTTCATCCTCAACTTGTGTCTCATTATTTAATTGGATTAGGTCATTGACCTTTACTATATAAATTATTGAATCAAGGTTAACAAAAGAATCAATACTGGCTGAATTTACCTTGTCCATCTATGACTCTGCTATTATTGGCCCAGTAATAGGTGGAGCCTATTGCTCGGTTCCTATTAGTTCAGATGTTGATTCTGTAACCTTGTCTTTGGTCGGAGACAATATGTTGTAGATAGGAGATTGGGGAAATGATGCCATTAATTCTACTCTAATATTCTTGGCATTAGACTCTTCAAGTGTCTGTACCTCGGGTAATGTATCATCATTGGTCTGTATTGGAGGATCTATGCTCAGTGCTTCTACCTTATTATCTTCCTTGACTTCAAATATAGATTTCCACACTGTTGTGGTATGTTGCGCTACATCTTATATCTTTTTGTTCAGTATCTGAAAAGTTCCAAACCTCACAGTGTGATTGTTTTCATATTTGGTCATTGGCTCTTTTATCTCTTTGTTTTTCATAGTAGCATGACTTCCTTTAAGGTTTGTTCCCTTGTGTCTTTTTCATTTTTGACTGCATTCAACTAGGGAATAGATGATGACATGTAACCGATTGAATGTTTGAAGATGTTAAGTTGATGATCATGCAAGGCATTAAATTAGTTAATGTATTGTATTGTCATTGATGTCAACTTGATATAATCTGTATGGTCATGGAAATACTACCAAGGACTTCAAAGAACTTATGAACCAAGACTATGTTATTAGTAATGTATAAAAGTCAAGTATTCACTAAGTGACAGTATACACCAACGCAGTGCACACCGACGGTCAGAGTAAAAGAACAAAGTCACAGTGTTACCCGATGAGCTAATGCATAACATTATCGACAAGCAAAGTTATATTATTGACCAACAAGAAAAACACAGAGTAACCCGATGGACAAAATTTTAGTGTTTCCCAACAAAGAAGACAAGGATGGAGTTCCTGCTGAAAACTAAAGTCACACCAATAAAACAATGAGCTATCACCAATGACTAATTGAAGTGCTGATCGACAGAACAAAGAGTTCAAAAAATGACAAAATGCTTAGCTGTTAAGAAGCTAAAGATAGAATTAACAGATACTTATCATTGTTTTAATCATCCAGATAAAGCCGGAGATAAGTAATTGTTTTAAAGCTGATTTTTCTAGTTGGCAAGAAGATCTCTTTGATATAAAATTGGAGTTTGCTTTAAAACTATTGGCGAGAATTGTGGATCACGCCAAGAATCAAGAAATCCAAGAAAAGGTAAAACATGTCTATAAAGAAAAAAACCCACTTCATTACAAGTGTGGGAGAGGTGAACAAGAGAAGAGGAAAGATGATAAAGAAAATATGAAGGAGAAGAAAGTCTTGATTCAGTCCTGATCAACAAGCTGAGGAAAGAGCTAGATTCTGTAGACACCAACAAATAGTGAGACAACATCACAGAGCAAAACAGTGTGGAGCAAAGGTATAAAATTGATTATATTGATCAGAGAGGTAATGGACTTACAATAGATCTAAAAATCTACAATTGAGTTGTATGTATGAATAGATCATTAGTATTTCAGTTTAACCATTGAAGCATCAAGTCTCTTAACCGAGCAGGACTTAAAAGTATTTTACAATTGAGATACATCCCAAGGAGTATAAAGAAGTTTGATCATGAAAGTAGCATTGGATATGCAGGATACCTATTGACAAGCCAAGTGAGTGTTTGATCAAGGATGGTAGCATTAGATGCCAGATACTAGGTGACAAACTATCTTTTAAATCCTCTAACAAGGTCACACCTAATAGTGTGTTTGTAACCTTTAACAGGGTTGGCTTTTAACAGGGCTCACTTTAGATGAGTGAAAATTTGGGGTAGCGGTCCCAGTGGTTTTTCCCCTAACATGGTTTTCACATTAAAAATCCATGTGTTATGTGTTTATGTTTCATTACTTTACTATTTTACATTTCACATATGCAATTCTAGATTTATCGGTATACTCTGCATATTTACTATGTTTCAGTAAATAGTTATCTGCTTATCGGTAATCATATAGAAGAGAGATTTAGAAAGCATTCTGACAAGTATAAAATTGATATAAGTATTTCAAGTCATTCATCTTGTAGGAAAGAAGATAAATTGAGACATAATTTGTGGTTATAGGGTATGTGCACGATCATGGTATGCCAAAAAGTGGCAATGTGAAAAACAAGTCCTGATTAGTAGACTGATTGAAAAATATCTATAACTTTCAAATGGTATAACACTTTTTAAATCTAAAACATGTGTCACATTCTATGCTTCACCTAATATAAGAGAAAAAGAAAAAAAAAATCAATTTGATTAAGTTTAGACTAAGTTATGGTGGTCAGACACGAGAGTTTTTATATTCTAGAAAAGTTATAGAAGAAAAATCATAATTAACTATTTACTTGGAAATAAATTACAAAAAAATATGCATCACATTTGGACATGAGTCTATTACTTATATCTAGAATCTAGTAAAAAAATATTATCATTTGATTGTGTTTAAGGTGGTCAGACATACACCTACTTCTTATCTTTTTAGTCATGATTGATAGACTGGTTGAAAAATAGCTATAGCTTTTAAAAAGTATAACATTTTTTAAATCTTAAAAATGAGTCACATTATATGCTTTGCCTACTACAATTAAAAAATAAAAAGTATTCAATTTAATGAAGTTTAGACTAAGTTAAGGTGGTTAGACACAAAAAATTTTATATTCTAGAAAAGTTGTAGTAGAAAAATCATAATTAATTATTTAATTATAAAAAAATATGCATCACATCAACACATGAGTCTAATGCTTATATATACAATCTTTTAAAAAAACATTATCATTTTATTGTGTTTAAGGTGGTCAGACATACACCAACTTCCCATCTTTTTCCTGAAATTTTCATACTACTACATATAAATTTGAAATTTCACCATATAGGATATTTTTTTTTAAAAAATGACTTGTAGAAAATAAACTAAATTCAATTTTCTACAGATTCTCTTCTTACACAATTTTTATATAAGATTGATAACTTGTTCAAATTTTTACGTCAACTTTCCTAAACCTGATTTTCTAAATTTTCATTGCCACTTAAGGGCTTGGTTTGGCATACCATGATCCTGCACATACCCTATAAGTTTTAAGGGTTGATTTAAGGATTAATTTTTGAGGCCACTGATTCACCCTCCCCTCTCAATTATTATTAACAATTAGTATCAAATCTTGTGTGCTTAAAATAAAGGTTTCAAGACCTAAGCTAAAGATCACAAGATGAACAGGAAAGATGTGCCCAAGTTTAACAAAGATAATTTTGCTTCATGGCAGAGAAAAATAAGACTTGACTTATCAGGTATTGGTAATGATGTTACTCAATACTTAGATACTAAATATGTGTTGCGCACAGGACCACCAATGGTTGAGAAAATGAGAGATAAGCATGAACACAACTACATGATGATAGAGCTTGCTTCCTCACTCTCCAATGCTGAATTTGAAGATGTCAAAACCTGCAAGACTAGAAAGAAGATGTGGGAGAATTTGATTCTTGTACATCATGGTGACAATAATGTTTTGAGAGCCAAGGCAGAAAGCCTTAGAGGAAAGTTTGATGATCTCAAAATGAAAGAAGGTGAAAACATCACACAGTACAATACAAGAATCAAAGAGGTAGTCAATGGTATTTGAGGAGTTGGAGGTGTACTAGAAGAAGATATAGTGGTAAGTAAAATTATAAGAACCTTACATCCTACTTATGATATTAGAGTATCTTCCATTCAAGAAATGAGAGCAGTAGAAAATAGCAATGTTACTCTAGACAGTTTGATTGGAAGACTGATTTCATTTGAGATGAATAGTTTTGATAATAGTGTCTTACCAAACATAGCGTATGAATTCAAAAATTCTATGAGAATAAGTAAATCAAGTCATTAACACACTATGAGAGAAGATAGTGATAGTGAAAGTGAAGAAGAAGATCTTGATGAAATTGAAGCACTTATGTCTAGAAAAATGCAGAGAGGCAAAGGTAAATACAAAGGTAAATTACCACTTGTTTGTTTTAATTGTAAATAGACTGATCACTTTGCTACAAGATGTCCTAACAGAAGAAAAGATGACAAAAGTAATGACAAGTCATTTGAAAAGAAGTCTAATAGAGGTGATTACAGAAGCTACCAACAATCAGAAAGAAGAGATTCCTGAGACTACAAGGACAAAGGAAAGAAGGCCAGTTACCTATCAAAATGCAAAGATGATGACACTGACACCGAATCTGAGGAAGACATCGAGATGGTGTTTGTGGAAGTAAAAGATGATTCAGATGATGATGAAGAAAGGTATGTAGAAACAACACTCATATCTAAAGTTTGTAAAAATGATGTCTGGATCATAGATAGAGGCTACACTCACCATATGACCAGTGACAAGAAAAAGTTTGAGACTTTGGAATATTATAAAGGTGGTTCAGTAAGAATGAATAATGACACACCTTGTCTAGTTGAAGATAAAGGAACCATAATGTTGAATAACCAGATAAAATGTGTAAATAATTATTAAGTAAATGGATCGAATTGTAATCTATTGAGTTTTTCTTAGTTGAATAATTTAGGTCACAGAGTAGCATTTGAAAATAAGAAGTTGAAGATCATCAAAAAATTAGGAAATATGATTGGTACCGGTGAGCAGACAAATGGTATCTTAATCTATCTAAATGATATTGACACCATTTGTTTCATTGCTACAAACAAAGACATATGGTTGTGGCACAAAATATTGTGTCATGTGAACTTTGACAACATGATAAAGATTAGCAAAAGGAGAAATGTCAGAGGCTTACCGACGATGACCAAGCCTGACAACATCATGTGTAAGAATTGTCAAAAGGGTAAGATGACAAAGTCTAGTTTCAAAATAAAAACCCATATATTTGATGCAATTCTAGAATTAGTCCATACTGATTTATGTGGATTGACGAGGACAAAGAGTTATTATGGAGATAGATATTTTATTCTCTTTGTTGATGATTACTCTAGAATGATGACAGTCATATTTCTAAAAGATAAATAAGAAGCATTTAAGATGTTTAAATGGTACAAATAAATGGTTGAGAAACAAAGTGGTAAGGAGTTAAAATGCTTAAGATTAGATAAAGCAGGGGAATTTGTTTCAGATGAATTCACTAACTTTTGTAATGAGCATGGAATCAGAAGTCAGGTATCTGCACCGAGAACACCACAACAAAATAGAATTGATGAAAGAAGGAACATATCCATAGTTGATTATGCAAGGACACTGATGATAGAGAAAGGGATCACCCAAATATTCTGTAGAGAAGTTTTCAGTACTGTTGTTTACACATTGAACATAGTACAATTGAAGAAAGACACCAAGAAGACACCTTATGAGCTTTGGTATGGATGCACACCCAATATAAGTTATTTCAAAAATTTTGGCAGTCAGTGCTATATCTTAAAAGATGATAGAAATGGAAAAATTGACTCCAAGAGTGATGAAGGAATCTTTCTATGGTACTCTACCAAGAGCAAGGCTTATAAATGTCTAAATAAGGCCTCTAACAAAATTGTTGAAAGTGCAAATATAAAGAATAGATGAATTTGCAGAGAAGAATGAAAATGAAAGCACTAAAGAACCAGAGGACTACAATAGGTTTGATTACAATGAGGAACCTGACATTCTACCTGACCAACAATGTAGAGCTCTTGAGCAATATATCATTACACCCGAGCATCAGGCTGCAAATAATGATGATTAGAATATTGCTCAAAATGATGCACAAAGTGATGGAGAACATAATGAAGGACAAAATGATGATCAAGCTGATAGACAAAGAGCTGAACCTATACTTGCTAGATATGTCAGAAGGATCCGTCCACATAACCAAATCATAGGAGATAAAAAGGCTGGTATGAGAACCAGAAGTAAGTCTCTAAATACAAGATGTCTTATTTGTGATTATGAGCCCAAATCTATCAATGCTGCACTAGATAATGATGAATGGATAAGTGCTATGAATGAAGAGATTGAGCAGATAGAGAACAACAAGACATGGACACTTGTACTGAGATCAAATGACAAGAATTTCATTGGTACAAAATGGATATTCAGGAATAAACTGAATGAGAATGGAGAAGTCACCAAAAATAAAGCAAGACTAGTATGCAAGAGGTATGCACAAGAAGAAGGAATTGACTATGGAGAAACCTTTGCACCCATTGCTAGGATAGAAGGAGAGAGAATATTACTTTCTTATGCAACATATAAAGGCTTTAAGGTATACCAAATGGATGTCAAGTCTGCATTCCTAAATGGAATACTTCAAGAAGAGGTATACATTAAGAAACCAGAAGGGTTTGTTGATCCAGACAAGAGAAACATGGTATGTAGGCTACACAAAGCCTTGTATGGATTGAAACAAGCACCCAAAGCTTGGTATGAAAGACTTCATTCCTATCTTATAAGTATTGGATTTGTAAGGACTAGTGAAAATAGTAATCTTTATTTGAAGGAAGATACTAATGATAACATCTTGATTGCTGAGATATTTGTTGATGACATCATATTTGGAGGCAATGATATGCTATGCAAATTATTTGCAAATTAAATTAGCAAAGAGTTTGAGATGTCTATGTTTGGTGAGATCAAGTTTTTTCTTGGTCTACATGCCATGCAACAAGATGAAGGTATTTTCATTACACAATCCAAATACATCAAAGAAGTACTGAAAAAATTGAAGATGGAAGAGTCCTAACCAGTTGGAACACCCATGGAAACTGGATGCAAGCTGAAAAAGGAAGAGAAGTCATCATAGGTAAATTAGACTTTGTACAGATCAATGGTTGGAAAAATCATGTATGTTGTAAACACTAGACCAGATATTGCACATGTAGTAGGAATAGTTTCTAGATTTTCTCCTAATCCCAGGGAATCACATATGACTGCTATGAAAAGAATCTTAAGATATTTGAACAATACCGAGGAATATGGCTAATGGCATAGAAGAGAAGGAAAATTTGAACTTAAGGTCATTACCGATGCTGATTGGGCTGGAAATATTATTGACCAAAAGAGAACAACTGGAGAAGCATTCTTTATGGGTGAAAGACTTGTCACATGGATTAGCAAGAAGCAAGGATGCATCTCTCAATCTACTGCAAAAGCAGAGTATGTTGTTGCTGTTGCAAACTGCTCAAACATTGCATGGATCAAACAATTACTCAAAGGTATGCATATGCAAATTCTAGAACTAGTAATTATCTATTGCGACAACACAAGTGCAATAAAAATTTCCAAGAATCTAGTCATGCATGCTAAAACAAAGCATATTTCCATCAATTATCATTATTTGACAGAACATGTTTAGGCAAAGGAGGTGATACTTGAGTATGTGAAATCAAAGGAATAATTGGCCAATATCTTCACCAAGCCACTGCCCAAGGATGCATTTGAGTACTTGAGAAAGATACTAGGGGATTGAAGAAAGAAAGAAAGATGCAAGAATCAAATCAAAGCTATTTGAGCTCACTAAAAGCTAGACATTTATAATAGTTACATTAGAAAAGCTTGATGAAACTGCATATTTCATATTGTATTAGTAATAGTATAGTGTGATAATGTAGTATGTTTCCATCAATGCCAAAGGGAGAGATTGATGACATGTAACCGATTGAATTTTTGAAGATGTTAAGTTGATGATCATGCAAGGCATTAAATCGGTTAATGTATTGTATTGTCATTGATGTCAACTTGATATAATCTATATGGTCATGGAAATACTGCTAGGGACTTCAAAGAACTTATGAATCAAGACTATGCTATCAGTAATGCATGCAAGTCATGTATTCACTAAGTGACTGTATACATCAAGGGAGTGCACACCGATGGTCAAAGTAAAAGATCAAAGTCATAGTGTTACCTGATGAGCTAATGCACAACATTATCGACAAGAAAAGTCACAGTATTGCCCAACGAGAAAAACACAGAGTAACCTGACAGACATAATTTCAGTGTTTCTCGACGAAGAAGACAAGGACAGAGTTCCTGATGACAACTAAAGTTTCATTGATGGAACAATCAGTTATCACCGATGACCAACTAAAGTGTTGATTGACAGAACATAGAGTTCAAAAAATGACAAAATGCTTAGCTGTCAAGAAGCTAAAGATAGAATTAACAGATACTTATCATTGTTTTAATCATCCACATAAAGTCAGAGATAAGTAATTGTTTTAAAGATGATTTGTCTAGTTGGCAAGAATATCCCTTTGAGATAAAATTGGAGTTTTCCTTAAAACTATTGGTGAGAATTATGGATCATGCCAAGTATCAATAAAGCCAAGAAAAAGGTAAACATGTCTATAAAGAGACAAACTCAATTGATTACAAGTGTGGGAGAGGTGAACAAGAGAAGATGAAAGATGCTAAAGAAAATTTGAAGGAGAAGAAAGTCTTCATTAACTCCTGATCAAAAAGCTAGGGAAAGAGCTAGATTCTACAGACACCAACAAATAGTGAAACAACATCACATAGCAGAATAGTGTGCAACAAAGGTATAAAATTGATTATATTGATCAAAGAGGTAATGGAATTACAATAGATCTAAAAATATGCAATTGAGTTGTAAGTATGAATAGATCATTAGTGTTTCAGTTTAACCATTGAAGCATCAAGTCTCTTAACTGAGAAAGACTTAAACGACTTTTACAATTGATATACATCCCAAGGAGTATCAAAAATTTTGATCATGAGAGTAGCATTGGATATGCCCGATACCTATTGATAGGCCAAGTGAGTGTTTGATCAAGGACGGTAGCATTAGATTCCAGATACTAGGTGAAATTTTTTTGTTTAAATCCTCTAACAAGGTCACACCTAATAGTGTGTTTTTAACCTTTGACACAGTTGAGTCTTAACAGGGCTCACTTCAGAAGAGTGAAAATTTGGGGTACCGGTCCTAGTGATTTTTCCCCTAATAGGGTTTCCATGTTAAAAATCTATGTCTTATGTGTTTATGTTTCATTACTTTACTGTTTTACATTTCACACATGCAATTCTGGATTTATCGGTATGCTCTGCATATTTACTGTGTTTCGGTAAATAGTTAACTGCTTATCGGTAATCATACAAAAGAGAGATTTACAAAGAAATCTAACAAGTAGAAATTTGATATAAGTATTTCAAGACATTCATATTGTAGGACAGAAGATAACTTGAGACATAATTTGTTGTTATAAGTTATAAGGGTTGATTTAAGGATTATTTTTTGAGGCCACTAATTCACCCCCCTTCTCAGTTATTACTAACAATAGATATTGCCTTGAAAAAATCTTTTGTCATATGAATTTTCAATTCGGAGGGGTCATATTTCCATTTTGTAATTTTCTCCACAACTGCTTCCTCAGTCTTCTTCTATTCTTCCTTAGTCCTTGAAGCATAATTCAAAGAATTAAGAGAACCCATACCACTGCCTCCTTTTAGATCTTCAATCTTCTGCTCAAGTGTAGGTGGAGGTTTCTTGAAGACAACTGTATCAACTTCTTCATCATCACCATCTTTACCCAATCTAAGTTTCCTTCTTGATCTCCTTGGTTTGGCTATTGTGAAGATATGTGTAAGGGTCTTAGGTGTTCTCTTGAGAGCTAGCCTCTTTTTCTTCTTAGGAGGCTCTACTTCTACTTCTACCTCTTCCTTTTTAGATATGTCATCTTCTATCTTTATTTCATCTCCTTGGCTTATTGAGAGAGAAGGAGAAGTATTTCCATATTTCTTTCCAAAATGTTCCATCCTTTTCTTTCCTCTTTTCAAAATTTTAGGGATCTCAATCTCTATAGATATCCTGATCTTTGCTTCTTCATAGGCACCAAAGTATGGTGCCTTGGGATTTGTAGGTTCATTCACAAGAGCCTCAATGATGTTCTTGGTTTCATCTATATTAACCTCATATGCAAGAGGTTTTACCCATGCAACCCTAGGTTTTATAGCTTGTATGTAAACCTTATCACAATCAACTAGAAAATAAATATCATCCTTATAATTTTCAACTAGTTGTTTAGGAATCCAGTATCTCCTCTGCATTTTTTGTCTGAAGTTCTCAAAATATCCATCCATGATATTCTCATAATTATCTCCTAACTCATATATGAATTCATTAATCTGATGAATTATGGGTCTATCCTTCCTCCATTCTACTATCTCTTTAGAAGGAAAGAACTTGTGAACATGAAAGAATATGCATACCAGGAGAGAACCAAACTTACATGGATTTGTTTTGGATGCCCAAATGCTTTCCATATTTTTTTCTTAGTTGAATGAGCTGCAACTCGTCTAGGTCAAATTCCAAATTTTTTTTTCACCACCTTGTAGGCGAAGTCCACAGCTTCACAAGGTATGCTATTAGGTCTGCTAGAACTATACATCTTGTGAGCTATCACATGAATCCCAAATTTTAGTTCCATGTTAGTAACTCCATTCAGTCTCATGCCTCTACCATCTAACTCGGCAAGAGTTAACTCTGCCAGCTTATCTTTTGTTAGGATTTTGGTATATTTAGATTTTTTGAGCATGGGATACCCTATTACTATGTGTATCATAGTTTTTGTGATCTTTATAGGTTGCTCCAACCATAGCTGCATGTCATCAACACGGCTGAGAATGAATCTGATCCATTTGATTTGGAAATTCTTTGGCATGTGCAGGATGTGGGTTAAACCTTTAACCTCAAGATGCTTGCACTCAGGCTTCAAATTCCCACCTACGAACAATCTCTCATATGTTGAATTCATCTCAATTGTTCCAAGCTCCTGGATGTTACAATGTGTTAGGGTCTATTTGAGTCACCATGATCAAAATCATTAACCCTCTTTTTGATGTTTTCTTTGAAGTTTTACCCAATCCCCCTTATGCAGAAGAAGTCCAAGTGAAAAGAGCCTTGTGAGGTCAGCTTTACCTTCAAACTTATTCTTTAAATGTGTCATGAGCCCATCTTGTGAAAGTTGGTTCTTTTGGTCAAATGTTGGTATCAGTCTTTTCTTGATGAACCACTTTGAACCCTGATTCAAAGTAGTTCAATCAAAGTTTCTAGCCTAATATTGGTGATTGTAGGTGTGACCTGTGACATGTCATCGAATTGCTTTGAACTTCTTTGAACCTTAGTTCAAAGTAGTTCACATTAGCTCAACAGAGGATTCAACAAAGCACAAAGGTGATATGACAACTGAGTTGATGGCTGATATGACACGTCAGAGTGTATCCATCAGAATGATAGTATGGTTGATTTGGAAAAGTAGTGGCCACATGGGAAAAGTCAAGCTGGCAATGCGGGCTAAGGCAGATGTTTTTTTGGCATGAACAAAGGGATAGTATTTAATACAACAATAATGACTTAAGGGGGTTTAATTAAACAAAGTGATGGCCAGATGTCACATCAGCAGCTTCATTTCATTCCAGCCTACACGCAGTATTTAATTATCATCTCTTGGATGATTTTCTCGTGAGAGTGAGTTTTCTTTAAATTCCATCCTTCAAGCTCATTTCCTTTCAGAGCTAAGTTGTGGAGTCTCGACTATGAAGGACAAAATTTTTGGTTTTTCCAGTTCAGTAGAGAACAGGTAATGCCTAATAAGCCCTCTATTTGCTTCCTATTTTTTACTTGGTTATGCCCCTTTTCCCAAAGATTGCAGTCTTTAATTTACTTAAGTAAAGATAAAAAGGATGAGGTCTAGCATGCATTTCTTCAAAAAGACTGCAAGACTAGGTTGTAGAACCCTAGTCATTACAGATAAAGTTTTGTTGGGAGTCAAAGTAGAAAAGCAAGTTGAAGTTTTGAAAGACTCAGTCGAGGAGGAGAATATTGTAGAATTTATGTCCAATGCTTTACTCCAAGCCGCTACCTTCCCCCAGCTATGATAAGTCCATAACTAATTCAATAGTGTATATACCACTATGACGTCAAGTCCAAAAGTGTGTTGAGTAATGAGGGTAAGATTATTTTGACCATAAACAAAGAGACGATAATGTCAATTTTCAAAATCCCAAATGAAGCTTTTGCTAGTTTTACCCCCACTTAATTTCTTGCACAATTCCAAGAAAAGAGTGACAAGAAGCTCAGTAACATCACTCAGAAATGGACTATATCAAACTATTGAGGCAGTTCCAAATTAACCAAATTTTTAACCAAAGACCATATGAAAACTCACATCCATAATATCATGGTTTTGTTTCATAGGATAAGGGGTTTAAAACAAGTACTTATTTTTGAAGACTGGATGTATCACTTTATAGAAATTGTGTTGGAAGGAAGACAGAGTCTGGAATTGGCCAAAATAATCAAAATTTCACTGAGAGACCAGCTCAAACAGGCGCAAGCTACATGAAGATAATTCTATATGTCCTCCTACTTAACCTATTGTCTTGCATGCACCCAAGATCTTACTGGGATTCCTCATGAGCCATGTAATGAAAATATAACCATTTTGTATTATAATCCTTTATTAAGGAAAGAAAGGGTTCTAGAAGAATATAGGAGAGGTCATGGTGTTTTTCTTGGGATATTTTGTAATCAGTTAGCTGGAACCCCAAATCAGAGAATTTCCCCAGAAGCACAAAAACTAGTTAAGAGCTTCAGGAGTTTCTATATCTAGTTCCCTTGGTTCACCTATTTAAGAGTCATCAGTTTTGATGAAGAAACTCTCAGATTACCCAGGTTTAGCTTTGATAGTTTCATTTTAGCATAAGTCAGTAGACAAGTGTTTACAGTGATAAATAATAATCTTCCAGAAGAGAAGTGGGATTCGATGTTTCCAATAAGACTTTGAAATTTGGTATGCAAGAGTATGATAGATTCCTCAGTGATAGGCATAAATTTAGTTGGTTTTCACATGCAGTTTTATGAGTCAAGAAGAGGATTTGACAATAAAGGGTTTTCCATGGAGGCTTTCAGCTTGAAAAAGTAGTTGGACCTGAATCTGCATATGGAAGATTTGTGGGAAGATATAGGAGATGAAAGGGAAATTTATATGAGGGATCATTCTAGATTACTGGTTCCTTAAATTAAAATTCTACAGCTGAAGTTTGACATTTCTAATGTGGTCGAAGATGAGTCAGAAATCATTGAACCTATTTTTACTGAACCTAATGCAGAAACTCTGTTAGAGGTGGATTGGACAAGGGAGGAAGAAGAAGAAATCAAACTAAGAGCTAGGTTCATTCTGTTCTACACATATGACTGGTTAAAAAGAAGAAAATTGAATAGAAAGAGGGTCACATCTCCTAAGGAAACTAGTGCAAGATCGATCTTGATTAAAGTTCCACCTGATTCCTCTAACATTTCCCCCTTGAATCCTCATGTAGGTAATTTTACTTCAACTAAGAAAAGTGTTGTACCTAGTAGACACCCCACTGCACCTCGAACAAGGTCAAGAACTAAAGCTGAAAGTCGATTCCAAATGGCTTCCCCTAACTCCAGTTTCGTTGACGTTGATGTCAATGATGAAGATATATCTTTTTTACTAGAACATGAGAAAGGAATATAGGATACAATAATGGATAAGTCTAAGGTCCAGCAAGAAGATGTAAAACCTACCAAGAATGTTGAAAATAGGTTGGTTTCTAGTTCAATTCCTCCTTGGCTAACTGAATCAATGAGCAAGAAACATAGTTTCAAACCTATCTCTTTGCTAGTTCAAGATATTGTTACCAAATATGTTGTTCATTCCACAAAAATGAAAAAGGCCAAGAGCAATGCAAGGTTGACCACAAACCCTGTCACAAGAAAAGTAACCACCGAGATAGCTAATTTCAAGTAGAAGGAGGGTATTCTTGAACCTGCAGCTGAGGATTTCAAAATTACAAAGATGGAATTTGGGGTGCTGAATAGAGACACTCGAGATCACCTCTTCAAATTCTCAGAAGACCATATGCTTGGTCAATCCTAGAAGGATGGAAAAGAGAAACATGAGCTCAAACAACTCATAATCATGATGTCTAAGTTCCTTAGTTCACTCAGTCAATTTGGGGCTCCACCTCTAACTCAATCTCCTCAAGCTTTTGATCCTAATTTCATAGGTAGTAAGCAAATGCTGAAACAAATGCATCAGGGAAGAGCCCTGATGGTGGCTATGAAAGATTCGATTGATGGCATCATCATGGAAGGAAATAAGTTCATCCAATATTTTTTAACTACCTTTGTAGAAGGAGAAGCTTTGATAGGGGAGATTCATACCTTGGTTCCAACTTGGGAATCAGCAGAGGAGAAATGTGTTGTTTTTGTCTCCCAAGTTGCTAAGATAGAAGGATATGGAGTTGGGAAGTTCCTGGTGGAGAACCCAATGAAAATGATAGATACATGTATGCTCTTTATTTTGAAAAAGAATCTAAGTTAGAAGAGCAATTTGTTTAAGGTGGTGGTCTTGAGCATGTTGGCCATGGAGAAAGAGGTCAAAGAGATGCATACTAATCCATTAAAAGACATCAAGGTTGTGAACCTGTCAGGTATCCTTCATTGCAACGAAGGAAATATAATTGTAGAGGCTATGACCAAGAGTTTTAGGGATGGGATGAATGATATCAAAGAAAAGGAGGAAATAACAGCTGGAAATTTCACCAGAGTTGGTAATCTAGATTCCATGATGTACCTGAACCAGGGATAGTTACCCAGAAAATTAGAGAAAATTTAGGATTTCAAATGAAAGAAGAGTGCATGTCGTGCAAAGATGAATGGTGTGAAGAGCCTCCACTCCCATCCAATCCAAGAGCTAGTGAGTACATTTGGGAGCTGGATGCTGGTCCAAGAAGACACGTCTAGAGATAATACCTAAAAGTGCATGATGGATTTCGTGCCTTTGTTTAAATTATTTTGTTTATGATTTAGCTGTTGTTAAAAACTATTACTCTATCTTTATTTACTGGTCTGAAATCATTTCTTTTTCAATTAATTTGGGAGGCTGAGTTTTCAGGGAGGCCTCTCAAATTTTCTAAACTATATATGCTAAAGCATAAAATAGGGAAGAGGAGGAAATTTTTGGAATCTGTTAGACTTAGTTCGACATTTTCTAATTTTGTTGAGATTTTCTGCATTTTCTAATATAATTGAATAGAAAGATATAGGATCAGATTAATTTTAGACTTTGTTATTTATGATCATGATATTCCAATGCAATGCTAAGTTTAAATATGTAAATTTGGACTTATGATATGTCAATTACTTTGTGAATTGGTGTATTTCTTGCTCTGCATTGTGGTGAATGCATGGTACTTGTCTACCTTTCTAGATAATTCTCTTCATTATTTCCTTTCAAGTATACCATGTTTCAATCAAAGAAATTGTGCCTTTCTTTGATTTTGTTTCTTTATGTTTATATTATCTGAAAATACCTCAATACCTAAGAGTATTGGAGAGATTCTTATGTGCTTTCAGGTTAAAAGTATAATTGTTGGTTTTAAATTCAAAAATTTATTAAATGTTTCTGATAGGGAGCTGTACCTCAAAACATTCAGAGGGAAGAAATTATCACATGCTTACCCAACTGTTGTAGGATAGTTTGTTTCAAAAGAGGCATAGATTTAGTATAATTTGTAAGAAAAGTAGAGACAAATTTGTTCACCAACAAATTTTTGGCCACTCTACTGGGGAGTACGCTATTAGAAGAATAATAAGTAGTTGCATTTCCATGAATGAATAAATTATGGTGCTTCCTGCTGTTGTGATTCACGGGCAAGAAGAAGTTCCCCTGGTGTTGCAACCTAATTTATTTTTCTTAGATACTCAAGAAGACATAATAGTGGATCTTAACTCCTTTGCGTGGAAGTTGAAGGAGAGAAATCAACAATACCAACAAGTTTGCCTAGTCTTAGATGAAGAAGAAGAAATTGGGGAGTGGTTGAGAGGACTTCCCATTTCTCAGGATGTTGTGACTATAGATAGAGCAGTGCAAGGTCCTTAGAGGAAGTTGGGGTTTGATCTTGATAGCGAAGCTGGCTAAGAAAAGGTACACAAGAGGTGATCAGAGAAAAATTTTGATCGATGGAGATTTTGAAGCCTTGAAAAATTTGAGATTTTTCCCTAATTTTAATACCCCAAAGAAAAGAAGAACCAAGACCTCTAGAAGACCCCCTTCACCTTCTAGTAGACCCATCATATCAGCAATTTTCCAAGCCATTATCCCACCAGGTACTATAATACCTTTAGTTTTTGATACTCAACCTTTGAACTTCCAACATCCACTCATGGTCCCCAATCAGTCATGGGGTCAAAATATAGGCCCTTTGAACTTGGGGTTCAAGGCACCTACTGCTCTTCCAAAGGGAGCTAATCAAGTTTTACCTAAGTTTAGTGGAGATGGAAAAATGACAACTAAAGATCATTTAAGTGATTTTGACATAGCATGCGGTATTCTCAGTGTCCCTACTTAGGAAGTTGCTATGAGGCTCTTTGTAAGGACTTTGACTGATGCTATAGCTGATTGGTTCAATCACTTACCTAATGGCTCTATTACTAGCTGGGATGATATGAATGATGTGTTCAAAGTAAGGTACAAAAATCCTAATAATGAAATCTCACTATTGCTTCAATTGAGCCAGCTAAAAAAATAAATAAATGAACCTATGCAAGAATTTGTGGCTAAGCTCAACCAGATTTTGCAAAGAATTCCTACCAATTCCGCTCCTAGCAATGAAAATAAGAGGATATTCTTTCTCAATGCGGTACCTCCCGATATTAGCTTTCACCTATTAAAGGATGGAGTGGCCAATTTGAATGCCACACAAAGGCAAGCCATTGCACTTGAGGATACATTCATCACAATGGGAAAGTGGAAGAGAGAAGTTCAATCTGTGAGTGCCTCCTCATCTACTACAACTGATCCTTTGTTCTAGAGGTTGATGAATAACATGGCGATGCTAAACAGACAACAAAATAAGTCCAGTTCCCTATATCAATCTCCCTATAAAGATGTCAGCCAAAAATAGTTTGGTTAGGCCCATGGTAAGGTTCCACTCTTAACAGGCTCACAACCTAGGTTGCAGATTGAACTGACACTCAAAGAAACCGTGTGTTATTTCCATTTGATAATTTCACACGATGGTGAAACATTTCCAGACTAGCTCAGATGTCTTTAGATAAACTCAATCAAGGATACTATTGGGATTGAAGAATACAAAGAAGAAAAAACTTCTCCTAATATCAGGCACTCAAGTTCTTTTTATCTAGAATATGATTTTGACTTTGAAAGAGGCAGGGATGTACTAGTGAATCTGCAAGATCCTTCACGTCCATTCCTCACTAGAAATAAAAGAAATAAAAAATTAACTCCTAGCACAGGTACATCTGATGCTTTTCCAAGGAATAAAGAAGCTGGAAATAGTGATTCCTCATCCACCCCGAAGAACTCAAGAATTAAAATCTTACAAAAAGGTAACGTGGTTCCTACTCCTCTTGCCTTTGATTTTGTTGAATTTTGTAAAACAACTTCCATTACCATCTCCCCAGCTGAATATTTAAAGATGAATCCTAGAAAATTAGACAAGTTGGTTAAATATCTGAAAGGAGATTCGAGTCTAAATACCCAACCAAATAAACCACTTATAGGAGAAACAACCTTATTTGAAGAACCTCATATTTTTGTGTCCGAAGACACCCCATAGATACCAAATGATTCCCCTTATGTCAACTTTGTAGAAAATGAGATAGAAGAAAAGAAGCGAAATCCTTTTTATATCTCTTTCCTATTAAATGGGCAGAAACTCAGTGATTGTATAATTGACTCTGGTGCCTATGATAATATAATTCCCACCCCAATCGCCAAAGCCCTCGGTCTTACCCTAACCAAGACTTTTGGTCATTGCTACTCTATGGATGGAAAACAAGTGCCTTTGATGGGGCAAGTGAAAGATGCACAAGCTGTCCTCACTATGTGTCTAGATAAACATTTAAAGTTAACAATCCTAGTAGCAGACATTCCATCTAGTTACAATATGTTACTTAGTAGGACCTTCTGTAAAGACATGGGAGGCGACATAAAGATGGACAGGTCTAAAGCAGTGATTCCAGTAGGCAATAAGAAGATAAAACTTGAGCCATAATCTAAAAAAAAATACACTGTAGTTCCTTCAGATAATCCAAAAGCTCAGATCCTCTTTCAAGAATGCCATTTTGGTAATTATGTGGTTTTATCTGACGGCAAAAATGAGCCTGTTGCCACCGAATCAGAAAATGATGATTTGTAGAAAATGGAGTTCGATGGTAGTTGTTCTAATTCTGGATTAGAAGTCAAGGTAGTACTTTTCCCCCTAATGGAGAGTGCATTTGTTTATCTTTTAAGCTGGAATTCAGAAATACCAATAAGACGGCTGAGTATGAAGCATTAGTGTTAGGTTTGGAAGAGGCAAAGCTAAGAGGGGTTAAGAAGTTAATTGCTCAAGGTGATGTTGATATGATTGTGAAGTAGGTAAGAGTACAATTCTCAGTCAAGAATGAAAAATTAAACCACTATACGAATTGAGTGTGGGATTAACTTGAATCTTTTGATGCTTTTTCTACTGAGTTCATACCCAGAACCTTAAACACTAAAGCAGATTATTTAGTAGTTTCGGCTTCATTACTTTTGCCACATCCAAATTTTAAAACCTAGAGTTACAAGATAGAAATGGTATATCAACCTAAAGTATGAGATAATGTAGAAAATTGGCAAGTATTTGATGGTGATTCCTAGCTCAGTGTTTTCTTGGGATGTATTAACAACTTTGCAAATGTTTATTTTGAAGGTTGTGAAAAATGAGTGTAAGGAAACCTGTGAAGGCTTAGTGGAAGATGATGGAATTATACAACTCAAAGGAAACAAAATCCCTAAGGGATTGGTCTCTCTAGAAAATTTGTTTCAGAGAAAGGATGACAGTACAGTTAAGGAAAAAGTGTCTCATGCTCATAATCCTAAGGAATACGACAAAATCAATATAGGTGATGAAGATGACCCAAAATGAATTCCTATAGGAAAGGCTTGTTCCCAACCAGAGAAGGATGACCTCAAGAGATTATTGACAGAATGTAAGGATGTTTTTTCTTTGAGATACAAAGATATTAAAAACTTCAGAGGTGGTTAGTTCAGACATCACATCCTTTTGAAAATGGATGCCAAACCTTTCCGCCAAAAGTTGAGAAACTATAATTCGAAAGTGTCTGAAGCCATATTGAATGAAGTAGAGAAGATGTTGCAAGCCATAATTATCTACCCCATTCACCATTCAACATGGATCACCAATATAGTCCCTGTAAGGAAAATTAATGGTGAGATCAAGATTTATGTAGATTTCCCGAACTTAAATCAGGCCAGTCTCAAAGATAATTATGCATTGCAAGTTATGGAACACGTTCTTTAGGGAGTATCAAGATCAGAAGTAATGTCTATGCTTGATGGTTATTCTGGATATAATCAAATTAGTTGGGCAAAAGAGGACCAGCATAAGACAACCTTTATAATCCCTTGGGGTACTTTCGCATACAATAGGATGTCATTTGGATTAATCAACACTGGTGCTACTTTCCAGAGGGAAATGAATTATTCATTTGGGGATCTTCACAATAGGATCATTGTGATCTATTTTGATGACTTGACCGTCTTTTCAAAGAGCAAGAGTTGTCATTTGAAGGATATTGAAATAGTATTCAAAGGTGTAGGAGTCATGGCATATCCCTAAATCCAAAGAAGTTAGTCTTCTCTATTGAAGAAGGTAAATTGTTAGGGAATATTGTTTCAAAGAAGGGTGTCAAAATTGATCTAGATAGGATCAAGGCAATTCAACAACTCAGCTTACCTTCCAGCGGAAGTGGCTTGAAGTCTTTTTTTTTCCAGGTGAATTTCTTAAGAGCCTTTGCCCTTGAATTTTCAGAAATAACTAAACATATGGTAGACATGTTGAGTGAGAAGATTCCATTTAAATGGAATGAAGAAGGGAAGAGGGATTTCAATGATGTTAAAGTAGCATATCCCAAGCTCTTGTTCTGATAAGTCTAGATTTAAAAAAGGACTTCAACATCTATTGTTATGCATCGGAGCATACCCTATCAGGTATTTTGATGCAGAAAGATGATATGGGATGGGAAGCACCTATTTCTTTCATGAGAAATCCGATGAAGAAAAATGAACTCAAGTATTCCCAGATTGAGAAGCATGCCTTCGCTGTAGTAAAGGTAGTAAATCAGTTTAGATATTACATATTACACTCCCATGCTACAGTATATGTCCCAGAAACGGTGGTCAAAAGTGTCCTGACTCAGAAAGAGATAGGAATGAATAATAGAGCAGTGTAGATAGCCAAAATCTAGGAATATGATTTTACCATCAAGCCAACTAATTTGGTGAGAGGATGGGGATTGTGTAAGTTATTAGCCAAAGATAGAGAACTAGCAAAAGAAGAAACTAATGAAACCCCCACGATACTGCTGGTATGTTTAACTGACCCATGGTTTTCAAATATAACATATCTTCTCACCTATGGGGAGTGCTCTGAACATTTGAGCCCTCGAGAGAAGCGTAACTTAAAAATGAAGGCTTCTAAGTATGTGATTTCACAAGATGTGTTGTATAAAAAGAGCATCGATGGAAATTTCCTAAGATGTGTAGATGCTGCACAATAGAAAGAGCTACTAAGGACTTTCCATGATGAATCTTGTGGAGGGCACTTTTCCTCTATTGTTATAGCTTTCAAGATTCTATAAAATCATTTCTATTGGCCTGGAATGTTCAAGGACAAGTATCACTATGTTAAGAATTGTGAGAAATGTCAGTTATTTACTGGGTGCTCACAACTTGCAGCATTTCCCCTCAAGCCTGTGATCATTGAAGAGACTTTTAAATAGTGGGGTATATATTTTTTTGGGCCACTAAACCCTCCATCCAGTGCGAGGCATGTATACATTTTAACAGCCACTAATTACTTCACCAAGTGGGTGGAAGCGGTCCTGACCAAGAAGGCAAATTATCAAGTTATATGTGACTTTCTACTAAACTATATCTTTATAAGGTTTGGGATCCTAGTCAAGATAGTGGTGGATAATGATACATACATTTCTTCAGGAGAAATTTTAGATTTTTTTTATGAACATGGGATATCTCTATCTCATTTGTTAGATTACTTTCCACAAGGAAATGACCAGGCAGAGTCCAACAATAAGAATCAGGTAGCTATAATGAAAAATTTGTTGAATGATAATCCTTGTGATTAGCATAAGAAGTTGTATGAGGCATTATGGGCTGACATAACTACTCCCAAAAGAGCTATTAGCATGTCCCCTTTTGAACTTGTGTATGGGATAGGAGCCCATGTATCTTTACCTTTGAAATTATCCATAGCTAAGTGGCAAACAGTAATTGAAGACCAATATTTTCAAAGTTCCCTCGAGAAATGCATCATATACCTAAATAAACTAGAAGAGGAGAGGGATGAATTGATGGATTATATTATAGAGCATCAACTAAAATTTAAGAAGATCTTTGATATGAGGGCTCGTACTAGGAAGTTCATGCAGGGAGACAAAGTTCTTTTGTGGGGAAAAAGGAAGGCGCCCAAAGGTTCCCATGGGAAATTTGAATCTTTGTGGAAAGGTCTATTCATTATCACAGAGACAATTGGTTCCAATGCTTTTCGTTTGTCTTACCCAGATGGTGTCAGTCTTTCATTCACCTATAATGGGCAGGACTTGAAGTTGTTCAAGTTGTAATGGTGTTCCAAGTCTCCCAATGCATATTAGTTAGTTTCCTTTGCTTTCCTTAGTTGTAGTTCGGTTGTGTTTTCCTTTTTCCCTTCAGGTTTTAGTTTTTGCGAAACCAATATTTAGAGCTCTCTATAGTTTTGACAACTTGTAGTTCCCAGACAGAGCCAGTGTTAGGGTCTATTTGAGTTTCCATGATCAAAAGCGTTAACCCCCTTTTTGATGTTTTCTTTCAATTTTTTCCTAATCCCCCTTATGCTGAAGAAGTCCAAGTGAAAAGAGCCTTGTGAGGTCAGATTTACCTTCGAACTTATTCTTTAAATGTGTCATGAGCTCGTCTTGTGAAATCCGGTTCTTTAGGTCAAATGTTGGTATCAATATTTTCTTCATGAACCACTTTGAACCTTGATTCAAAGTAGCTCAACAAAAGTTTGTGGCCTAATATCAGTAATTGCAGGCCGGACTCGTGACACATCCTCAAACTGCTTCAAACCACTTTGAACCTCAGTTCAAAGTAGTTCAAAGGAGGATTCAAAAAAACACAAAGGTGATATGACAACTTAGTTGATGGCTGATATGACGCATCAAAGCGTATCCACCAGAATGATAGTATGGTTGATTTGGAAAAGTAGTGGCCATGTGGGAAAAGTCAAGCTGGCAATGTGGGCTAAGGTAGATGTTTTTTTGGCACAAATAAAGGGATAAAATTTAATGCAAAAATAATGACTTAAGGGGGTTTAATCAAACAAAGTGATGGCCAAATGTCACATCAGAAGCTTCATTTCATTCTAGCCTATGCACAACATTTAATTATCGTCTCTTGGATGATTTTCTCGCTAGAGTGAGTTTTCTTTAAATTCCATCCTTCAAGCTCATTTCCTTTTAGAGCTAATTTGTGGAGTCTCAGCTGCGAAGGATAGAAGTTTTGGTTTTTCCAGTTTAGTAGAGAACAGGTAATGCCCAATAAGCCCTCTATCTGCTTCCTATTTTCTACCTAGTTATGCACTTTTTCCCAAAGATTGCAGTCTTTAATTTACTTGGGTAAAGATAAAAAGGATGAGGTCTAGCATGCATTTCTTCGGAAACACTACAAGTCAAGGTTGTAGAACTCCAGTCATTATAGATATAGATTTGTTGGGAGTCAAAGTAGAAAAGGTAGTTGAAGTTTTGAAAGACTCAGTAGAGGAGGAGCATACTGTATAATTTGTCTGGTGGTTTACTCCAAGTCGTTGCCTTTCCCCTAGCTGTGATAAGTCCATAACTAATTCAACAATGTATATACCACTATGATGTCAAGTTCAAAAGTGTGTTGAGTAATGAGGGTAAGTGTATTTTGACCATAAATAGAGAGACAATAATGTCAGTTTTCAAAATCCCAAATGAAGCTTTTTCTAGTTTTACCCCCACTCCGTCGCTTGCACAATTATGAGAAAAGAGTGACAAGAAGCTCAGTAAAATTGCCCGAAAATGGACTATATCAAACTACAGAGGTAGTTCCAGATTACCCAAATTTTTAACCAAAGACCATATGAAAAATCACATCCATAATATCATGGTTTTGTTGCATAGGATAATGGGTTCAGAACAAGTACTTCTTTTTGAAGACTGGATGTATCACTTTATAGAAATTATGTTGGAAGCAAGACATAGTCTGGACTGGGCTGAAATAATCACAAGTTCACTAAGAGACCAGATCAAACAGGCACAAGCTACGCAAAAATAATTCTATATGTCCTCCTACTTAACCTATTGTCTTGCATGCACCCAAGATCTTACTGGCATTCCTCATGAGCCATGGAATGAAGATATAACAATTTTTAATTATTGTCCTTTATTAAGGAAAGACAGGATTCTAGAAGAATATAGGATAGTTCATGATGTTTTTCTTGGGAGATTGTGTAATCAGTTAGTTGGAACCCCAAATCAGAGAATTTCCCTAGAAGCACAAAAACTGGTTCAGAGCTTCGTGAGTTTCTATATCCAGTTCCCTTGGTTCACCTATTTAAGAGTCAAAGGTTTTGACAAAGAACCTCTTAGATTACCCAGGTTATGCTTTGATTGTTTCATTTTTGCAGAAGTCTGTAGACAAGTGTTTACAGTGATAAAGAATAATCTTCCCGAAGAGAAGTGGGATTCAATGTTTCCAATAAGACTTGGAAATTTGGTATGCAAGGGTATGATAGATGCCTCAATGATAGGAAATAATTTAGTTGGTTTTTACATGCAATTTTATGATTCGAGAAGAGGATTTGACAATAAAGGGTTTTCCATGAAGGCTTTCAGTTTGAGAAAGAAGTTGGACCTAAATCCACATATGGAAGATTTGTGGGAAGATATAGGAGATGAAAGGGAAATTTAGATGAGGGATCATTCTAGATTACTGTTTCCTCAAATTAAATGTCTGCAGCTCAAGTTTGATGTTTTTGATGTGGTCGAAGATGAGTCAGAAATCATTGAACCTGGCTTTACTGAACCTAATGCAGAAACTTTGTTAGAGGTGGATTGGAAAAGGGATGAAGAAGAAGACATCAAACTAAGAGATAGGTTCATTCTGGCCTACATAGATGATTGGTTAAAAATAAGATACTTGCCGTCCCAGACATTGGTCCATAATTGAATAGGCTCAATCTTTAGGAAGTTATCTAGAGGGTTGATATGAAGTTAACTGCTCCATAGTTTAAACCAATTTTTTTTAGATATAATCATATGCAACAATAATAAATACCATTTAAATTTAACCATTGAATCATTATATTTATTTTCACATAATGACTAATGCATTTTTTCATCCACATATTACATGTAATCAAATAAACTATTGTTATTTATATTTTGGATATCACAAGAAAAAAATATTAGTTCCTCCTACATTTCACCATCTCCCCTATATCCAAACACCTGACACTCAACATAATAGGTCATCATGTAGTATCTATGTAACAATTGTGCACTGTAGGGTGGAGCCTCAAAACTTGTGAACTTGTTTATCTCACCATTAACCCTAGGCCTATAGATTGGATACCATAACCTCTTATACATTCCTTCACATATCGTATATTCTTGCTTGAGGGTAGCTAGGTTAATCTTCACATTGTAATTGGCACCATCCTTTATGCCGAAGATATTTCTAACTACATCCTTATTGATAATTACCAAAGGTCCATGTAGACCTTTAATTTCCCTAGTTGTACTGTTATGCCATTTAGCTAAAGTTCTAATCAAGTCTACATTGATGAAAACATTAGGGACTACCAAATTTTCTAACCCCAACTTTCAGGGATTAGAATTTGGCCAAGGGTTCTCTGATTTACTATAGAAATATCTAAAAATATTGTGCCCTCTCACTCTCATAAGGACTTCACTAGTCTTTGTTGGAATATTATTGAGCATGTCAAAGTTTTGTTTTTGGGTGTATTGACATTAATGTTTTGTCAATGATGTCAAAATACTAGTTATTATTTTAGATAGTGTGTTCAGTGTGTTCAGTAAATAATATTTCAGTTGTTCAGGTGCTATATTGAAGCTCTTGAGTTGTGATCATGAGGTACTATTCCATGGTGTTTGTAGTTGTTCTATTGAGGTTTGCAGAATTTTGGATGACAGTTTGAGTGAGGTTTGATCGAGTTGTTGGATGATACTCTTATATTATTCGTATGTATATAGGTTGAGTATTTGGATCAGTACATCTTGGATTTGATGTTTCAGAGGTTGTGAAGCTGGTGATTACATGGTGACTTATCATTGTGATCACAACTAGTGTTGTTTAGGATTCAGAGTGTGACAAGCTATCTTATGTTTTGACATAGTTTGGTATTTTAGTGTTCTTGTTGATCATAGATGAAGATGAGTTTGGATTTCATTCTAGAGGGTAGTCATGGTTCTTTTTGGTTTTCTTTGATTGTGTAGTGATCATGATGTTGGATTTCATTTTTCAAGGTGATCAGATTTGGTGTTTTGGATAGCATCTTGGAATTTCTTCATTTAGGTTTTAGACGACTTGATGGAGTAACATGTTGCAATTTTTTATAATTCTTAGGTGACATGCTATTGTGTTTGTGATTAGAGATTTGGGTCCTATCTAAGTCTTAGATAACTTGATTTGGATTACTTTTTAGATTGATCACATTGTTCGCATATTTTGTTGTAATAGGTCTAGTCGACCTAGTGGTTGATTCATAAATGAGGTAGTATGCGATTGTAAGGAGAGGTGTTGATACTTGTGTTCTACATTTAAGGAAGAGTTTTCACTTCATTGGAACTATATTGGCATTGGAGATGTTGTTTGCCAGTTTAGCTTTAATTGACTGTATGTCTACCCTATTGTAATTGAAGATAGATTGGTGAACCTAATTAAGGATGAGATCTATAATTTTATTATGAGCAGTGAGCTCTTGTCAGTGTGCCTATAGATTGGGTTGTAATCCTATGGTATCTTGTGCATCATTTGTTCTCTATTTTTCTCTTAACTAGGAGTATTTTTAATAGAGTACATTCATCTTGTGGGTTTGATTCCCACCAAGGTTTTCCCTTAACTAGGCTTCCTCAAGAACAAATCTTGGTGTTCTATGTTATGTGTTTTAGATCTTTCTTTTACCATTTATCTTTCAGATCTAAGTGGATAAAGTGAAATTAAAGTTATAAGGTGTGTATAACTCATTCACCAGCCCCTCTCGGTTATGCTTGACTCTTTTTGGGCCTAACAATTGGTATCATAGTTGAGTCCTTTTGAAGAATATTGACCCCTTGAAGGAGATTCATCATAAAAATTATAAGAAAGGAGAGTCTGAAGTTTGATGGAAATAAATACCTAATTTGGAAGGATGAGATGACTACCTACTTGATATGCATGGGAACAAAAGATGAATACTGGGAGTTTTTCTAAGAAGCCTTATGCTATTCTAAATTATCTTAAAAATACTATTGCAGATGAAAAGAATAAATTTTAGGAGGACATGCTAGTAAGAGAGACCTTGATTAGTGCCTTATCTGATTCAGAATATTCTCACATTTATGGATTAAGGACTCGACATGAGGTATGAAAGAAATTAGAAACTATTTATTAAGGTGATACATATGTTAAGAAAGCTAGGTTGAAGGGATTGAAAGAAAAATATGAATATATGAAGATGAGTGAAGGTAAAACTGCCTCAGTCTATTTGAAGAGCATAAATGACCAGGTTTGTACAATTAGATGTGTTGGTGGTACATTGACAGACAATGAAGTTGTATACAATATTTTGAGATCTTTTCCCGCATGTTATAGTGAGAAAGTTGCTACTATTGAGGAATTAAGAACCATAGGAGACATTTATAGAGAATCTTTGGTAGGTATAATCTGTGCCTACGATATGACTATACTTAGTAAGGAACTTTTGAAGGTTGACTATATTTAAAGATAGTGTGAATAAGTAAGACCAGGGAGAAATCTGTACAAATATAAAATTAAAACACTATGATAAAGATTAGGAAGAGATCATGGAGATAGAGAGGAAGATTGGTTAACTTGAAGCTTTTATTGAAAGAAGACTACCTAAGGTTTCTGGTAAGTATGGAGGAAAGTTACCTTTGTAATGCTTCAATTGTAATAAGATTGGTCATATTGCATCTAGATGTCCAAATAAAAACTCTAAGGATAGTAGAGACAAGTCTAATAAATATCATTCTAAGGGTCATAAAAGTTTGTATGTTGCTAAAGAAGGTGTGACTAATGATGAGTCTATTGCTAGTGAGGATGAAATTGCATTTATTTCTATTAAAGAAGATATTCCTAATGAAGAAAAAGAATTGGTTTCATGAGTTGGTAAAAATATGATTAGGTCATTAATAGTGGATGCTTTTATTATATGACTAGTGATAAGGATAAGTTTGTGAACCTTAAAGACTATGATGGTGATGTTTTTAGATTTGGTAATAATGCTCCTTTATTAATTAAAGGAAAAAGGATCTATCACTCATGATGGTAAAAATAGTACTGATGATGTCATGTATGTTGAACGTTTAAGTCATAATTTTTTGATTTTTTGATAAATATTGGATAAAGGTTACAAATTGGAATTCATAGATGGAATATGTAAGATCACTGAGAGTACAAGAAAGCTTATTGCATCAAGTACACAGACTACTGGTAATCTATTTCGTTTGAAAATCATTGAGAATAAATGTTTGATCACTAAGATTGATGACAATTAGTTATGGCATAGAAGATTTTTTCATGTGAACTTTGATAACATGGTGAAAGTTAGCACTACTGATGTTGTAAGATATTTTCCTACTCTAATGATGCCTAACAACATGTATAAAGAATGTCAATTGGGTAAACTAACTAGATCTAATTTCAAGAATAAGACATACTCTTTGAATGGGTTGTTGGATTTGGTTCATATAGATCTATGTGGTCCTACTAAGACAATAAGCTATTCTGGTGAAAGATATTTTAGGATCTTTGTTGATGAATATTCAAGAATGATGTGGATTACATTTTTGAGAGAGAAATCAACAGGTTTTCATTAATTTTAGATATTCAAGATGATGGTATAAACATAATATGGAAAGAGATTGAAATGCCTAATATCAGACATAGGTGGAGAATTTACATCCGAAGACTTTTATGCATTTTGTGAAGAACATGGGATAAAAAGACATAATTATGCTCTGTGAACCCCAAAATAGAATTGTGCTGCTGAGCAAAGGAATATGACTATCTTAGATACAACTAGGACTATGATGATTGAAGGAAAAGTTCTGCATATCTACTATAGGTAAGTGCACCATAGTTTACACTTTGAACAAAGTACATATTAGATAGGGAACATGTAAAACTTCTTATGAACTATAGTATGGTCATATTCCTACTGTGAAATACTTTATAATTTTTGGGAGTAAATGCTATATTAAGAGAGATGAGGATATTGGAAAGTTTGATCCTAGAAGTGATGGAGGAATATTTATTTGATATTCTACAAAGAGAAAAGCATATAAATGTTATAACCACAAACTAAAGAATATTTTTGAAAGTGAAAATGTTAGATTTGATGAAAATATACAAAGATCAGAGACAACTCACTGATATGACATAGTTGAATAAGACAATCAAATTATGGAAGTGCAAAATCAGAGTCAGGATGGATTGGAAAGGTAGAAAGAAATTGTGGAAAATGAAGTGGATATTGACACCAAAGGATTTTATACATAGCATACATCAAAAAATCCATGGCATGTAAGGATTAATCATTCTGAAGATGTCATTATTCATGATAAGAAGAGAGGTGTTCAAACTAGAGGAAGAATTGCTGGGGATGAAACATGTTTCTTATTTGAATTAAAGCCTAAAGATATAAGAGAAGCATGTAATGATGAGATTTGGATAAAATAAATGAGAGAATAACTTGTTCATATTGAGAAAAAACATATGTGAGTCCTTATTCCTAGACCTAGTGAAAAATGTGATTGATACTAAATGTGTATTCAGAATCAAGTTGAATAAAGTTGGTAAAGTGGTTTGAAACAAAGTGTGTGTGTGAGATTACACCTTCATAAAATTAGGATTAGTAACAACAACTCTATGGAAATAAAAGGCTATTTAATCTAAGAATTGAAGTTAAACCCATGATATCTCATGGGTCTCTATCTAAGCTTTGTTAAGAGAGATCTCAGTCTTAATCTCTCTCAAGGACAATCCTAGAATGAGAAGAAAATGATAAACATGGTCTAATCTAGCTCAAATGCTCCAAGATATACTATGAAATCAACAAATGCTTCTAAAAATGATACTCTAAATGCTATGCAAATGCTGAAATACTCTCAAAAGCTCTCAAATGCTCTCCAAATGCCTATAATAAGGATGCTTTTCTCTTGAAATTCTTGGATCCCAAACACAAAGAAAATGGCTTGTATTTATAGCAACTTCCCAAGGGTAGGGGGTAGAGTGAGTTGATCATGATCAAGCCTTGGTTGAGTAAAAATATTTGAAGTGCTTTCAAGTTGAGGGAAAATTGAGTGGTTGTTCTCAAAGAAATTAGGAATTATATAATTCAATCATTTAATTAATTTAGCCATGTAAGGGTGAATGGGTTGGATTTGATTTTGTTGATTTAAACTATATAATTAATTAATTAAAATCAATTGCATAATTTTGATTAATCCCTTTTAGGCTTGAATTTAATTATTTGATTTCACGATTATTTAATCCTTTAATTTAATTTGAATTTTTTCCACTTTGCTTGATAAATGTCCATTTGATTTTGATCCATTTTAATGTATTGAGATGAGATTTGAGGCAATTTACTGAGATTTACAATTTTGAATGTTTAAGATACCCCTAGTCAAATTTAGGTGTCTACAAATGCCCCTCTTTGAATTGATGTGCGAAGCATATTGATTCAAAGAAAACTTGATGTCTTGATCATTGATTTGATACTGATGTGCTGATTGATGCAAAACCCTGATATGAAACTTGATATGAAACTCTGATGCGCAATTTGATACGAAACTTTGATGCAAAACCCTGATATGAAACTTTGATGCAAAACCCTGATATGAAAACCCTAATTTGAAACTTTGATTTGAAACTTGATTTGAAGCCCCACTGATAAAGTTTGAATTTTTTAATGCCCCAAATTTGATACAAGATATGCTACAGAATCCCAGTTTGATAATATGATGATGCCCCCTCAGAAATGAAAGCATATTGATCTCAGATGTGAAAAATTTGATGAACACTGCTGATAGAATAGATCCAAGATGATTGCATTTTTGATAAACAATGATGTTGAAAAGATGTCGATCAAATGCCCTAGTGTGTAGACTATGCAAATTTGGTCTGACTGGGTCAAAAATCTCACAAAATTAGGGTAAAATAGTTTAAATAGGTTGAAAAAGCCAAATTTACTATTCATTTTCACTTTTTACTGTTGAGATTTTGCTTTGATCCTCTGACGACTGACAATGATGGTGGTCCCTATTTGAGAGCATCGGTTTGAGCGAGCATGCCAATAGCAAAGATCTCCTTACTACGCACCTTTGGTGAGTGGTTCAAACCTTCCTAGTGCATTTATGGCTTTTTAAATAGCATTTATTACATGATTTTAATGCTTTCTAGATAGAAAATGGTGAAATGCTATGTAGGATAGGTAAAAAGCCTCTTAGGGTAGAGAAAAGCCGCCTCTACGCGTTGAAAAGCCACGTTGGAGCAATTCTTAGCCACCTAGGAATTAGGGAAAAAATGCTACCCAATTAGCTAAAAGCCGCCTAGAAAACCCTATAATTTTAAGGCTGCCTAGGAAACTTAAAAATCCATGTAGGACTTTGAAAGGCCACTTGTAAAGCGAAGCACCACCTTCGATGATTAAAGTGCCGCGTGTAAATTTTTTAATGCTGCGGGGCTTAAAAAGTCATGTACACTTATTAAAGAGCCGCCTACCATGAAGTTTGAAAACTGAGATAGAATAGATTAAGATATTTTGATCGATCATCCAGATAACTCAATTGAATTCCAAGCTAGAAAATGTACGTCCATAATGTCACTTAGTGTTTAGGATATTAGAAAATTCATATTGATGAATGTTTGATATGCCAATCAGATTTATTAAAATGATTACAAGTTGTCCATGTGTCTCAAGATCTAGAGGTTAGGAACAATAGGTTGATGCGCTCAAAATAGAGAAAGGATAGATTTATTGTGTTTGGTTGACTTAGAATGATCCACCAATAGAAAGACTAATATGATTCACTTTGTTTCAAAATGTAGGAGCATTACCGCAAGTTGCAGATACGGGGTGTTGCATCTTAGATTTTTTATTTAGTTGATGATCTCACACCTCCTGAGCGATGGACTATCGAGACATGTGGTCTCAGTTTTCTTCTTGATATCCCTTGGTTTAAGCTGAACCAAGGTCTTTTGATAGCTATGGTAGAGCGATGGCACTCTGACCATAATACGTTCCATCTAATCCTCAGCGAGATAACTATCACGCTCGAGGATGTATATAGATTATTGAGGATCTCAACTCATGGAGAGTGGGTATATTATGATTCAGTGTATGATAGTAGTGTATGTAGACGGGTGTTTGGAGACAACACCATCATTGATGATTGCATTACTTGGGCACAGTTTGCTTCTTTTCCTACTTTGCTAGCATTGTTAGGAGTAGTAATAAGAGGATTACTACTGCCAGATAGGAGAGGTCGTGGCTTTGTGGTCAAATAGGGATAGATATTGGAGGATTTGATTGCACATCCTCAGATATTCAACTAGGGTTCCTATGTATTAGCACAGTTATACCATAATTTACATGAGGTTGTATATAGGCGCAGTGCATCTCTTTTAGCAGGTGTAGTTTTTTTATAGCTGTGGACTTGGGAGCATATACCTATCACAAGACCAGTTTCAACATGAGTGTGGGCCCGAGGGTATGTGTATGCATTTTTGTATGATGGCATGGTTGTCAGCATCGTCTGGGAAAAGTTGAGTTTTGGCGTCGTACTATTGATGATATTGATCAGGTCATATGGAGGCCATATCGTCTCTGTAAGAGGTGGCAAGAGGATGATGATGAGTTTCCATATATTTTTTCTCCTTGATGGATGATTGGTCGATCGCCACTATGTATCGAGAGATTTTTCTTCAGGAGAGTGCTCCGTCAGTATGGCTGGGTTCAGGACATGCCCCAGGGTATGGCACTTTATGCTAGAGTACACACTGAGAGATCTATGTGGGGAGCAAAGGTTGAGTATCAGTTGGCTTATTTATAGATTGATCAGGTGGGATATGTTATGTGGGATATGATGACACATGTAGCTGATGCAGGCATGTCAGCTGAGTATCAAGAGTGGTTCCTGCGACATCACTTTGTCAAATTTACAGATCCAACAGAGCCTATTCCTGATGTGGATGAGCTTTCTGATGATGATGGAGAGGATGCTGATGATGGTGATGATGGCAGGAGACCTCAAAGATAGAGAGTTTAGAGGGCACCTAGGGATCCTAGAGCATAGAGAGCTGTAGGACCTTAGATGTTGGGTGGTCATGTTAGAGGTCGAGGTGGTAGATTTAGGAAGACTAGACAGAGATTAGCGCAAGCACAGGTACCCCAAGGATAAACTCATTTTAGAGTTGGTGCAGAGTGGGCTAGGTAGAGATAGAGACGAGTCTAGGTGGCTAGACAAGTTCTATTATAGGGACATATTCTGCAGAGACCTCCATCTCCACAGAGACAGGTTGATCCTCAGAGTAGCATGGCACTGATGATACCATAGGTTCCATTAGCGCCCTAAGCACCTTAGGATCCTCCAGCATCATAGGCACTTCTAGTTCCTCCCATTTTGGATGGCTTAGTTTAGGATGTGCAAGGTTTACAGGAAGGGATGACTGCAGTTACTGGTTGATTAGACTAGGTCACAACTATGTTGCAACAATTTTTGACTACATTAGCTCAGTTACCTACCAGTGCGAGCACTATTCAGGCACCACCTAGTACACAAGATAGATCAGGTGACAGGGATCCTGATGGCGCAGGTGGTTTAGGTATAGGTATTGCTGGAGATGGATCAAGTGCCCCTGTTGGGTCAAGAGACAGATTGGGATCTATGATTTTTGGATATTGTATTGATGTATCATATGTATTTTTGAGCAGGAATTTGATGTATGGATCATTTGTTGATGTACCTTTGATGTACAGATTTGTGTTATATACATTAATGATGGACATTTATCTACGATGATCTTTGATTCCTCTTTTGATGATGTTGATATAAGATTTCCTTTTATGCATATCTACATGCTTCTATGATTCTTTTATTTCCATTATGTGATGGATGCAATGTCTTAGAGTAGGACATAGATAAATGGATGCAAATGATGTTAATGCAACTTAATTCTATATGATTTTCAGATTAAATCATGATGTATGTATGTATTATGCAATGCAATGATATGGATGCAATACTTAGTGCAATGATAAATGAATGCAACTATCTTTTTGATTTTGTGGATGTATGCAATTTAATTTATGATGTGCATTTCTAAATGATTTGGATAAAGGAATAATGATTAATGTTTCTTTTCTTTTCTTTTTCTCTTGATATGAATATTTAATGAATAATGATTAATGATTTATGAATGCAAAAGATAATCTCATATTGATGACTTGAAACCATTAAATTGATGAAGTGTTGCCAGCTTTAATTTCCCCCCTTGAACTTGGAAAAGTGCTAGAAATACAAGCCATTTTAATCTAACTTGAAAATGAAATTAATCTAACATGAAGATGCAATGCAACTAATTGTCCTTGAGGTTTGTGAAAGAAATGCAAACAGAGATATACTTTCATCATTGAGCATTGTGGAACTAGGAGTCAATACAATCCTTACTGGTGCCAGTGCGACCATAAATATGAATATGACTTTCATCTCATGTGGTAACCCCTTCTGTGAAACCAAGTACAACCCTCACTAGTTGAATGACTAACTATGGGAGTATGAATACCGGTTTGATCAGATTCAATGTTGCAAGTGGATGTTGGTATTAAGATATTGAAAATATAAATATCCAAGGTATCCTTTTGTGTGAACAAACAAAGGTTAACCCTCCTTCCTATTTGAATGTCCTCGATGGTTCTTTGATGACCATTTCATTAGACTAACTCACACAAGTTAAAATTTTTTCCTCAAGACAGTCACATAGAAGCTTAAGAAAACATCATGTCTCCATCATCGCTAATATATTCGAGACATCATCGATTAGCTAAAAAGAACATGACTTGAAAAGTGTCAATGAAAAACTCATCAAAAATTTCCAAGTGTTTGTGAAATGTATCAAGATTTTCAAATAAAATTTCCAAACAGTTTGATCATTTAGGGTGTGTCAATTTTTAATCCTGATAAAATAAGTCAATGAAACTCAAGGATCATGTTATGTGATCGAACTATTTACGGTTGAACAAGGATATCCATCAAAGGTTCCAAAAATCTCTCTTCTAAATCTGAAAATATGCTTTTGATGTGTGACCAAGATGTTGCACTATTGAATCCGTTTGGTACCAAAAATCTATGATGTGTGCCCCCAAGTGATAAATGTGATCAATGTGAAACTTAGGGCAACTGAACCTATAATGCGGCAAAATGCAACTCTGAGACTTTACTGGGACTATGCACAAATGATAGATGCAATGAGGATATGGACAAATGAGATGATGAAACACAATATGTACAAATGCAACCAAGAAAGACCTAAGGGACAAAAGGCGCCTATTTCAAGGTTTTTCACCTCTTGGGATTATTACTCTTTTTCTCTCTCTTTTTTTTTTTTTGCTACCAAGGTGCCTATTGCTAGGTTTTCACCAAGGCACTTTTTTCTCTTTTTTCAAATTTTTTTATGTTTTCTCTTTTTTAATATTTTTGGCTTTTAAAATTTCTGATTTTTTTTGTATTTTAATCTTTTCTGATTTTTTTTGTATTTTTGAATTTTTCCATGTACAAAGGTGATGCTGAATCATCTGATACTCTCAACTTATACTCTTTCCTCTGATACTCTTTCCTCTGAATCAGGTGTGAAACCTCTTAAGATGAATGCTATTAATAGGTTCTTGCTATTCATCACCATCACAATCGGTCAATTTGTAGGTCCCCATTCCAAATGAAGAAACAATGACAAAACGACGAAGCCAATTTGCTTCCCTCTTTCCTTTCTTTTCTCTATCAACCTAATTTTTTGGATTTTCTCTCAATACTAGATCTCCTACTTGAAAGGTTCTTGGTTTAATATGCTTGTTATAGTTCCTTGAAATTTGATTCTGATACACTTTCAAATGA
>MU224839.1:785623-805509 GCA_018584345.1 Thuja plicata | reverse complement strand
TCAATGCACAAATGCATCAATCAATCGAAAATAAGGAAAAAGAAGAAAGTCTTACAATCCCGAATAATGGATGAAGAATATGTAATGGAATTGATTGAAACCTTAATTAAAATAAATTGAAGACAAGTACTAACCTTGAAATATAGAAGATCTGGAAAAGCCTATTTTCTAATGTATGTGTTGAGTTTCAGGAAATTCTGCAACCGGATCAGGAACAGAAATGCAGAGATGGACAAAACCCATAAATATTTTCCTTTTCTAAATTAGGTCAACCTTGAACTCTTTGTGGGGTGCAATTGTACCTCAAAATTTCAACCTTTACCTACACTTCTCTGATGGAAATTTTTCTCACGGATCCCTGAAGTTGGCCAAAAAGGGTATCCAAATCTGCTCCTAAATTTTCTGTCTTGTACCTGTACCTACAAGAAAAATAGTTTTGTTTGTTGGGGGGAGGGGTTTGCCTTGGTTAAACCCTAGTTTTTGAATAAACCTTAAAGTATAATTGAAATTTCATATATAAACAAAGTAAATAAACAAATTCACCTTTCTTGTATAGAAACCCTTGTGGAGGATTTGAATCCTTGGATCCATAAGTAGGTATGTACCAAAGTAATGTAGAATGTAGAATGTAGGATGTCTCAAATCAATTTATTGTAGATCTTCAACACCAATCTTGAATGAATCTTGGAATAGGAAGAGGCTTGCATGGATGTGGATGGAGAAATCTTCAACATGAGGGCTCCATAGATCTTGAATACTTCAATGGCTACCAATGGATCTCCTTGATGAATTGAATGCTTGAATATCTTCAAACTCTTGAATGCTTGAGAGTAGATGCTTGCTTCCATAGATAATGCATAGAGTTTGGATGGATGAAATTTCTTCTTGCATCTTAGCTTACTTGTGATTTTCACTCTTAGAGCTTATCATTCTTGCTTACTTAGATAGTTAAAGAAAATGAGAGAAGGCTTCATTATATACAAATCTAGGGAACAATCTTCTAGAGAGACCTAAATAGGATAATTAAATTCCAATTATACCTATAACCTTAGTAGTGGACCTATATTAAATATAATTTCAAGATTCATTTACTCAAAGATCAAAATAGCTGACCTGGAAGCAGGAATTAAATATTTCTGAAGCCCGACATCCAGAAACCCCAGAAACTTGAAATTTGGACCCTAGATCAGGGTCAAGGTCGACTCTTACCTAGGTAAAGGTCAAGGTCAACCTTGACATAGGTCAAGGTCAAGGTCAACCTTGACCTAGGTTAGGGTTGAGGTCGACCTTGACCCAGAAGGTCAACCTTGACCCTGAGGTCAAGGAACTCAGATTTGCAGATCAGGGTGCCAGAAATAGGTCAAAGAGAAGTGGAAAATGGGGCAAAATAGTGGGAAAATCCTGATCCAAGTCAGAGAGCCATTAGAGGTGCTTGACATGACCCCAAACAACTTACTCGAAGTGCTAAACCAGTCAAAAATGGAAGTGTTTCCATTTTTTGACTATACATTTAGTCCCCACTTTAGCAAGAGTATGGACTCGATGCAAACTCTTGGTAAAGGAGATCATAAAGAAAGGATAATCTTATTGAAATCAAAAGGGAAAAAGGAAACGTCAAGCCCCCAAGGAATTAAGGATTTATCAACCTTAAGATCATGATAAGAGAGACATCACCAGTCAAAGGAAAAAAAGAGAGGGTGTGATTACCTCGCCCAATGAGAACCTATGTCCCATTGTGAATCACACAAGGAAAAAGTGCAATTGGAAAGATGGAGTTGAACCACCTAGTGAATGTGACTACTCACTAGTCAACTCATCAAGGTTTTACCCTTAGGAATATTTTGTTCCAAAAGAGCAAATTCAAAACATAGAAAGATCTAGCCTTAAGGACACCTTCTGTCATTAAGGGATCAAAATATTGTAAATTGAAACTGGAGGGATCAAGAGATCCTATAAGGTAAAAATCCATGCTTTAAGGATTAGTCTTTAATCCATAAAAGGAGAAAAGTTTTTAAGTTTTGAAAATATTTTGAAAGTGTGTGTTTGCAAAAATGTGAGTAGAGAGTATGCCCTCACATCAAACTCATTGCTAACACTCTTATAGGAGCAATGGCTTTAATGGAAACATAAACAACTATAGTGGTTATGTTTCCACTACGAGATGCCCCCAAGCAAAGACAAATCAAGGGAAATTCCACATAAACATACAAATAACACATAAGGGATCTACCTAATGTGGGGTAAGTATGATCATAAGATAATATGTATATATAGTTATGATATTATTGCAAATGAATTTACATCATTCCATAAGGAAAGTAGAACTACAATCACAATGGAGGAAATAAAATGCAAGAGTTACAAAGAAGAGTCTTTTCAGACCACAACATGGAGACTAAAAAGAATCAATGCTACCATGTCACAAATCCAAGCAGACTACACAAGGAAAATATTTAGGAACAATAGCACAGGTACAACATAACATGAAAATAATATATCAAAGAATAGAGATACATATAGAAGAATTGTACAATAGGTTTGAATCCTTTATCACCGTGCACCAACAAAGTAACAAGGGTAGTATAAAATAATCTAAAAAACATTTAGCAAATACATTACGGGAGTAGCACAATACAATAGGAAAACACATAAAAGGATACCATGGAGGATAATCCAATCAAGGGCATCACTTAATCTCCCCATCTCATTTTATATCATTTAGGGAAGGTGGGAAACTTGGAAGAGGGAATATATCCAACACAGCAGGAATAATAGCCAGTTCCAAACAAAGATCCTCTTGAGAATCATGATGTTCAATACTAGGTGTAATTATCAGTTGTGTGGAAAGCATATGAGGTAAATTAGTATCAAGATCAATAGTCTCATATTCATCATTAGCATCAATAGGATCTTCAAGTGTATCTTCTTCATCAAAATTAATCAAAATAGAATCTAAGATGTGAATAGAATCATCATAATCATTCATCTTAATATCATTATAAACATTAACTTCCTTCAACACATCAGGCATAGGCTGGTCAAAAGAAGGTAAATAATTTCAAAGAATAGAGGCACGGGCCCTAGCGTGAGCCTGATGCTTCTTATGACATTCATTGGTAGATTTGTTACGTTTTGTCTTGTTTGAAATATGTTGAGAACTAGGAGGAATAGAAACTGGTTCCTTCAGAGGTTCTATGAGAGGATTAGTAGGACTCTCAGTAGGCTGAAAAGTGATACTAGGAGTTTGATTAACAAAACTAGAAGTAATGGATAAACAAGGTATAAAAGGCATAGGTAAAAGACCATGTTTAAGATCCATCTTAGGCATTCTTAAATCAATAATCTTGTGATGTTTATATGATTGATATGAGAAAAAAAGGTTATCAGGTTGAGAAGAACATGAATTAGGTAATGAAGGCCGAAATAAGTCAAGGGTAGCACAATCCCTAGGCCTAGAAGGTTGATATAAACTATGATTAATCATCTTCACCTCTTCATCATGAATGAACTTAATACACTTGTGGATAGGAGAAGCAATGACATGCATGGAAGTCAACCAAGGAAAACCAAGCTTAACCTGAAATTCATCAGAAATAAAGAAAACAACGAAGGTAGTGTCCACAACTTTACCACAAAGTTCAACAGGTAAGTGTAGACACCTAAATTTGACCAGGTGTATCTTAATCATTTAAATTTATAAATCTCAGCCAATAGCCCCAAATCTCATCAAAATTCTTTAAAATGGATCAAACTCAAATCAAATGGACATTTATCAAGCAAAGCAGACAAAAATCAAATTAAATCAAAGGATTAAATAATCATGAAATTAATTAAATTCAAGCCTAAAAGGGATTAATAAAATTATGCAATTGATTTTAATCAATTAATTGTATAGTTTAAATCAAAAAAGTCAAATCCAACCCATTCACCCTTACATGGCTAAATTAATTAAATAATTAATAATTTCTTTGTGGACAACCACTTAATTTCCCCTCCATTTGAAAACACCTCAAAGCTTTTTACTCAACCAAGGCTTGACCATGATCAATTCACTCTACCCCCTACGCTTGGGAAATTGCTATAAATATAAGCCATTTTCTTTGTATTTGGGATCCAAGAAATTCAAGAGCAAAGCATCCTTATTATAGGCATTTGGAGAGAATTTGAGAGCTTTTGATAGTATTTCAACATTTGCATAGCATTTAGAACATCATTTTGAGAAGCATTTGTTGATTTCATAGCATGAATCATGAGCATTTGAATAGAAAGCACACATATCTTTGAGCATTTGAGCTAGATTAGAGCATTTTTATCAATTTTTCTCATTCTAGGATTGTCCTTGAGAGAGATTAAGACTGAGAGCTCTCTTAACAAAGCTTAGATAGAGAACCATGAGATGTCATGGATTTAACTTCAATTCTTAGATTAAATTGCATTTTATTTCCATAGAGTTGTTGTTATTAGTCCTAATGTCATGAAGGTGTAATCTCACACACACAAATGGTGCCCACCGTGGGGCTCTAGGCCTCATTTCTAAGATTTTTATCTTAATATTTTGTGTGTTTTGCATATTTTTTCTTGTTATTTTGCAAGAAACAGGAAAAGAGCCTCCTACAAAGCATGCAGAGCCGCCTGTGAGTAGTAAAGCGCTGCGTACAGAGTTTCTTTCTTCTCTGTCTTTCATTCTTAGGCCATTTGTGAGATAATTTCCTATGAGATAAAGTGTGCTGAATAGATCTATCAAGTGCCACCTGTCAGACACCAAAGACCACTTGTGAACTTCCAAGAGCCGCTTACTAGCAACTTTTGACCGCACTTTGCACTTTCTGTGCCGCCTGTGGTTTTTATTTGGCCGCCTATGGAATTTCTAGAACCGCCTATTAAGATTTAAAATCCACTTTCAAATTTTTTATTTACGCTTAGTAACAGCTAAAAGCCTCGTATTAGCTGTTAAATGCCGCGTAGATATTTTTGCTTTAAATCAAATTTCTGATGATTTGCTCACTCTTTTAACTCTCTGTGTTTTTCATTGCTGCAGATGAAAAATCATCCAAAAGTGTAGAAACCAGAGAAGCGAGTCACAAGGCCTAGCAAAGAGGTAAGGATTAAAACTAAACATGATAAACAAGTGCATCCATCTAATCTTTTGAAAAGCTTAAAAGAAGAGGAACATCTTTATGATAATCATGTCAAAGTTTTCTTTTCTTATAGAACAAAGTTTCCTACTCCTTGAATAGATTTCCATTTCTAGTTCTTTGAGCTTGATTTTTGTGCAAAATTTGATTAAAAGAGGGCTTAGGAGTGTTTTATCTTTTGAGATTTCCAAGTTTTTTTTTTACTTTGTATTTGTTGTGTTGACTAAATTGTTGGAGGAGCTAGAGTGGGAACGATCACCACTAGGTGAGTTGAAAATAAGCACAAATCAATCAAAAATGTGCCTAGCCTTTTCTAGCTTTGAAAATGAGGTATTTATCTTATCAAGCTTGCATTGATTAAATTGTGGCTTTCATTTAAATCTAGTCTAATTGGAAAAACCTCTATTTTTTCCAAATTAAACAAGCATTAGGCATATGCTCTTCACTTTTTGAAGTGAATCAAAAATTCAAACGTGCAAAGTCAATTTGGTAGAAAGACAAGGATAAGGAATTGAACCACACATTTCAATTTTAAGAACCTCCTTGTTAAGGGGTTGAAAAAGAACAAACTTGCTTGAAGTGTTTGAAATAAAGGAAGACAATAGGGATATGCTCTTCAATCTTTGAGTGAATTAAATTCCCAAACTTGTTGGAATAAGTTCAATTTTCACTTTCCATATACATGCTAGATAGAATAAAGCTTTAGAGGGCCTGCGTCCCGAGAATTCCTTTACGATGATAGTGAGAGGGAACAACCCAAAGTGGAAGATAATCGATTTTTCCATGATATCATCTGACCCACTATAAATAAATGCACTTTACCTTAATCAAAAAGTGACTAAACCTTGTGCAAGTCATCCTCACGTCCTCGAGTAGTCCTTCGGGATTGTGCAAAATCATACTTTTGTATGTGTGGGAAGTCCGCAAGGGGGTAAAGGATCTTGGCAAGATTTAGAATAGAGGTGATTTAAAACCTTGTTAAAATAGAAAACTTACCTTTGTAGAGCCATTTTTAAAAGCCAAAATTGTTTGACTCTAAGGTAGATTGTTTGGAAGAAATTCTTGTGCATACCCGTAAAAACATCCAAGAACATACACTTTTAGTATTGTTTGAGGGATATGGTATAATTTTGATGTGTTTTTTGAGCTTGTACTCTATTTTCACGCAAGATTATTTTTTGACAAATCTTATCAAAGCCTTTAAAATTTTAAATCAAAAAAAAAAAATTAAAATTGACAATTTCAACTTTGATCAGCAAAGAGCCGCGCACCAACAATTCAAAACCACATACAAACAATCCTGGACCACTTACAAATTTGAAATGCTTCTTGTAAACATTCAAAAGCCATGTAAGCCACTATAAAGTGCCACATGTCAACAATTTAAAACCACCTATCAACAAGAAAACACCTCCTGCTAACTGCAGAGTGCCGCATACAAGAATTTCAGTGATCGAGTATCAATAATTAAAGGCCGCCTACACATAGAGAAAAGCCACCCAGAAACAAAGAAGGGAAAACATTGGATATATATCAAGGGTTTGAAAATAAGAAAATTCAAGTTTTGGATACCCTTTTGAATGTTTTACCTCTGTGTATACTCAACTGGATCAGAATCCACCATTATTGGACATTTTGCAAAATCATCCATGGATTGATCACTTAAGTGAGATAAAATCCTAGGATCTTCATTTGATTTACGTAAATGCCAGTTTTTACGCAATCTCATTAAATTACGAATACCCTATAATCAGATGAATCTTATCTAAGGCAAGAGTGTCCTTTTCTAGGTGATCCTTTTAGTTCTTTAAGACCCTTACAAGAACCCATCAAGGAAACAGAACCAACAATGTCTTTTCCATTTGGCCATATAGATCCCGATCAAATCAATCATGTAAACAAGGATATGAACAACAATGGAGGATGAAATTTTGATCCTAACAACCAAGGATCCAATAAAAACAACAATGAAGCAACAAACAATGACCCTAACAATCAAGGGTTGAACAATAATAACAATGGGGGCAACATTGACCCTAATGATGAGGAGTTAACTGATAAAAAGGTTAATGAAGCTATGCAAAGTCCTTTCTTCATGAAGCTTATGGAAAAAGTGTTGGAAAAATACAAAGAAAAATACTTTTTAGACCTAGCACAAATGGGTCTCAAACTTCCACATGATTATGATGTCAACAAACTTAAATAAGAAGAAGCTGAGGCTAATCCCATTGACATCATGAACAAACAATTCCAAATTTTCCAAATGCAATTGGACATGATAAAAAAAAGTGGGGTTCCTAAACCCTTTTCTATCAAAGCTTTGTGTCCATTTCTATTTGATAAGTCTTTAATCATGGTTCCATTTCTAACAAATGCTATCTTTCACAAACTCCATGGTATTGACATTTTGCACAAACTTTGACAAACTGACAAGCATCTCTTTCTAAGGTTTTCCAAAAGTACCCCATGCATAGGATTTTCTTAGCTAGGTTTAAACCACTTGAATGTGACCCACAAATCCCCTCATGGATGTCTTTTAAAGATAATTTCAATTCATCTTCCTCTAGACATCTAAAGAGCGTTCCATCAAGACCTTTACGATACAATGTGTCAGAAAGGATGGTATAACAAGCCACTTGTCTTATAAAATTTTTCTTTTGAGCACGTGTTTGGTCTTTTAGGTAGGCATAGATGGGTCCATACCATGGTGAGTCATGTCCATTTAAAGGGGCAATAATTTGGGTATCAGGTAGGTCAAATGTTGGTTTAACCAATTCTTCCACCAAGAACTCATAATTTTCATTTTGATCCTCAACAATCTGTATACATCCTCGGGTGTGATAGTCATTTGACCAAGGGGTAAATGGAACGTATTATGGTCAAAGTTCCATCACTCTACCATAGATGTTAAAAGACCTCGATTCAATTGAAACTAAGGTAGATCAAGAAGGAAACTGAGACCACATGTCTCGATAGTCCGTCGCTCAGGAGTTGTGAGCTCATTAACCAAATCAAAAATCTAAGAGACAACACCCCGTACCCGCAACTTATGGTAATGTCCCTAAATTTTGAAAGAAAGTGAATCATATTAGTCTTTCTCTTGGTGGATCATTCTAAGTCAATCAAACACATTAAATCTATCCTTGCTCTATTTTGAGCGCATGAACCTATTGTTCCTAACCTCTAGATATTGAGAAGGGATCAATTTGGCATCATTTTAATCAATCTGATTGGCATATCAAACATTCATCAATATGATTTTTCTAATATCCTAAAAACTAAGTGACATTATGGACGTACATTTTCTAGCTTGGAATCCAATTGAGTTATCTAGACGATCGATCAAAGGCAATTCATCTATTCTATCTCAAGTTTTCAAAATTTATGGTAGGCGACACTTTAATAAGTGTATGCGGCTTTTTAAGCCCCACGGTGTTAAAAATCTTACATGCAGAATTTTACACATTAGAGGTAGCTCTTTTCTTAACAGGCGGCCTTTTAAAGTCCTACGTGACTTTTTAAGTTTCCTAAGTAGCCTTAAATTTATAGGGTTTCCTAGGTGGCATTTAGCTAATTAGGTTGCACATTTTGCCCTAATTCCTAGGTGGCTGTGAATTGCTCCAACTTGGATTTTAAACATGTGGAGGCGGCTTTTCCCTACCTTAGGCAACTTTTTAACACTCCTATGTTGCATTTCATAATTTTCTATCTAGAAAGAATTAAAAACATGCAATAAATGTTATTTAATGAGAAATAAATGCACTAGGAAGGTTCAAACCACTCACCGGAGGCCCGTAGTCAGGAGGTCTCTGATATCGACATGCTTTCTCTAAACGATGCTCTTGAATAGGGACCACCATCGCTATCAATCGTCAGAGGATTAGAGCAAAATCTCAAATAGTGAAAAGTGAAAAGGAATAGTAAATTTGGGTTTTTCAACCTAATTAAGCTATTTTACCCTAACTTTGTGAGATTTTTGACCCAGTCAAACCAAATCTGCATATTCAGCACACTGGGGCATTTGTTCGACATCTCTTTAGCATCATTGTTTATCAAAAATACAATCATCTTGGATCTATTCTATCAGTAGTGTTCATCAATTTCTCATATCGGAGATCAATATGCTTTCATTTCTGAGGGGGCATCATCATATCATCAAACTAGGATTCTGCATCATATCGTATATCAAAACTAGGGCATTAAAAATTCAAACTTTTATCAATGGGGCATCAAATCAAGTTGCACATCAGGGTTTCACATCAAGTTGCACATCAGGGTTTTGCATCAAGTTTCACATCAGAGTTTTCATATCAAGGTTTCACATCAAATCAATATCAGGTTTTGCATCAATCAGACATCAGTATCAAATCAATTATGAGGACATCAATTTTTCTTTGAATCAATGTGCTTCACACATCAATTCAAAGAGGGGCATTTGTAGACACCTAAATTTGACCAGGTGTATCTTAATCATTCAAATTTATAAATCTCAGCCAATTGCCCCAAATCTCATCAAAATGCATTAAAATGGATGAAAATAAAATCAAATGGATATTTATCAAGCAAAGCGGAAAAAAATCAAATTAAATCAAAGGATTAAATAATCATGAAATCAAATAATTAAATTCTAGCCTAAAAGGGATTAATCAAATTATGCAATTGATTTAAATCAATTAATTGTATAGTTTAAATAAAAAAAATCAAATCCAACCCATTCACCATTACATAGCTAAATTAATTAAATGATTGAATTAAATAATTCCTAATTTCTTTGAGGGCAACCACTTAATTTTCCCTATATTTGAAAACACCTCAAAGGTTTTTACTCAACCAAGGCTTGACCATGATCAATTCACTCTACCCCCTACCCTTGGGAAATTGCTATAAATACAAGCCATTTTCTTTATATTTGGGATCCAAGAAATTCAAGAGAAAAGCATCCTTATTATAGGCATTTGGAGAGCATTTGAGAGCTTTTGATAGTATTTCAGCATTTGCATAGCATTTAGATCATCATTTTGAGAAGCATTTGTTTATTTCATAGCATGAATCATGAGCATTTGAATAGAAAGCACACATATCTTTGAGCATTTGAGCTAGATTAGAGCATTTTTATCAATTTTTCTCATTCTAGAATTGTCCTTGAGAGAGATTAAGGCTGAGAGCTCTCTTAACAAAGCTTAGATAAAGAACCATGAGATGTCATGGATTTAACTTCAATTATTAGATTAAATTGTATTTTCTTTCCATAGAGTTGTTGTCATTAGTCCTAATTTCATGAAGGTGTAATCTCACACACATAGTAAGATAATAGAACCAAATGATGGATAGAGAAAACCATTAAAAGTTTGGATGAATGCATCAAATTTATCATAATAATCACATTGTAAGTTCTTCATAAAAGATTTTCTTTAGTGATGACATTGACTAAGGAAGTAGGATCAACAAGACCAGGGATAACTTTAAGAAACCCCCTCCTAGCAAAAAGTGTAAAATGTTGGCAAATTATAAATTAATTTAGGGCAAAAGTTTTTTTGATGATGGCAAATTTTTTTGCCAAAGTAGGAAAATTATATAAAGGCGAAGGCAATTTTTTCCCTGCACAATGAAAATTTCATAAAATCCTGGCAAATAATACATTAATGTTGGGGAAAATATATATTGTGTGAGGCAAATTTTTTCTATTAAAGTAAGTACATTATAATATATGAGGCAAATATTTTTTGTTGAAGGGAAAAATAATATTTGTGCTGGTAAATTTTATGTGGCTTTTGAAAAAATATATTTTTTTTTGGCTAATCTATCGTGAAGTATGGGAAAGATAAATATTTTATTAGCAATTTTCAAAAGATAGGACTTGTCAATGCGTCATGTGGGCCAATGCCAACTAATAACTTATTTGTAGATTAAGACATGTTGTTATCCATAAGCACAAAAAGTTTCATCGAAACACAACCTAACAGTAACATCCATCATTTTATAATGTTAAATGTCTTATTTGAGACCGTTTGATGATCCTAGATCAATAGCTAAAGTTTAATTTTGGCCCAATTTCTTGAAGGAAACAGAGTTCTCCAGGAATTCACTGGAATGATGACATGTATCAAATTAATCTACACCATAACTATTATCTAATTAATACAACATCACGTAATGACATCATTATTTACACGTATCAAGACTTACATCTGTTTAGGTGGACGGTTGATAATGTATCATAGTTGTCGTTAATAAAAGAAATATTTTATCACTGACATTAAATCTGGCTATTTATAATTTCACGTAGTCATGCTTTTAATATGAAAGACTATGCTTTTAATATGAAATATTTATAGAATTTTTAAAGAAAAATGAATTAATTAGGTTAGAGAAGGAATTAAGGGCTATTTATAGATTATCTAAGCTTCCTTCTTCAATTCTCCTTTGGTTTGGGTCTGGCTTTGCTAGTGCTTGAAAGATTGCCTCTGGTTTGGGTTTTTAGGTTGTATTAGTATAATTTCAGATATTGTGGTAGTTATTTTTTGAAGATGGACACTCCTATCCATCTGATAAGCACATCTACGGAGGAACATAAGGCCTTTTTGGGGCTGATCTCAAACCAAACGCTTGAATAAGTTTACAAGGAGTTTGGAGCCTTTACAAATGAGGTTGTGAGGATGGTGCTGGGCCATCAATTTTTAGAAAATGTTGATAGGTACTGAGTTAACATAGACATTACGTCCCATTTTTTGGCATCTCTTTTGGACCTCGGGGGAGAGAAGGTGGATATGCTTCCTCTGTTAAGGAAGCTATTCAAATATGAATTCCTGGGTGATGTTGTTGAGGTTGTTGTTTATGCAAAATTAGGGGTGGGGATCCCTTCAGTAAGTGATTTATGCAAGCTTTTAAAGTTAGACAAAGATGTGGCCATTCAACTTTTTCTTTTGAACCTGGATGTGTTAGAGTAGTCTTAGTATAGCTAATAATTAAATCATTTAATTATTAGTCTATTTACTCTATGCTTAAGTTATACTTAGGTAGCTTATAATTCTTTAGGGTTTCCCTTTTAGGGTTTCGTGATTCCTTTTATAAGGATTCACTTATTTGCATTTCATATTGAGATTGTATTGTATTCATTATTGTTGATAATATAGAAGCTCTTTTCTATCAACATGAATATCTCGTCTCTGGCTTTTTGGCCGCCATAGCTTCTTCTCTTTTCTATCTGTATCTTGCTTCTCTATGACAGTCTTGCATGCAGCTGTTCTTGGGAGGATTTGTGTTTATCAAATCTAACATGGTATCAGAGCTCGCTTGCTGCTCACTATTCATTTTTTGTTGAAGCAATAGAGGGTTTCAAAAGTTTTTTCAATGTTTTTTATTGGATCTGGGGGGTCTTTTTTTTGAGGCACTTTGGACCAAAAATGACCTCACAGTTGCGTCCAAAAGGCCCAAAAACCCCAAAATCCATATAAATTTCATCCATTTTGGACAACTTGGCCCCGAGGCAAAAAATTGTTGGTTTCCAGTGCCGTACGGGCTCGAAAACCAAGGAAAATTAAAAAAAAAATTAAAAAAACATCATTTTAAATATTTTTTTACCACTGCCCATACTTTTTCAATGGCGCAGCCGATCTGCTGCTGCCACTCCCTCGCGGCCCGGCCTCCGCCGGCGTTTCCACCACCTCAGCGGCTCGGCGCCCGCCTCTACCGCGCTCTGCCACCCCTGCGACCCGCTCAGCCGCTCCGCGGCCCCAGCGCCCTGCTCTGTGACCCCGTTGCCCCTGCACACCCGCAGCGCCGCTCCGCAGCCTCTCAGCGGCCCCCGCCGGCTTCTGCCCGCCGCTCCCGGCGCTGTTCACAGTCCCCGCCACTGGCCCACCGCTCCACCCGGCACCCGCCCGAACGACATTTTTTGGTAGCCCCCACGGGATCTACTGCTAAGCGGCCAGTCCTATGAGGGACCATGGGCTTTGGCCCAGCCCCTGGCGTGTGCCATGTGCCCGAGGGCCCATTTTTTTTAGCCCCTGGGGCTTTTTTTGGCCTTTTAGAGCATTTTTGAGCCCTTATCGCATTTTTGGCTCTATCTGGAGCATACGGAGGCCTTTTTTGGACTTCGTTATATCTTCGGAAAGCTCTTTCCGACTATGGTGATTTGGATTTTTGGGTCTGCCATTTTGACAGTGTTTTTTACTATCAAAGTCCGATGTCTATTTTGGCCTTCCAGGAGTCATATCTAGCTCATCTGGACTCCATTTTTGGCAAACCAGATATCGTCAGAAAGCTGGTTCAGTGAACTATTCAGTTGCAGAGGTATTTTTTCTAGATTTTGCTCTAGGTTTTCTCTCCTCCAAGTTTGGCAGTTTACGCACCCTGGTGGATTGCTTGGTTCTATAGGTCCTGGGATCTCTCCTTCTGATTTTCTAGCTCACTCTTCTTTCTGACTTCTAAGCTTGTATGCTTCTCCACTGTTGCATCTTTGTTCTATAAACGCACTGAGATAAAGTGCCTACTTCTGCATTTCTGGGATCTTGTACACCTTGTATGGTTGTTGTACTTGCACTCTATTATAAAGTGCCATGGGGGGTTATGATGTTTATGCCATTTTAGGTGCATCCACCTTTGTCAAGTGAGCGTACCTTCCATGACATTAGCCCATGCTATGTGTCGGTGACACCGCCCTTTATCCTGTGTTTGTACTTCTATTGCACTGTTCGTGTTCTTGGTTCTTTCTTCTGCAGATGTTTCTGACATTGCATTTCAGTGCTCCTGTCACCTCTCCCAGTTCAGCATTATGGGGGGTTCACCTGTTGGTTCTATTGCTTCCTGGTTTGATTGATTAGCTCTTCAGACATTTTCTTCTCTACTTGGTCATGCACTTCAATGGGGGTTCCAGCAATCTCTTCTGACAGAGTTTACAGCTTCATGGTTCAGAGATGCTTCTTTCTCATTCTTGTTCCTCTCTCTGGGACACCTTTCCCTAGATTGGAGGCTTAGTTTCCTTCATCTAGTTTCTTTCTTGTTTTGGGTACCTGATCTGGTCTTTTTGCCGGGACCCATCTTTCCTGCTTTCTATAGTAGTTTAGCTATTTTGCTTCTCCCTAAGTTACACTTAAGGGGGGGTATTAGAGTAGTCTTAGTATAGCTAATAATTAAATTATTTAATTATTAGTCTATTTACTCTATGCTTAAGTTATACTTAGGCAGCTTATAATTCTTTAGGGTTTCCCTTCTAGGGTTTTGTGATTCCTTTTATAAGGATTCACTTCTTTGCATTTCATATCGAGATTGTATTGTATTCATTATTGTTGATAATATAGAAGCTCTTTTTTGTCAACATGAATATCTTGTCTCTGGCTTTTTGGCCGCCATAGCTTCTTCTCTTTTCTGTCTGTATCTTGCTTCTCTGTGACAGTCTTGCATGCAGGTGTTCTTGGGAGGATTTGTGTTTATCAAACCTATTTGTTTAGAACCCTAAATTGTAAATGTATTAATCAAGACTGTTGATTGATGTAGATCAATGGATAGAGTTTTATCTCGAGCACAGTTTTCCTGAAATGAATGTCTTGTCAAAGTGACAATGACATTATTTAGCCATCAAGAAATTTGCACGGTTTCCAAAATTGTACTAGTATAAACTCTAGTTATTAGTATAGTGATCAGTGACTATATTAGTAATTTCCCACACTCCTGTTGATGGGACTTTGTGACTAGACCTATCAACAGATATAAGTTGTCACCGGGTACCAGGGTATTAAAAAACTTTGCTTGTAAAGGTTCTCTAGAGAATAAATTCTCTAGGCCTTCAAGCACCTGAGTGTCAGGTCTCGACGGTGCAGGGAGCTTAGTTACGAAAGTGACTGTTTTGTTTGGGGGGGATAGCTGGTTTAACTCATCTTCTTTAGGGATTTTGGTAAGTTGGGGGAGGTTTCCTGCAAGCATGTTAACTTTACCAAATAAACAACAAAAGATAGGCTAGGGATAGATTTCATTACTTCTACTTATAGTTGTGCAACATACTTTGAATATCAACCATGCTCTAATAAACTACACTAAATACTGAATACATATAGAGCCAGTGATTCATACATATTCAATAGAAAGGGGAAATGAGATCATTAATCTATACTAAACATTTGAGAAAAGGACATTAGAAACATACAACACAAAATATATTTCTAACTCGGAGATCAGAACATCAACAACATCAGTGCTAGAAACTGTTCTTCCTTATTCATTAATAGAGGGTTCCAACATCATTGGTGTGTACATTAATGGCTCCAAGGGAGCATCTAACTACTAAGAACTACCGAGCATTGAGCTCCTGCAACTATTGGAAATGAAATGCTAATAGTATTGGATTGAAAAATCATCAATTTTGCTAACCCTTGTTATGAGGTCAGAATTCTTATTTATACACATAGTTTTCCCTAAAACTAACCTAATCTAACTGTACACTCAACATATAAAATACATTATCTGGTGGCCGGTACTACCTGCACCACTTACAATCACCTTGAAAAGAGTAGATTTATGACAAGAAAGAGGAGATGGAAGAATCAGCCTAGAAAAGAGTGCCAGAGTAAGAATAGAAGAAATCTGATCTTCCCAGAGTTTGAGGCTACATGCCTCATTAATGCAAAATGTGTCTCACTATCTTTGATGCACTAGGTAGTTAATGCTGGAGAGGCACCTTGGGAGAATCACCTACCAGAGCCATCTTTCCATTTAACATGCCTTATTGGGATCACCTACCTACTGACCCCCTTATTAACTGCTTGACAATGACCGATTGGCTCCAGGGAACTTGGACATGGGTCACTGAAAGAATAAAAAACTTTGGGTTTGGAATTCTAGAATCTGGGAGCTTACGCTCAAAGAATAAAGAATTTACAAAATTTTCACCCTATTGGTGAGAATCTCTATAGTTTGGAGAACTTTACTATGCCTTGTATGTTTTGAAGGCCTCCAAAATTTGGCCATTGCCATCCTCATCTATGTCCTTGACATTACTCCATTAGTTGCTGATGATTCTGGACCTTCCTTCTATGTCTCTAGCCCCATCCTAGAGTTCCTCAGCTATCATTACAGAGTCATGAGCTTGGAGCATCATCTTGGATATTGTCAACATTTTCCCTCTGTTGAAGTCTCCGACAGACTGATACCGGTACTCCATCAGCTCATAGAATTTACTAAGGACATAATCCTCTATGGCACAAGTTTCGGTGGTGAAGGGATCAACTTGTGAAACCCTTCTAATGAATGCTTTATACAAGTCCAAAGGATACCAAACCACTGTGATCTTATCTCTTAGGGTCGTAACCAGTTTCTTGCTTACCTCAATTTTGAGGCCAAATTTGGAGTGCTGGGCCCAGATGAATCCAAAGGGATCTTCTCCTAAAATTCCTACCTTTGTGATGGCTTCTTCCCCAAAGTTTATTACTTCTTCCAATCTAGTCCTCCAGTCCTCATACTTCTTTTTGTCCCTCTCCCATAGGACGATGGCGCACCTTACCTAGCCCATAAGATTATTGACCAGATAAAGGTCCAGGAGTGTCACCTCTAAGAACTGCCTTACGGCCTTGATCTTCTCCATGATCCACCCATCTATAACCTGTTTGTTCTTCTTTATGGCTCTTAGAGCATCCAAGTCACCCTGAAGGAGCATTTTTTTGAAGGTGGAGGCTTCTAGCCGGATCTCAACTAGTGGCTATGTAAGTTCCTCCAGTACCCCAAGGATATTTTCATTCTTTTGATCTCTTTCCTCCTTTAGCTTCTATGATTGTTTATCATATCGAGCCTCGACTGCCCATGTAGCCTCTTTCAACAGGTCCAATTCACCCTACTTATCCCTCTTCTCAAGAGGTACCTCTATGACTATGTATTTTGCAGCACTTACCACTACTTCCTCTTTGTCTAGGGGAGGTGTCGCAATAATCGCAGTCATGTCTCCACACGGACTAGTCCAAATAGAGTGGAGTGTCCAAGCCTTCTTCTCCTTCAAGAGGCTCTGACTTTGTGCCATCATCTCAGCCAAGGAGAGATGGAATTTTTACACCACCGAGGCCTTTGTCTTCTTTGATTATACAAACCATTATGGTGGCGGGGGTGGCCTTTCCGCTAGGGCTTGATCACTTGAGTCTCCTTTGGGGTTCTGCTTTTCACCCTTGACATTTATAGTCTCATCAGACTCCTTTTCTTGGTTCCTAGGATTCTTTGCACCATCCACCTTTGTTGTGTCAGTATTATCTACCTCGGTGCTCCAGTCCCTAGCAGTATTTATTGAATCAATATTCATATCTTTGGGGTTCTCCCCATCATTGTGTTGTTGTTTTTCTTCTTCTTTGATCTCATCTGTTAGGACATCCTCCTCCATTGGCTTATCCTCTAGAGGTGGCGAAGGTGTCCAAACTAGATCTATTTGTAGTACAATAGGGATCAGCTTGCCAAATGTCACACTACCCTGGGTGGGTGGAGGTGTCTGGAGCATTGTTGCTGAGGTTACAGTTTCTCCCGTAGGTCTAGTTCCCTCAACCAAAGCCAACTACTTATCGTGCACTTGCCTCTTTTCTATTTTGGTCTCTAGGACCAAGATTTCTTGAACAACTGGAATGTCTACATGTTTTGGCTCCTTTTCTGTTTCTGCCTAGACTTCTTGCTCCATGGAAACTTCCTTATCCGATATCTCCCCATCAGTGGGGATTCTTTCTTCTTCTTGGGTGGAGATCTCCTCTACCACTTTCCCTATATTCCCTTGTAAATTTACAAGTTCATCCATCCCAAATAGGTCATCAAAATCATCCTACGAAGGGGAGATCTTCGGGGGATTCTCTAGTTCTGGAGAGTTTGGGATAATCTGTACCTCAGGGGAGTGGGGAATTCTGAGTTCTATTTCTTCCCTTGGCTGAGGAACATTTGTCTTTTTCTTCTTCCTCCTTGTTACCAATGGGGGGCTAACATCCAAAATATATGCATGTTCATCTTCCCCTCTCGTCCCTATTACCTGGACCATGAGTTTTGTAAGTGAAGTTGAACAAGAAGGGAGGGCAGGTTCTCTCATAATAACTGGGACATCCAACTGGGTGCTCCATGCCTCCTTCATCTGGTGGGACACTACCAGGTGAAGGTGTAATTGTTCCACAATGAGAACTATGGATGGAATCTAGGTAGGGTCCCAAATTTTCTTTTTCCTCTATCCTCACCTTGTGCAAAGTTTTTGGCCTCAAAAGTGGATCCCTACAAAAATGGGCCAACTCTTCGAGAGATTTTTGGACACACCTTCTGAAAATATGGATGACTGTGTTCAATCACATCATGGGTGATGTCCTCAATTTATGGGCCTTCTAGGGTGTCCCAGTCTACCAAAGGGAGAGCCATTTGGTCTACTCTCTAGGCTTTATACTGTGGGTCTTCTGTGGACCCGGTATCTGAAAATTCCTTTGGGAAGTTCTAAAGCTTGAGGTGCTTCATCATGCCTTGTGTCATTCTGACAAAATGTCAGTTTCAGACTTCAAAATCATACTGGCAGTCTGCCCAAAAATCTTTAATGTGAGGCTTGTCGGGGTTCGACGCCAGGGGCAGTTCCGATGCTATCTTATCTACCGAATCAAAATTCTTCTGGTCCAAGTAAAACTTTGCCAGCCCTAGACACAGAATGTTGGTGACCTTCTTCAATGCAAAGAAGGCATGTAGCTCAAGAATTTGTCTGCAATATTATACAAGAATTATCCTATCCCCACAATGTTTGGGCAATAGGTATGGTTTCCCGGAGAATCTGGTCACCCGAATGTATGAGTGTTGTTTAAAATGAATATAATAATGTCCATAAGTGTTGACCAATGTCATTGGTTCTTTTCAAAGCTGGTATCTGACATCCCGAGTGGGTGTAAGAATATTATTGTAAACAAAGGCATCGGTTACTCTAAAAAAATTGGGGAAATTGGCTTCCCATTGTATTTGTGGGAAATAGTCACATGGAGCATTCTAGCCCTTTCCAGTCCTGAGGACACCGACAATGAGTAATCCTCTAGTGATGGGTCATTTCTATGCCAGTGCCCACAAGTCATATGAATTCATGTAAAATTTAGAGGATCGAGTGACCCTAACGAGCTGTGTGTCCACATGATTGGAAATGATAGTGGCCCAATTTAAAGTTTGCCCACCGGAGGTGATGCCGAACAAGAAGTAATACATCCATGTCAAGAAATCCTAGTCATGGGATTTTCCAAAGACAATGCACAAAGCGATGATCCCCATTTGTATGCTTTCTTTGAATTTTGTTTGGGGGATCTCCAATTTTATCTTTTTGTAATCTTTCCTTGGAGTCTCAAGCTAGTTGGAGTTGAGGTATTGCTGCGCAATGTGTGGGAGCTTCTCAAATTCATTTAATGCCAGGGTCTTGGTGATGTAAGGAAACTCAGGTGCGGAAACAGCTTCCTACACTAATCTCTATAGGAAAGTATTATGCAAATTCTTTTAAATCCTTACAACTGAATAGATTCGTTAACTACTTTAACAAAGATATTGCAACCACATACCATGCATACAGAAAATAGAGAATGACACAATGATATACCCTGGGGAAAACCTTTCGGTAAAAAACCCCAGCACTCTAAAACCTGCACAATGTATTGATCAAAAAACTATTACAGTTACAATACACTTGCAATGCAAGTTCTTTCAGAAGATTTCAAAACCCTTGAAGACAAATCACGGCAGCATAAACCGTTCCAACAATACACTCGCATCGCTTCTCTTCACAACCCTAAAAAA
>MU224839.1:759747-775725 GCA_018584345.1 Thuja plicata | reverse complement strand
ACTAGTTCATTAATGTAGTTGGTTTTGATGTGAAATGGAAACAATGTAAATTGAAGTTGAAATGGAAATAGAATTTTCTCGATTAAGTAATAAAATGAAATATTTAATAATGGTAATTGAATTCATTAAGGGAACCTTAAGGAATGTTTTTTGTAAATGGTAATAATGTTAAGTTAGAATGTTAGGGAGAAAAAAAAATTAATTGTAATTTTAGGTCATAGACCTGATTCCTTATGGGTTCCCTGGCGGGGACATTACAAAAAGCTTAGCATCTGGTTTTAGTTGGAGGGTATGAGTCATGATAGATGTGTCATAGGTATTCAGATCCTCATACCCCCATGCAATAACATCAATGTATTCTCGGAGAACCGTGAGAATCTTCTCATTCTCCTCTGGGGAGCAGGAGTTGCCAATGTGTACAAACTTTTCTTCATCGACCTTGCCAATGTTAAATTTTTTGAATTTTCCTCCCTCAGAGGAGGATGATATCTTATCTCAGCCCTGGGGGTACAAATCAAAGATGCACTCAAGAGCTACCATCCCCTTGGGGATGGTGTTGGTGGGTAGATCGATGATCCTGTCATCTTCTTCACCCTACCCGGTATCGTCATGATCCATTTTCTCCACTATCTGATCCTCAAAGATGCGAACATTGGCCATGAAGGCTAGGATATGTTGGTCATCCTCAAAGTCCTAAAAGTGTGTGATATTATCCTAGATGGATGGGGTGGGGACCATCTCAACAGAAAAATTCTGGAGTCGGGAGCCAGCCATTGGCTCAAGGGTGCTGGCAAACATGACAAGGGCATCTGCAACATAGTTACATTTCCAGGGAATAAGATTGATGCCAAAAGCATCAAAGTATTTGATTAAGCTCCATGCCCAGTTGCACTATGTGGCCATCCTTTTGTCATGACACATGTATTGGCTCCAGACCTATTTTACTATCAACTCTGAATCACCCTTTGCCCGGAGGTGGGTGATTCCTTTTCTCAATGCAAAAAAGAGTCTGAGGACCAAGGCCTCCTACTCCATGAAATTATTGGTTTAGTTGAACTATAATTTGGAATACATGAGGAAGGACTTCCCGCATGGGTTGATTAATTCCACTCTATCCCCACAGCCTTGTTTATACCAAGATCCATCAAACTTTAGGGTCCATAGGTCATTATTCATTTTCTGGGGCTGAGAAGGTGAAGGGGCATTTGGATTTATTTTGGGAGGGTTGGGAGGTGATTCCTCTGGTTTTGATGGTACATTAATGATGTTTTCCTCTAGATAAGTCTCTTGTCGAGATTCCTGGACAGGCAGCACCTTAGGCATACTGTTGGATGAAGTACTTGGTCCAGGTGAATCTGCTTTGTGATCTTTCTCCCAGGGGTTGTTGATGTGGCAGGTAGTAGTGGTGATGCATTTCTCACACTCTAGCTCATAATATTGCTAGTAATGTACCCAACAGTGCCAGTAATGAGTGTGGCAGGAGTTTTTGTGTTACCTTATGAGTTTACCTCACCCCTCTTTTTTTGTCCAAGTCCTAAATTCTCTGAGCAACTATGGGATCCTCCCCAGGAGTGAAATCAAATGCTAGGATCTCCAGTGATTGATACACCCTAGGGGAAGATTTAGAGAAGAGGACTTCATTTACCCTCCTGACTTTGGTGAGGGCCTACTTCATTCTTGGTTCACTCACCACCTAGATTTGGTTTGATTTCCCCTTCCAGGGGAGCCAAAAGTGGGAGAAGTCTATAGAGAAATACCCATTAAGGGCCTTAGACCAATTTCAAGTTAATAACATCACATAAGTTTCAGGGATGTCCACCACTTGGATGTCTATTGTGCTTGATATGTGGGGGTCTTAGATGAGCTACATCTAGACATTTTTGAGCTCACCTACCATTTTCATGGCAATTTTGTCCAATTGGACTACTATGCCTTTGGATGGAGTGGGAGTGAGTCTGAGCTTCTGGCATATAGATAAGGGCATGACATTTCCCAAAGCACTAGAATCTACTAGGTAGTTTTATAGGTTCTTCCCTTGAATGTTTAAGACTAGTAGGAAGGGAGGGTCCTCTGTGTTTCCCTAAAAGATAGCCGAGTTGGCATTGCCAAATGTGATAGTCTTTGGTGGACAAGTGACGAATTTTGAGTTTCCCAAGAGCTTGAGAAGAGACTTCTTCTGCTTTGGACAATTCAAAAAAACTTCCATCAAGGTCATGGAGGTGGTGGTTTTCTCTAATGCCTTAGTGATGTCAAACCATCCTCCTGGGTAAAGTTGACTTCCCTTGGCTGGATCCCAGGCTTGGTTAGAACCTGGTCCTTTTGGAGGGAAGGGGTGATCAGTTATGTTATTCTGGGGAGGGGTATTCTTGGGAGGCATTGGAATTTAGGTTGGCCCTTTGCCAGCCTGACTTTGAGTGTTGTAAGTAGTCTGTAGGCTGATGAAGGCGTTGGCCTCAAAGGCCGAGATAGATTCATTAAAGAACCCCTACAAATCAGGTTCTTCTTCATCCTCTTCGTCTGTCTAGAAGAAGACAGTCTCACACGTAAAGGTAGTGTGAGGAGGCACTTGTGTGGAAGGTTCAAGGGAGTGGGATCAATAGTTTGTTGTCTGTCCAACTGAGAGATCATGATGATCTTTTCCAGTGTGGAGTAGTTCACCTGAGTATGAGGGTCGATGTCATGGATTCTACACCAATTAATCAGTGGATGGAATTCTATGAGCTGGGTAGAATGACTAGGTCCAACACCACCCTAAGTGGTGTTTTGGTTCAAAGGAGGGCCTATGGCATTTGTATTGTTTTTCTATTGTTGTTGGTTGGGCCAAGGCCCGTTGCTGTAGTTTCTACCTCCAAAATTGGTATTTTGTTATCCGAAAATAACATTCCCTCTCTAAGAATTGGAGTTGTGGGGTGCAGAAGCCCCACCTTCAGTTGTCCCATGTCCATCATTAGAGAGGAAACCAATAGCCCAAGGGATTCCTTCAGTTGTCCCATGTCAATCATTAGAGAGGAAACCAATAGTCACAGTCTGATGGTTGTTGTGGTGGGTTCCTAGGGAAAGTGATAGTGGCTCCCGGAGTTGAGGAAGGCAATCCTCCAGCTGCGGACGATTGGAAGAAGGGTACAATGGAGGGTTGTGTGAAGAATTGTTGCATTTGTTATGGTTGGTTCAAGGGAACATATTCTAGGCCCGGTATTGTATGGGTTTACGATGCATAAACATACCAGGCTTTTTGGTCTATTAGCGGTGGGCCCATGGACATTGTTGGGGCACCCATTGTTGGATTGGGGTTGTATCCCCCGGCCTAAGAAGTTCTGTCGGGTATCATGTTAAATGGTAGGCTCTATCCAATCGTATCAAGAGCTTTGCTCAAACTATAGGATAACTCCAGGGCCAGGTTGTAAACATTTTCCAGAGTATCTAGTCATTTGCGGTGGTGGTTTTCCAAAGGAGAGTGGAAACAATGGGGTCCAAATAATTTAGGTATGTTTGGATGGTTATGTCGATAGATGGGATGAAGGGGCCCTTGCACTACTTCAAGGCACATTGGAACCAATGGTTGAATGTGGCAAGGGGTTCATTCAGTTCCTTCCTGATGGAGATAAAGTGGTTGTGAGACCATGTTGGGTCTACATAAATGCTGAAGGCCACCAAGAAGGCATATTCCATATCTTGCCAACTATTGATGGAGTTGGCCGACAACTTAAGGTACCAGTTTAACTCATTCTATCCTAAGGACAGAGGGAACATCTGGGTCACAACATCTTGATGTTGTACCCAGTCTTGGTTCATGGCATCCTTATAGGCCTGGATATGTTCTTCTACGGTTCATGGGCCTAGATGCTCATATTTGGGATAGATTTTCTCCAGGTGCAGAGGAAGATTTTTGGTGACACCCTGGAACTGTCCCATCGGGGACCTTGTATTTCCAAAGTAGGTAGCCATCGAGGGTGCTTGATTTTGGATTGTTTGAGTGTTTGTCCCTAGGATTATCTAAGGGACTTGGGTATTCTACAGTGTATTGAATCCCCAAATAAGGTTGGTTGGTTGTTTGGTTTGTGGGGTCCTTTTCTTTCAAGAAGGAGGCTCAAGATCAACAAACTTTCCAAGATTCAAGGCTGATCAAAGAATTCTTTCAAAACATAGGGGTGAAAAAGACCCTATCTCGCTAAAAGATTGTCTCCTAAAACTATGGCTTGGGGAAACCTCGGGCGGTGTAAAATTGTAATATTCTGAAGGGGACAAGCGCATGCCCTCCTTCTAGCACCAGTTTATGTTGATGGGACTTTGTGACCTATCCTATCAATAGAGATAAGTTGTCACCAGGTACCAGGGTACCAGCCAACTTTGTATGTAAAGATTTTCTGGAGAATAAATTCTTTGGGCTTTCAAGCACTTGAGTGTCGGGTCTCGACAGTGCGGGGAGCTTAGTTGGGCAAGTGACTATTATTGTATGGGGGGATATCTTTTTTAACTTGTCTTCTTTGGGGAATTTGGCAAGTTGGGGAGGTTTCTTGCAAGCATGTTAAGTTTACCAAATAAACAACAAAAGAGAAACTAGAGTTAGAGTTTGTTACTTCTACTTATAGTTGTGAAACATACTTCGAATTTCAACCATGCTCTAATGAACTACACTAAATAATGAATACATACAGAACCAGTGATTCATACATATTCAATAGAAAGAGGAAATGAGATCATTAATCTATACTAAACATTAGAGAAAAGGACATTAGAAACATACAGCTCAAAAGATATTGCTAACTTGGAGATTAGAATATCAACATCATTACCAGAAACTATTCTTCCTTCTTCATTAACAAAGGGTTCCAGCATCACTAGTGTTTACATCAATGGCTCCAAGGGAGCATCTAACTACTAAGAACTATTGAGAATTGAGCTCCTAAAACTACTGGAAATGAAATGCTAACACTATTGGACTGCAAAATCATCAATTTTGCCGACCCTTGTTATGAGGTCAGACTTCCTTTTTATACACATAGGTTTCCCTAAAACTAACCTAATCTAACTGTACACTAAACATATAAAATACATTATCTGGTGGACAGTACTATCTGCACCACTTACAATCACCTCAAAAAGAGCATAGGTCTGACAAGACAGAAGAAGAAGACAAGAAGAGGAGATGGAAGAATCTAGCTAGAAAATAGTGCCAGAGCAAGAATAGATGAAATCTGTTCTTCCTGGAGTTTGAGGCTACATGCCTCATTATTAAAAAATATCGCTCACTATCTTTGATGCACCAAGTAGTTAATGTTGGAGTGGCACCTTGGGAGAATCACCTACCAGAGCCATCTTTCTATCTGACATGCCTTATGAGGATCACCTACCATCTGACCCCCTTATTAACTACTTGACAATGATCAATCGGCTCCAGGGAACCTGGACATGGGTCACTAAAAGAATACAAAACTTTGGGTCCATAATTCTGGAATGAGGGAGCTTACACTTGAAGAATAAAGAATTTACAAAATTTGCACCCTATTTATGAAAATATCTGGAGTCCAGAGAACTTTACTATGCCTTGTATGTTTTGAAGGCCTCCAAAATTTGGCCAATGCCATCATCTTCTATGTCCTTGACACTATTCCACCAGTCATTGATTATTCCAGACCTTTCTTCAATGTCTCTAGCTCCATCCCACAATTCCTTGGCTATCTTTATAGAGTCATGAGCCCAAAGCATCATCTTGGATATTCTCAACATTTTCTCTCCATTGAAGTTTCTGGAAAACTGATACCGGGAATCCATCAACTCATCAAATTTACTGAGGACATAATCCTCTAGGGAACAAGTCCCGGTGGTGAAGGGATCAACTTGTGAAACCCTTCCAATGAATTCTTTATACAGGTCCAAAGGACATCAGAATATCATGATCTTATCTCTTAGGGGCGTAACTAGTTGCTTGCTTACCTCAATTTTGAGGCCAAGTCTGGAGTGCTGGGCCCAGAGGAATCTGAAGGGATCTTCTCCCAAAATTCCTGCATCTATGATGTCTTCTTCCTTAAAGTTTATTACTTCTTCCAATCTGGTCCTCCACTCCTCATACTTCTTTATTTCCCTCTCCCATGGGATGACAACGCCACTTACCTGGCCCATAAGATTATTGACCAGATAAACATTTGGGAGTGTCACCTCAAAGAATTGACTTATGGCCTTCATGTGCTCCATGATCCACCCATCTATAGCCTATGCCTTCTTCTTTATGGCCCTTAGAGTATCCAAGTCACCCTCTGGGAGTGGTTTTCTTGAGGTGGAGGCTTCCAAATGGATCTCGGCCAGTGGCTGTGTAAGTTCTGTGAGTAGCCCAAGGAGAATTTCATTCTTCTCTCTTTTTTCCTTTAGCTTCTGCGCCTATTTATCATATCAGGCCTTGACTGCCTGGGTAGCCTCTTTCAATAGGTCCAATTCACCCTGTTTATCCCTCTTCTCCAAAGGTACCTCTGTGACTGTGTATTCTGTAGTGCTTACCATTGCTTCCTCTTTATCTAGGGGAGGTTTCACAACAATCGTGACTGTGTCCCCGCCCAGACTAGTGCAAATAAAGTGGAGTGTTTGGGCCTTCTTTGCCTCGGGGAGGCTCTGACTTTGTGCCATCATCTTAGCCATGGAGAGATGGGCTTTTTCTATCGCTGGGGCTTTTCTCTTATTTTCTTCTACCAATAATTATGGTGGCAGGGGGCAGCCTTGCCGCTAGGACTTGATCACCTATGTCTCCTCCAGGGTTCTACTATTCACCCCTGACATTTTTAGTCTCATCGGACTCCTTTTCTTGGTTCCTAGGATTCTCTACATTGTCCACCTTCATGGTGTTAGTATTCTTTGTCTCAGTGCTCCTGTCCCTAGCAGTATCTGTTGAATCAATATTCATATCTTCGGGGTTCTCCCCCTCATCCTGCTACTGTTGTTCTTCTTCTCTGATGTCATCTACCAGCACATACTCCTCCATTGGCTTATCCTCCAAAGACAGTGAAGGTGTCTAAAATGGATCTATCTGTAGTACTACAGGGATCACCTTGCCAAATATCACACTACAATGGGTGGGCGGAGGCGTCTGGAGCATGGTGGCTGAGGTTATGGTTGGTCTCGTAGGTCTGGTTCCCTCAGCCGAAGCTGACTGCTCATTGTGCACTTGCCTCTTTTCTATTTTTTTCTCCATGACTGGGATTTCCTGAACATCTTGGATGTCCACCTGTTCTAGTTCATTTTCTCTTTCTGCCCTGACTTCCTGCTCCATGGAAAATTCCTTTTTCAATATCTCCCCATTAGTGGGGATTGTTTCTTCTTATTGGGTGGAGATCTCCTCTACTACTTTCCCTATATCCCCTTGTAAATTTACAAGTTCATCCATCCCAAATAGGTCGTCAAAATCATCCTGCGGAGGGGAGGTCTTTGGGGGATTCTCTGGTTCTAGGGAGTCTGGGATAAACTGTACACCATGAGAGTGGGGCAATCCAAGGTCTATTTCTACATTTGGCTAAGGAACATTTGTCTTTTTCTTCTTCCTCCTTGTTACCAATGGGGGCCCGACATCCAAAATAGCTACATGTTCATCTTCCCCTCCCATCCTCATTAGCTAGACCATGAGTTCTGCAAGTGAAGGGGAACCGAAAGGGAGGGAAGGTTTTGTTGTAATAACTGGGATGCCAAGTCGGGTGCTCATTGCCTCCTTCATCTAGCAGGGTCCCAACTTTTATTTTTCCTCTATCTTTGCCTTGCACAGAGGTTCCGGCCCCAGAAGTGGATCCCTGTACAAAAATGGGCCAGCTCTTTGAGTGCTTTTTAGACACACCTTGTAAAAATATGCATGACTACGTTCAATCACATCATGGGTGATGTCCTCAAATGTTGGGGCTTTTGGGGTCTCCCATTCCACTAGAGGGAGAGCCATTATGTCTACTCCTTGAGCCTTGTATTGCGGGTCTTTTGTGGACTCGGTATCTGAAAAGTCCTTTGGGAAGTTCCAAAGCTTGAGGTGCTTCATCATGCCTTGTGTCATTCTGACAAAATGTCAATTCCAGAATTCAGAATTGTCCTGGTAGTCTGTCCAAAAATCTTCAATGTGAGGCTTGTGGGGGTCTGAAACTCGGGGTAGTGCTGATGCTATCTTATCTAGAGAATAAAAATTCTTCCAGTCCAAGTAAAACTCTTCCAGCCCTAGACACTTTAGTTCATTGTCGGCCTCTTTTACCACTACAAAGCTGCAAGTATAGTTCCCGCAGGTGATTGGGAATGAAATGTTGGTGACCTTCTTTAATGCAAAGAAAGCATGCAAATCCAGAATTTGTCTACAATATTCCAGAAGAATTATCCTATCCCCAGAATGTTTGGGCAATAGGTAGGGTTTCCCAGAGAAGCCAGTCACCTAATGTATGAGTGTTGTTTAAACTGAATATAATAATGGCCATAAGTACTGACCAATGTCATTTCTTCTTTTGAAAGCCGGTATCCAACATCGTAAGTGGGTGTAAGAATATTATAGTAAATGAAGGCATCATTTACTCTACAAAAACTAGGGAAACTAGCCTCCCATTGTATTTGTAGGAAATAGTCCCACAGAGAATTCTAGCCCTTGCTAGTGTGAAGCACGCTGATAGTGAGTAATCCTCTAGTGATGGGTTGCTGTTGTGATAATGTCCACAAGACATATGAAGTCATGTAAAATTTGGATGACTGGGTGACTGTAACAAGCTGGGCATCCACATGATTTGTGATGATAATGGCCCAATAAAATTTTTTCCCACTAGAGGTGATGCCGAACAAGAAGTAATACATCCATGCCGAGAATTCCTGAGCATGGGGTTCTCTAAAGACCATGCACAAAGTGATGATCCCCATTTGTATGCTTTCTTTGAATTCTATCTGTGGGATCTCCAATTTCATCTTTTTGTAATATTTCCTTGGAGTCTTAAGCCAGTAAGAGTTTAGGTATTGCCGGGCGATATGCAGGAGCTTCTCAAATTCATTTAATGCTAGGGTCTAGGTGATAGTTGCAGAATTGGACACATGGGGGATCCCCAGTCCTGAAGAAAATGTTGCAGCATTCAGAGACTCCAGGGGTGTTAGGTAGCCTGATGGAATAGGAGTGGCAAGAATGAAAGCCCAAACAGGCATGTTGTAGTGTTCTTCCAGTGTGAGGATAAGCTCCAAAGCCTACACTGAGCAGGGGAAGCAAGAGGCCTTAAGGATTCCAAAGGTGACCACATTAAGTGCCATAAGATCTTCAACCTTGCGCTATATGAACATTATTTTCACCAAGGCCTACATTTTGGTCCATGCTCCTACACTTGTGTCGGTGATCAACTATAGTTTGGAATCAACCTTTGATCCTAGAATATCTTCTCCCTTCAGATATTTCATTGTCAATGGGAGTTTCTCTAAGGCCTTCTCAACCTTGGTCCTGACGGATGCCCTTGTTGAAGTAGTAGTAGGGAGTTTAGGGCTTCTGGGTGGAGAAGATGTTCAAGCTTCAAACATGATTGATAAGTGAATTTCGACAACTTGCAAGACTGGATGACCATCAGTATAATTATAAAAAATTCTATAATTCTAGATTTTGGAGATTTCATCACCGCCTCACATCTGTCCTAAAAAAGGTGTCAGTTTGCATCAAACTCTGAGAATATATATATATATATAATGAAATGACTTAGGAATTTGATATAAGCCCAAGGGTTCGGGGGATTCAGGCTCTTACGATGGATGAAATTAAGGTAGAAAGGGGAACTTGGGACCCAAAGTCCAGAAAACTAACCGTTATTGACATGACTGACAATTAGCTTTACTAGGATGACATGGGGTGTCACGTGGTCATGCAATAAAGGGAGTAATCAAAATAATGTCGACAATTGTCCAAACACGTGAGAGAATGAATGCCATTCATGTTAGTTTTGAATGCTCATGTGTTGGGGAATTAAACCTGCCATTAAGACATAAATGATGAAGGAGAGAGAAAACCTACAAACTCAACCATGCGAGGTGCTGAGTTTGAGTTTGTAGACACCAGAAGCATGAGCTTGAAAATTTTGAATAAAAACAAAAGGGCATGGTGAGCTTTCCACCAAAAAGGTTGGAAGGATATACAGAAATGTACATAAACTACAAGCACCTAAATAGAGGGCCGAAGCACAAATCATAGGCCGACCAAAAAAAAAACCTATTTACACCTATTTATAGACAAATGACAACAATTTATAGTATGTACACAAGAAATATGCCATTTTACAACTGCACAGAGGGTGGACGACCCTCTAGCAGAGCCATCACACCAATGGGAGGTGACAACAAGAACAAAATAGGAAACCAGAGACAAAAACAAAACACAGAAAAAAACCAAAACAAAACTAGAAAGCATGAAGGAGAACCAGAATGGCCTACATTGGGAATGAGGAATGCGGGAGAATGAGCACAGGAGGTGCTTTGCAATTGATCAGCTTCAAATGACCATGAACACACAACTTCCAGTTACTGTTAAGCAATTTTTAAGCTCTTAGAACAAATCACACTTAATCGCTTGTTAAATCACCTTAATCACTCTTGGTAATTTATTCACAGAGAATCCTGGAGTCTGGAATCCGACTGGAACAAAGAAGAGAAAAACACTCTATTGACAAGGCTTTATGACCGGGTCTGCCAACAAAGGTAAGTTGTCACCGGGTACGGAGGTACCAGCCAACTTTGCCTATAAAGGTTATCTGGGGAAAATAGATTCCCCGGGCCTCCAAGCACGTGAGAGTCAGGTCTCGACGGTGCGGGGCTTAGTTGGGAGATGTGACTATTTTGTTTGAGGGGGATAGATAATTATCTTAACTCATCTTCTCCAGGGATTCAAGTGAGTGGGGTTTCTTGCAAGCACGCATTCATTTAACAAATAAAATTCAAAAGGTACTACAGGGTTAGAAAGATTTCATCTACCTATAGTTATACTGAACATTCAAAACATCAACAATGCTCTAACACACTACACTAAATACCAAAGAAATATAAAACCATCAGTTCATATTTTATCAGTAGCAAAGGAAAAGGAGGTCATTAATCTACTTTAAGTATCAGAGAAAAGGACATGAAGAACACAAAGCATAAAATATCATTAAACCAGAAGACAGAATGCTAACAACATCATTGAGAGAACTCTTCCTTCTTCATTAACATCTTTTCCAGCAAGCACTGGTGCGTGGTACAATGGTTTCTCCAGGGGAGCATTTAACTACTGAAAGCTTAGAAACTAAGGAGCATTGAGCTCTGCAACTAAGAACTGAGAAAACCAAATTTCTATTGACTGTGGACTGCAAAATCATCAATTTCATCGACCCTTGGAATGAGGTCAAACTTATTATTTATACACATCATTTGACCTAAAAACTAACCTAACTTATTTTACACTTCACAATATAATACTACTTTCAAGTGGCCGATACTACCTGCACCACACTACAAAAGACCTTGAGACAGAGAAGGTCTGACATGTCAGAAGAGTAAGAAAAGAAGAGAGGAGTGGAAGAATTAGCCCTGAGAAGAGAGCTAGGAGGAGAAGGAAGAAATTTGATCCCTCGAGGATCGAGGTTACATGCCTCATAAATGGGAAAGTGGTGGCCTTTCTCTGATGTGCCAGGTGTAACGTTGAAGCATTGCCTTGGGAAGACCATCTGTCACAAAACCTCTTGTTAGTCTGATGTGCCTTGTTGTGGTTACCTACCTTTTAACAACCTTTATTAACTACCTTGAAAGTGACCAATCGGCCTTGGGAACCGAGATATGGGTCACTTAAAGAATACAAAAATGTGAGATCCATAATTTTGGGACATAGGAAATTGCGTTCTGAAAGAATGAATGAATACAACCAATATGGGGTTTGCGAGATTTTCCAGAATCCAGAGAATTTTCTTGTTCCTTATGATTTTTTCCAAGCTTCCAATGCTTGGCCTATGCTTTCTTTATCTATATCTTTGATTTTGTCCCACCTACTTTGGAAAACCTCCAATGCCTCCTAAACATCCTTAGCCCGCTCCAGAGTTCATCTACCATTTTGATGGCATCATGTGATCTGATCATTATCTTCGACAATCTGGATAGCCTGCCCTGATCAAAATATCTAGTAGGAAGATACAGGGACTCCATCCGCTCATCAAACTTGCTGAGGACATAGTCCTTCAGGGTACACATCTCGGTAGTGAAGGGATCGACTTGCGATACTCCAACCATGAATGCTTTAAACTCACCCAAGGGGTATTGGGTAGCTGTATAGTTAAAAAATGGAAGCACTTCCATTGTATACATGTTTATCCTTCTGAGTAAGTGGTTTGGGGTCATGGAAAGTGCCTTGAATGGGTTCCTAATCTTGACATGGCTTCCCCCCTGTTCTGTCCCTCTTTCCACTCCTGTTTAGCCTGATTTCTACATTCTGGATTGCAAACTGGTGATTCTGGGCTTCAAGGTCAGGGTTGACCTTTTAGGTCTATGTCAACCTCAACCCTGACCTAGGTCAAGGTTGACCTTGACCTTGACCTAGGGTTCAGATCCCGGGGTCTCACAGTTTTTGGAGGTCGGCCTTTGCAAAAAGTTTTTCCTACTTCCAGGTCAGTTGTTTCAGGTTTCAAAGCGTTGATTCCTAAATTATATTTAATATAGGACCTCTCCTAGGGGTAAAGGATTTAATTTGAATTTATTCCTCCTATGTAGGCCTTCTTAGAATATTGTTCCCTACTTTCATATAAAAGGGGAACTTTCTCTCTCATTTTCTCTAAGTCTTCTAAGAATCAAGAAGTGATACTAAGTTCTCTATTGAAGCCTATGCATCCTTGAGCAATTGAGAAACATCATCAAGCAAGAAATCAAGCAAGCAAGCATTCAATCATTCAAGTATGCATTTCATGAAGGATATCCATTGTAGGCCATTGAAGGAGTGAAGATACATAGTGCCCTTTTGATGATCTCTCCATCGACCTTCTTCCAGGCCTATTCCAAATTCAAGAACCCATTCAAGACTTGGTGTTGGAGATCTATAAGAAAGAGATTGAAGACATCCTACCTTTCTACAATCTACATTTTGAGGCATACTTGTGGATTCAAGGATTCAAATCCTCCATAAGGATCTTTTCAAGCAAGGTGAATTTATGCATTTACTTTGTCCATTTCTACAATTTCAATTACATATATTTGAGGTTAATTCAAAAACCAAGGTTTGACCAAGGCAAACCCCTCCCCCACAATAAAAAATATCCTTTTTCTTGCAGGTACAGGTGTAGAATAGTTGATTTGAGACTAGATCTGGATACCCTTTTTAGCTTTCTTTCAGATGACGTGAATAGAATTTTTGTCGGACCTGTGTAGGTCAGGGTCAAGATTATTAGGTCAGGGTTGAGATTTGTGTGTCAAGGTCGACCTTTTTCATAAGATGACATCAAAATGGAAAAATATTTCTGGGTTTTGTTTGTCTCTACGTTCTGGTTTGGGATCAACTGTCAGTTTTTCCATAAATAGTCTACAAACCTCAAAAAACAACATTCTTTGATCTGCCATATTTTGAGGTTAGTGCATTTCTCCTACTTCATCAATTACTGTCATATATCATTTTCATTCTTATATTTAATAGAATTTAAGGTATCTCATTTGTTATTCTCCTTTCCAAATAGTTGATTCATTTGTGCATTAACCCTTCCTTGGGGTTGATCAACTTGGATCTCCCATTTGTGCATTTGAGGGTAAAAAGGAACATCTTATCTTCTCCTTAATCACAATTGCAATACTTAATCAATACAATTGAATTAATGTTAAGGGATTCAATACATTCTAGGCAACTTAAAGGACAATTTACACATCAATGCATTACATTCCAACATAATCAATCAATCCTTCTTAATACATCATATATTCTTAATAAACATATATCTATTTTAATCCCCCTTTTACATTTCCGTAATACAAGAAATAAATTTCTTACCTTACATTTTAGTAACATCTATTTTTTATGTTACATTTCGGTGAACCTGCGATAGACAACTCTTTCTTTTTGGTGTTAGATTTACATTGTTTATGCTAGATATTGCATGTTCTTTCAAATTGCATTTCAATTCAATAGATAAAAATTTTGTGTTAGTTCATTTGCATTGTATTGGTGTATGAGCTTTACCAAATCTAGTCCTACCTATAGTATCCCAGTTAGAAGAAGCCATAGACTTATGGGTTCCTTTGATCCTGAGTCTTCCTCTCCTTTCCTTATGATCCCGGATGACAATTTGATAACTCATGATTCCAATCCTTCCATGGAGCATAACTCTTCTCACTCATCTCATGATGAAGATGACACTTTAAGAGTTCCTCCTAAATAAGTGCAAAACCTTTCAACCAAAATTGATAAAATGGGAAATTGGTTATCCAAGAAAACCATAATCAAGATTCTATCCAAGCTATAGAGGCTCTTAAGAAAGTTCTCCGTGATAATGATCAAGGTGTTAATTTATTGCATAGTATTACTCATCTTGTGAATTTGAATGTCAAGCCTTTAATTCAAGAAGCTCAAGAGTTAGGGGTCAAACCTATTGTCACTAGTGTATGACCTTCTTCCATTCCTCTACCTAGTATTCCTATTTACACTCCTTCTTTGATAACAACTTCTCTCCCAAGCGCACCTATTCCTGTGAGTGTTCCACTGGTATCTTTACCTACCTCACAACATTCATATCATAGTATGCCTTTTATTTATACTAATCCTCTTCCAACTATGGTTCCTAATGTTCCACCAATTGTGTCTTCTATTCCTACTGCTTCTTACACTTTTCCTAGTGTTCCTAATAATGCTATGCCACCTGCTTCCTCTAATGATTCTACAATTATTAGTTTGGCTCAAACTGTATCATCTTTACAACAACAACTTGCATCTTTAACTCAATCTAAATTTAGCATTCCTACACGTGATATGGGTAGTCCTTTATCTCTAGACATCATTCATGCTACTGTCCCTCAGTAGGCTGATATGCCTCATCTTGAGAATTACAATGGCAAAGGTGATCCTGTTACTCATGTTAAAACATTTCAAATCCTTTGTAGTGATTATGCTCATGACCATAGGATTTTAGCTAAATTATTTGATAGAACCTCTTGAGATAAGGCTTTACTATGGTATTGTTCCTTACCTCCCTATTCCATTGATTCTTTTCCTAAAATTTCCATTTCCTTCATTCAACAATTTCAAAATAACATTGGACGACAAGTGTCCTTATCTAATTTAATGCATTTTAAACAAAATACTAAGGAAAAATTGACAGATTTTGTTGGTATATTTAAGCATTTGCATGCTCAGATTTCTTATCTTGTTCCTGATATTGATATTCAACATATGTTTATTTCAAACTTACAAAAATATATTAGGGATAAAATTCTTCTTAGTGAATTTACCACCTTTCAACAATTGTGTGTAGCACTTCACCATTATCAATTACACGTGAGTCAGTTTGAGAGAAACACTCCAATGGCTCCTGTTCTAGTTGATAAGGGTGACAATTCTCCTAATCCTAATAAGTTTCAGAAACCTAACAACTATGTCAAGATTAATAAATAGACAAATACGGTTGCTGATCAAGTTGCGGCTACATCTAATAATTCTCCTACATCCACTACTTTCTGTATGAATTGTACGTTTACTCCTCTCTCTAAAACTTTGCATTCTATAATGAGTAAGTTGTTAAGTGCTAGTATGATTACTTTGCCTCCTATTCAACCTCTTCTTCCTACCACGATAGCTTCAAAATCATTTGATTCTAAAGATTTCTGCCAATACCATTGCCAGAATGGCCATGACACTGAAAAATTTTACTCTCTAAAGCATAAGATTCAAGACTTAATTGATTCTAAAGCTTTGTCTATTGATAATTTTGATGGCAATGGGAATAAATCTGTTTCTCCTCCTAATCAAAACCTTCAAATCTATACCAATCCTTTACCTACACATGATACTAATAC
>MU224839.1:727458-759625 GCA_018584345.1 Thuja plicata | reverse complement strand
CAAAAACAAACTAAGGATAAGTGACCTAGGGAACTTTTAATTACCTTTGATGATTCTGAAACAATTAAGGCTCCTGATGGTCCCCTTTATATCTATGCTAGGATTGCTAAGATACCTACTCGTGGTTTTCTAGTTGATTCCACATCTTTAATCAATGTCATTACTAAGGAAAATATTTTTATGAAAGTCTTACAACATGAATTTTATGACTCATCTGATGCATGGATCCAAACTTGTAATGGCTTTCTTTATCCTGCACTTGGTTCTATTAGCTTATCAGTCAAACTTTGTGGTAAGGTTATACATACTACCTTCATCATTATTCCTACTTTTGATCAATTCCAAATCAAATTTGGTTTACCTTGGATAACTTCTATGCATGCTATTACTTCTCCCATTCATAAATGTCTTAAGTTCATGCATAATGAAGAAGTCAAAATGATTAATCATAGTTTGTTTCAACCTTCTAGGCCTAGAGATTGTGCTACTCTCGATTTTCTTTGGCCTTCATTACCTAACTCATGTCTGCCTCACCCTGATCATCTTTTTCTTTCATATCAAGCTTACAAACATCACAAAATAGCTGAGTTAAGTATGCCTTGGATTGATTCCAACCGTGGTCTTTTGCCTACTCCTGCAATATCTCCTTTATCTATTGCTAATAATAAGATTGATCAAACTTTTACTCTTCCATTAAAACCTATTGAGAACTCTCCTATAGAACCTATGAAGGAACCTGTAGTTATTCCTCCTAGTTCTCAACATGTGCCCAATAAAGTTAAATGTAACAAATCTGCTAATGAATGTCGTAAGAAGTGTAGAGCTAATGCTAGAGCCCGTGCTTCTATAATTCAAAATTCATTACCTACCTTTGATCAACCTATGCCCGATGCATTGGATGTTAATATTCATGATGTTAAGATGAATGAGTATGATGATCCTATTCACATCTTGGATCCTATTTCAATCAACCTTGAGGAGGAGGACACTCTCGATGATCCTATTGATCCTAGTGATGAATATGAGACTATTGATCTTGATAATGATTTACCTCATATGCTTTGAAACAATTAACAATTACACCTAGTAATGAGCATCGTGATTCTCAAGAGGATCCTTATTTGGAACTGGCTATCATTCCTACTATATTGGATATAGTCCCTCTTTCGAGTTGCCCACCTACCCTAAATAACATAAGCCAAGATGGGGAGGGTTGACAACATGCTTGATTGGCTCATCCTTTATGGTAGCCCTTTTTGTGTTTGTATGTTGTAATGTGCTCCCCTGTAATGTGTTTTTCTAAATGTTTGTTAGATTCTTTTATACGACCCTTGTTACTTTGTTGGTATAAGGTGATAAAGGAATCAAAATTGTTATTCAAATCATCTATATGTATCTAAATTCTTCTATATGTTGTTTCATGCTATGTTGTACATGTGCTATGGTTCGTAACTATGTTCCTTGTATAATCTTCTTGGATTTGCGACATGGTAGCACTAATTCTTTTTGCTCTCCATATTGTGGTCCGAAAAGATTCCTCTTCGTAAATTCTTAAGTTTCTTTCCTCCTTTGTGATTGTAGTTCTACTTTCTATGGGGAATGATGTCAATTCATTTGCAATAATATTATATTTCTATGTACATGTTATCTTATGATCATACTAACCCCACATTAGGTAGATCCCTTTTGTGTTCTTATGTATGTTTATGTTTTATTTCCCTTGATTTGTCTTCCTTTGGGGGCATCTCACAGTGGAAACGTAATCCGTAGAGTTGCTGATGTTTCTGTTAAAACCATTGCTCCTGTTAAAGTGTTAGCAATGACTTTAACATGGGGGCATACACTCTACTCACTTTTTGTACACACACGCGTTCAAAATAGTTTCCAAGATATACAAAATTTTCCCTTTATGGATTAAAAGAAACTAATCCTTAAAGCATGGTCACGCATTTTTGTTTTTTTTAGGATCCCTTGATCCCTCCAGTTTAAATTTACACGGATCTCTTGATCCTGCCAGTTTTCAATTTACAATGATTTGATCCCTTTAAGAATGGATCTCATTGATAGGTTGACTAGTGAGTAGCTACATTCACTAGGCAGTTCAATTCCATCTTTCTAGTTACACTTTTTGTGTGGTTCACAATAAGACATAAGTTCTCATTGGGCGAGATAATCACACCCTTTTCTCTCTCTACTTAACTAAGTGATTTCTCTCTTATCAAGACCTTAGGGTTGATAAAGAATTAGGTCCCTTGGGGTCTTGAGGGTTTCTTTATCCCTTTTGGATTCAATAAGATTGTCTTTTCTGTATATTCTCCTTTACCAAGAGTTTGTGTTGAACTCATACTCTTGCTAAAGTGGGGGCTAAATGTATAGTCGAAAAATGGAAGCACTTCCATTGTAGATTTGTTTAGCCTTTTGAGTAAGTGGTTTGGGGTCATGGCAAGCTCCTTGAATGGGTTCCTGATCTTGACATGGCTTCCTCCCTATTTTGTCCCTCTTTCCACTCATGTTTTGCCTGATTTTTGCATTCTGGACTGCAGACTGGTGATTCTGGGCTTCAGGGTCAGGGTTGACCTTTTAGGTCTATGTCGACCTTGACCCTGACCTAGATCAGGGTTGACCTCGACCTTGACCCAGGGTTAAGATCCCAGGGTCTCACAACTTTTGGAGGTCGACCTTTGCAAAAAGTTTTTCCTGCTTCTGGGTCAGCTGTTTCAGGTTCCAAAGTGTTGATTCCTAAATTATATTTAATATAGGTCCTCTCCTAGAGGTAAAGGCTTTAATGGGAATTTAATCCTCCTATGTAGGCCTACTTAGAAGATTGTACCCTAATTTCATATAAAAGGGGAGCTTTCTCTCTCATTTTATCTAAGTCTTCTAAGAATCAAGAAGTGATACTAAGTTCTCTATTGAAGCCTATGCATCCTTGAGAAATTGAGAAACATCATCAAGCAAGAAATCAAGAAAGCAAGAATTCATTCATTCAAGTATCCATTTCATGAAGGAGATCCATTGGAGGCCATTGAAGGAGTGAAGGTGCATAGTGCCCTTTTGGTGATCTCTCCATCCACCTTCTTCCAAGCCTATTCCAAATTCAAGAACCCATTCAAGAATTGGTGTTGGAGATCTATAAGCAAGAGATTGAAGACATCCTACCTTTCTACATTCCACATTTTGAGGTGTACTTATGGATTCAAGGATTCACATCTGCTGCAGGGATCTTTTCAAGCAAGGTGAATTTATGCATTTACTTTGTCCATTTTTGCAATTTCAATTTCATATATTTGAGGTTAATTCCAAAACTAGGGTTTAACCAAGGCAAATCCCTCCCCCACAACAAAAAATCTCCTTTTTCTTGCAAGTATAGGTGTAGAATAGCTGATTTGAGACCAGATCTAGGTACCCTTTTTGGCTTTCTTTCAGACGGTGTGAACAAAATTTCTATCAAACCTGTGTAGGTTAGGGTCGACATTATTGGGTCAGGGTTGACATTTATGGGTCAAGGTCAACCTTTTTCATAAGAAGACATCTGAATGGAAAAGTATTTCTGGGTTTTGTTTGTCTCTGCATTCTGGTTTGGGATCAACTGTCAGTTTTTCTAGAAATAGTCTATAGACCTTAGAAAATAGCATTCTTTGATCTGTAATATTTTAAGGTTAGTGCATTTCTCCTACTTCTTCAATTACTGTCATATATCATTTTCATACTTATATTTAACAAAATTTAAGGTATCTCCTTTGTTATTCTCCTTTCCAAATAGTTGATTCATTTGTGCATTAGCCCTTCCTTGGGGTTGATCAACTTGGATCTCCCATTTGAGGGTAAAAAGGAACATCTTATCTTCTCCTTAATCACAATTGCAATACTTAATCAATACAATTCAATTAAGGTTAAGGGATTCAATACATTCTAGGAAACTTAAAGGAAAATTTACACATCAATGCATTACATTCCAAGATAATCAATCAATCCTTCTTAATACATGATATATTCTTAATAAACATACCTCTATTTCGATCCCCCTTTTACATTTCTATAAGATAGGACATAAATTTATTACCTTACATTTTAGTAACATCTATTTTTTATGTTACACTAGTTGTCACTTTTTCTTTCAAGGTCTTAACTAGTTCCTTGCATACCTCACCCCTGAGGACAAGTCTGGAGTACGTGGCCTGGAGGGAATCATACACTTTGTCTCCCAAAATTTTGGACTCTGTGGTGAGTTCTTTGCCTATGTTTTGGATTTCTTCCAGTTCAGCCTTCCATTTTTCATACTTCGCTAGATCTTGCTCCCATATAATAGCGGAGCCCTTTGCCTGATTGAGAAGAACATCAACCCAATAAAGGTCTTGGAGGGACGTCGCTAGAAATTTTCTCATGGCGGCCACTTGCTCGGTGGCCCACCCATCTACAACTTGTGCTTTTATTTTCATGATTTGTAGAGAGTCCACATTACCTTGTGCAAGCGACAATCTAGAGGAAGGGGTTTCAAGGTGTACCTCAGACAAGGGCTGTGAAAGTTCTGCCAGAAGCATGAGGAGATTGGCATTTGTTTCTCTTTCCTCCTTTAGCTTTTGGCCTTGCTTGATTTACCTGGCTTCTATCACCTTGGTGGCTTCTTTCAGTAGATCCAGCTCACCCTATTTATCTCTCTCCCCCAATGCAACTTCTGTTATATTATAATCCTTGGGCCTTATGGCCACTGCCTTTGCATCTGGTGGGGGTGTTATGATAGTTGCAACTATGCTACCCATCAGACTAGTCCGGAGGATATGAATGATCCGTGCCTTCTTGGGCTTCTTGGCCTCTACATTCTTGGCCATCATTTTGACCAATGAGAGTTTGGCACTATATATCACCATTGGGGATTTTCTTTTCTTTGATTCCACTGGCCATTGGGGTAGCTGGGGCATCTTTGAAGTTAGCACCTGCTCATCCAGATTCCTTTCAGAATCTGGCAGTGCGTTCCCAAAATGTACATTGTCTTCAGGCTCTTTTTCCAACTCTCGCTCTGGTTCCTCTTTCTCTTGTTCCTTCTCTTTTTCCTATTCTCTGTAACCTTCAATGTTTTCTGCCATACTGGCATCTTCGATGGTACTATCTGAAACCTTTTCTCCAGTCTCAATATCATCTGTATTTCTAGTGACCTCTTCGTCCCTCCCAATGTCAGTTGTTTCTGTATTTTCATTAACTAGGACTTCCTGATCAACCTATTGTTGTTTCTCTTGGGCCTCATTGGCCTCAACTGTTAAAATGTTCTCTTCCATCCTAGCATCCTTCAGAGGTGGGTGAGGTCTCTGGCTAAAATTCAACAAGGTAGCCGCCGTTACTACCTCACCAAATGTACCCCGATGAACATGATCCCCTAGAGTGACCAAAGGAATTTGGGGCATGATGATCAGGGGTATGGTTGTTCCTATGGGTCTAGTTCCCTGACCATTGGTTTCTCATCTATGTGTTGCCTTGATTTATCTTTGGTCTCTTGGACCAGTACTTTCTCTTTCTTAGGCCCCGTTTGCATTTCTTCCCGAGTCTCTTTCTCTGATGTATCTTTCTCTTCGGGGATTTGTTTTTCCATGAGGGCCTCTTCTTTGTCCTAAGCTACAATCTCCTCCACTGCATGATCTATACCCTGTTGAATTTCCATGAGTTCCTCCATCAAGAAGGTGTCGTCAAAATTGTCATGTGGGGGCAAGGATTTTGAAATATCCTCTAGTTTGGGAGAGTCTGAACTAACATCCACCGGGGGCGCATCTGGCATTCTAGGACTGGTGATTGAGCTTGGCATAGGGGTCGCCTTCTTCTTCTTCTTATTTCTTATCAATGGAGCCCTAGTGTCCAAAATATTAGCAGACTCCACCTCAGCAAAAGTTTGCTTGCTCATCATGGCTGCCAACAATGGGGATCCCACCAGGGGAATAGATGCCATTGGAGCTACATGGAGGCCAGAGGATACCTGCATGCTTATTTGTTGATTGGTTAGCTTTGCTGACTCCATCTGTTGATGCAACTGTGCCATTAGAAGGGTGGGAACTTGTGGAGGCACTTTGAGAATTGGGGCACCCTCTTCCTCTTTTCCTTTGCTTATGCTGGGTTTAGCAGCCACAGACGATGAAAAAGGTTCAGTGTTGGCTAAAGAGGGAATGGCTTGCAAGATTGTTGGTTTCTTTCAGGCACTCTTTGGGCATGCTCGGGAAAAATACTGGTAGCTTGCCTCTATAATGGGGTGACATACCCCCTCAATTATCAAGTCCTCAGGGGTGGCCCAATCCACTAGAGGAAGATCTAACTTATCCAGCCCTTGTCCCTTATATGCTGGATCTTACAATGGCCCATCATCCTTGAAATCCTTTGGGAAAGTCTTAAGGTCGAGTGCTTTCATGAGTCCTTTTCTCATCCGTGTGTGCTGTCAGGCTCAAAGATCAAAACTATCCAAGCAATCCACCCAGAAGTGTTCAATATCCTCTTCATGTGGTGGGGATTCCTGAGGTAGTGTTGTGGAAATCCTGCTGCAGGGATCATATTTTTTCTGGGCGTGGTGGAATTCCACCAGCCCAAGATTCTTTAACTCAATATTTGCCTCCTAGGCTATGACGAGGCTACATGTGTAATTTCTGCAAGAGAATGGGAATGAAACATTGATGACCTTCTTTAATGTGAAGAAGGCATGCAGATCCATCATCTGTTGGCAGAATTCCAAAAGAATAATTTTGTCCCCGCAATACTGGGGAAGAAGATGGGGCTTCCTGTTGAAGCCTGTCACCTGAATGTAGGTGTGATGTTGGAACTAAATAAAATACTGGCTGTAGGTACTGACCAGAGTCATCACTGCCTGTGATAGACAGAATCCAGAATCCTAAGTGAGTGTTAGAATATTTTGGTAAACAAAAGCATCATTTACCCGACAGAAGTTTGGGAAACTGTGTTCCCATTACACCTGGGGATAATGGTCCCATGGCACCATTTGGCCCAGCCCGTTCCCAAGATCTCCAACTGTTCCCAAACATGGAAAAGCTAGTCTTTGTTGTGCCAGTTCCCATAGCACGTATGACATCATATAAAATTTGGAATTCTAGGCCATGCTCTTTAGATGTTTGTCTATGTGGTTGGATATGAGGGCCACCCAGTTGAAAGTCTGACTATGAGTGGTGATACAGTACAGAAAGTAGTACATCCATGCCGAGAAATCCTAAGCATGGGGCAATTTGAAAATCCTGCATAGAAACACAATACCTACCAGGATGGGCTCTTTGAACTCCCCGTGGGGAATTTCCAACTTCATTCTTTTGAAGTCCCTCTTAGGGACTTTTAGCCAGTGGCTATTGATATGTTGCTGGGAAATAATCTCAGCACCCTCGAACTACTGCAAGGTCTGGAGTCTATTCCAGATAATGGATCCATTGAATTGTGGGATCCCAACCCCAAGGTGAAAGTTGTCACGTCCATGGTGACAATGATTGCAGGTTACTATAGCAGTCAGGGATCTGGAAGTAGGATGGTCCATGTCAGTGAATTGTACAGCATTGCCAATTAGAGTATCAACTCTGGTGATTGCACTGAACAGGGGAAATATGCCACCTTGATGATACCAAAGGTGGTGATCTGAATGGCCAGATTGTCTCCAGTGGCCCTTAGTTTATAAATGGCTTGAATCAAGCCTTGCATCTCTGCTCAAGGTCCAAGCCCGGTGTCCGTGATCTCTTTCACTTTGGAATCTATTTTTGATCCCACAAGGACACCATCTTTTCGGTACTTAGAGGTCAAGGGAAGCTTTGCCAATAACCTCTTGGCCTTAATCTTGGTGGCCGCTCAGGTGGAAGTGGTAGGTAGCTTTGGGCTGGAAGGAGGGGTGATTACTTCAGACATCTTTGATCAACTCATCCGCGACTTGCAAGACTGGAGAACTGTCAAAACATGATATATACACAAAATGTTAGAATTATGGGGAAACCGTCACCACCCTGCATTTGTTCAACAAGTGTTAGCATACATCAAAAGTCCTGGAATACTTGTAATAAACATAAATAAAATTATGGGGAAAATCAAACCAAATGACAAGGGGAAATGCAGGACAAGGATTTGTTTGGGTCCTGGAGCCCAGATAGTATTAGCCATTGCCGATGTTACCAGTAAGAAACTATACTCAGCTAATGAGGGTTGGCACATGGTCAGATGGAAGGAAACATAAAAGCATTAATGGTGACAAGTGGGATGACACAGGGAAAAATTAATGCCAGATGGGAGATGTTTTGAATGCCCACTTGTGGGAAATTAATCCCACCATTAAGGTGACGAGATGAAGGAGAGAAAAATCCACCATGGCTCAAACTAGCAAGGTGCCGAGTTTGAACTGTGGCAACCTTGTCTTGATAGACTCAGTCTCATTGATGAAAAAACATGACAGAGCGAGAGGGACTTGCGAACTCGAAAGGATATACAAGATATATACATGCATAAAATATAGAGGGCCAAGGGTTGAAACAAATATACATGAAATATATATTATTTACTAGTTTTACAAGTCTACAGAGCTAAACACATATATACATGAACCAGAGTAGAAAAATGTACATTATCTACACTAATCTACAGCTATGTAGAAGGTGGAAAACCCTCTCATAGAGCCAACTCATCAACGAGAAGCAAACCAAAAGCAAAACGTGAAAGGAAAACCAGCGAAAAACCAAAGAACGAAGGGAAACAAACAGAAAATGCAAAAAAAAACAACAAGAGAACCAGAAGACCTACTTGAAAACTGAAAAAATGGGCAAGGAAAGATCACACAAGGAGCACTCTTGTAACACGTTCTACCTTCAAACGACCATGAACAAGCACCTCGAAGTAGCTGGGAACAACCCACTAAGCACAGAGTAATCACTGTTTAATCGCTTAAGGATCACTCTAAATGCACAAGTGTTTAATCACAGTAACTGTAAAAGTGGTCAGTAATTTCCATTTATACTCATAGTAAAAGTAAGTTAACTCTGTCTCTGCAAACTTCAGAACAGACAAACCTTCGGGCTCTGGGCCCGAGGATTCCCTGCTACCATACCTTCTCACAGGAAAAAGACATTGCGGTGGAGAATCCCAGAGTCTGGAATCTGGTTCTGGAAAGAACACACTCTAGGACTGGGTCCCAGAGACACAAGAAAGTAGAACAAAAGAAAACAAACCCCATGGGAGAAAAGAAATGGAGAAGGCAAAGAAAAACAAAGAAAAGAAACAAGGCAAGAGCCAAAAAGTGAAAAGAGGGGACCCAACATTTTACACACAAAATGTAGGGACGGGTATGCAGGGAATAACACACTCCAAGAGCAGGTCTTAGAGGAAGAAAAATCAATAGGAAAAGAAAAATACAGATCCCAGGGAGGCAAAGGCCGGAGGAAAACAACAGGAAAAGGAACAAGACAAAAGCGAAAAGGGGGACCCAACATTTTTCCAAAAAAATGTAGGGATGGGTATGTAGGGCATAACAACTCCTACATTAATGAATTAATGGGAATGATTTACCTAAAGATATGGAAGATATGGAACAAGGCTATTAATATACATTCTCGATTGCTTCTTCATCAATTTCAATTTGTTTTTGTCTTTCAGCCTCGACCCTCAAATTTCAATTTTATCTGTAGTTTGAAGGTTTAGGTTTTTAGTTTAGGTAGAGATGGACATACCAATTAGGTTGAGAACTACATCCACTGATGAGAAAAATCCCTTTTTGGTCAAGATACTAGATGAAGTACTCACATCCATTTTCAAGGAAGTGGGCTCTTTTATTAACAATGTTGTGTTGATGGTGCTCGGCCATGAGTTCATTCGCAATGAGAAGATATACCACGTCAGCATGGACATTACATCCCATTTCCTGGCGTCTCTTCTTGACCTCGGAGGAGAGAAGGTAGACATGCTTATGTTGCTGTGGAATGTTTTCAAGGATCAATTTTTGGTGGATGACATCCAAGTCTTATCTTTGCAGAACCGGGGTTGGGTATCCCTTGGGTAGATGAAATTGAAAAGCTTATCCAGTGAGGCAATAATGTGGAAAGGCAACACTTCCTACTGAACCTTAATGAAAGGCAGTTGACACGACATCATAAGTGGGCATGGCTGGGGAGGGACTTCCTGTAGAAGTGGTTTCATGTCGACGACTTTGAGGAGACAGACTATAACTGGCTCGATGAATTCAGGGAGATTATCCTCAACAAATAATTCTTCTTAGATAGGGATGGAGATGAATACCCTTAGTGTTTATGTTCGTGAAATGGGTTTTTGAATTTTGTTTTGTTTTTTTGTTTGTTCTTATATGATCAAACCAATGCCCTTGTGGCAACAAATTTTGTAATTGTTTGGATACTTCCCATTTTGTGGGTAAACATACTTCCCATTTTGTAGGGGTTTACGGTGAGACTATAGTCTAAAGTTAAACTCTATAATTATAAAGTATATTATAATATTAGTGATGTAAATTTCTAAAATAATTAATAAAAATTTTGATGCTCGAATCTTAATAATTATTGTATTTTTCTATCTTCCTCCGAAAATGAGACACGTATCAGTGTGTGAGATAATAGATTATCTGCATAATATTATTTAATTGCAATTTTGTAAAGAAATCTAAAGACTTAATATTGTTTAATTGCAATTTTGGAAAGAAATCTAAAGACTTTACTTTTGATAAATAATAAATTATATGATCATTCATTATTGATATCATATAACATGAACCAAAAATATATAATAATGTTTAATGTATGTGTGTGATTTATTTAAGAGTATTAACTTAATTTTTCCATGTTAATGACAAATGTAATTATCATTATGTGTCATGTGTCTGATTGTGAATGTGAAATTGTAAAATTTTAAAGTATTTTATAAATAATGTTTAGTAATAAATTAATAAATAATTAGAGAGTTATCTATGATTGCAATATTTTAATTAGTTATTTTTATATTAGATAGTTTCAATATTTAATATTATTTAAATTTAATAAATTTTTGGCATATGGTGTTACATGTAACTGTATTTCTAGTGACCGTTGGATGAGCAGATATCAACAAGTACAGTGTATTTCTTGTTGAAAGGGAAAAGAAACCCCTTTTTTCAATCCTATTCTGAAATCACGACACGTGACCACTCACATAATCAGTGTCATCCGATAAATATAATTCAAAATAAATAAATGGGACCTGCCACACATGATAGTGACTGCCAGCGACCATTGGATGAGTAGAGACCAACGATGTATGATGTATTTCGGGCCAAAAGGGAAAATATTTCCCATTTTTAAAATCCTATTCTGAAATCACGACACGTGTACACTCATTCAATCCGATGACACATGACCATTCACACAATCGGTGTTATCCGATAAATATAATTCAAATTAAATAAATGGGACCTACCACAATTACAAATGATGGTGACTGCCACTGACAATTGGATGAGCAGAGATCAATGATGTTTGTTGTATTTTGGGAAATCCTATTCTAAAATACTGAAATGTGTACACTCATTCATTCGATGTCATTCGATGATGAGTGATGACCGAAATGCCGAAAGATAAAGGAAGATTAAAAGAAACCAGCAACCTTTGGATAAGCACAAATCAAGGACATGCGGTGTATTTCAAGCTGAAAGGGAAAAGAAACCCCATTTTTGCAAACCTATTCTGGAATCATGACATGTATACACTAAGCTAAGTTTAATTAAAATCATAATTGGAGTAAAAGAGTAACTTAACATTTAATAAGTAATAAGCTCAATTTGACCATAGACCAAATAATTAAGTGACATGTGTCCTAGTGACCTCAGATATCTGGAGAAGCAATAAAATTTAACATGAGTGATAGTAAAAGTTAACACGAGTGACGAGTCACGTCTGACAATTCAGTACTACTCACTATTGTACAATTTTAACCTAAGTTTTTTTATTTTTAGTTCTTACTAGTATACTGTATTGGAGATTTAGAAAGGGGTTATGACTTGTAGGTTGAGGATTGAGGAATGCAACAGAGTCTCTTAGCTCTCTGCCAACTCACAGTTTGCTCAAATTGAATCTTTGAGTAAAATCCTGAACACCCACGTCCCGCCCTTTAAGTTTTTCAAATCTAGACTTAGAGGTTTACTGTTTAGATTGTAGTCATAGAATTAGGGTTGAATTTTCAAACATGCCTGTAAATTGTAGTTGTCACCTGTGTAGAATTTTTTGAATTTTCATACAAGTCAATAGTAATACTAATATACAACGGTACACGATGGGAAAAAAAATACCAAGATTACATATAAAGGCCAAAGAAAGGAAACAAAGAAAATAGATTTCCACAAACTGGTTAAAACACCAGGCTTCACTAATGAATTCCATAATATTTTTGATCCTGTTATCCATGGAAATAAGGGAATCATGGAAATTAGACTTGCACTTGAAAATAAGTGGAAAGATCCAATGAAGGATTCAAAATTTTGTCCATTTAACAACACATTAAAGGCAAAGACAAATAAAATTGCACCATGGGTTATTGGGTCAGCATGCATTGCATTACCTCAAATATTCCCTTGTCCAGAAATTGTCATGCTCTGCACCCAAAATTATGGTAAAAATAGAAAAGCAATTGTGAATAAAAATACTCAGGAGGAAATTTTGTCAATAACAAAGACTAAATTTGCTAGTCTGTTGGACCTTATAGGGTTTGAAGCACAAAAATCAAACATGCACATTTGCATAGGAAACTTACCAGAGACTTACAAAAATATAGATGCAAAACATAAAGATTCATATAATAGAGGAATAACAAGCAGTTCTAGTCTGGATCCAGATCATAAGCCTCCTTATGATTATGATATTTTTGTGCAATGGGTTCAAGATAGTATTTCCTTGCTAGTATTTTGTTTGGAATTGGATAGTAATAAAGAAGTGGGTGCCAACATTCTTGAAATGATTTTTCATATTCATTGTGAAAAAGAACCAGTAAAATATAATTTTATTGAGCACACTATTCATTGCATGCAAGAACAATTGCTAATGATTAAAAGAGGTTCACAGAAGACATTTAGGCTCACAACCTACTTGTGCTATCTTCTTTTAGCAAAGCATCGTGCAATATTTTAGACAAACAAGCTTCAAAGTCAGGTCCAAAATGAAATATATGAATGGACACCTTAGTTAAGGATGAGTGATAACAGAAGGAACTATAAAAAATTTGTAGAATTATTTTTGGCACCAATGTATCATAAAATTATAGGCACTCTATTTCCTTGATTGCCTATGTGTTGTAGAGATTGCATTCAACTCAGAAGTCAAATACAATTGGCTGACTGGTACTTCATGGAAGACTACACTGTGTTAAGGTTTTACGGTTCAGTGGTAGAATCCTACAAACTTCCAATACATTATACAGAGAGGGTATTTGTATTGGAATATGTTTGACATATGGAGAGCACAGATGCACTCTTTAATAGTCAAAAAATGAAAATGATATTTCCTTCCTTGCCTTTCTCATTGGGAGGGTTCACATTTGAGAGAAGAGGATTCAAAGTGGTAGAGGTTTTTTTTTTTTTTTTTTTTCAGTTTTTCACTTTGTTGTTGATAGTCACTAGTAGTATGATCCACTAAACATAATTGGATCAAAGCTTAGAGTGAATGGGATCTCTGCAAGCAAATGTCAACATGAAAGTATGCCATTGATAGAAAAATTTAAAAACATGGAGTCTTGGGACAAGGTAAAAAAAAGAAATGGAAAAATATGCCGCTGAAAATAATATTTCAATACAGGAATTTTCATTACAAATTATTGCATTGCACAAGAAGAAAGTAAAAGTGCACTGAAAGACATCCTACAATTTCTACTAGCAAGCTTGTCAACCATCTACAAAATCTATTTCAAACAATATAAAACTTCAATGTAAAGATGATAATTGGACTGCAACCAAAATTAAAGATTTTTGGGAAATAAGGAAGAATCTCGGTGAGCCAAAGACCTTTGCAGATCTTTATGATCCAGATGAGGATGAAATATTTAGCAATTTGTGGAATTTGGAGAATCCTAGTCAAGCACATCCTAGTGATTATGATGATCAAGATACTAATTTTGATGGGTGGGATTCAGTGACAATTGCTACTGGAGTCAGTGCGTCCACAAAAGAAAAAAATGGCAAAGGGGCAAAGATGGTAGAAAAAATGGGTTTTCCAAGTAAGGGATTGTCTGGGTACCATAGGAGAATGGAATTGGTATCGAATTTCCACACCCTCTCTATGAAAATGTGGTAGGTGACCAATAATTGGAAGTTCATCAAAAAAAGGTACTACTCAGTCTCATACCCTTGCACCTTCATTTGTTCCAGCTTCAAATCCAGTTTCACCTTTGCCAAGCACTCAGATTCAATCTGAATCAAGTGCCACTACCACTGGTGAGGATGGCATGGGTAGTACTAGTGGTCCAAAAAGGACATTACAACTAGACACAAAATTAGTGGATCCCAGAGATCAAGGCAGTGTAAAGAAGCAAAAGGTTATGACAACAATGCCAATGGTGTATGTGACTGTGAGTCCAACAATTGTCACACCTTCAAGAAAAAACCCTCTGAATAGTCCAAATACTACACTTGTAATGGGTCAGGATGTTACTGCTACTAATCCTCACAATGCAATTATTAGAACCATAGGTGGAAGCTCGTACATAGCTGCAAGTTCTATTTCACCTTTCAAACATTCAATTATGTCAGAAAACCCTGATTTTTGTTAGAATGATTTTGTAACTAACTTTGAACAAAAAAAAAATAGGAATAAACAAAACACTAAGACATTGAAGAGGGATGCAGTTGCTACAGCTCATGATGCAAAACCTGCATCGAATAGGTTATTTCCCACATATGACCCAAAGAAAGAAATGATTGAGTTCATGGTTGTTATGCCCCCAACTAGAGATAAAAATCCACCAGAGAGTCAGATAGATCCAGATGAGTTTCAAGTTAGCACCCTCCAAATGGATTTATCAAAAATAAAAAATGTGGACAAGATAAATGTGTCAAAATTGACCAACCAAGTTGTCTATAGCTCAGTTATGAAGTTGGAGAGAGAGAATGGAAAGCTTCAGGGAAGAATAGAAAAGTTACAGGCAGACCTGGAAAATGAAAAGGCAAAGGAGAAAGCAGTAGATAACAAGTGCAAATAATTAGATAAAAGGATAAAAAATTCATCCTCTAAAGAAGCAATTGTTCAACAAGAACATATAGAGGTAGAACTGAAATTTGTGAGGGAAAAATTCAAAGAGAGCAATAAAAATATTGAGGATGAAAAAGCCTCTTTAGTAAATTTATACAAAAGTGTGGAGAGTGTGGTACAAGTAAACAATAAATTAAAGAGAGAATTGGAGGATGAGAGGGTAAATGCAAAATAGTGGGAAGAGAAAGAAAACCAGTGGGAAGAGGAAGCAAAGAAAATTAAAAAATAGAGTGAACACCAGTTGTCAGAATTGAGAGAAAAGCTAAAGAAGGCAAATAAGACAATTAAAACTAACAAAAACACCTTGAATGACCAAATGAAAAATACATTCAATAAAATTAAAAGAGACCTTTGGGGGAAAATAAAGGTGACTGGTGATAGGTTGTTTGATTGGTTTGAATTGAATGAAAGTCGTAGAGTTGTTTTTGGGAAGCTCAAAGAGCACATTGACAATAAAATTTTTTTTTGTCAGAGAGAGAAAACTGCAAAATAGATTTTGAATAAAATCAACGCAACCAATGACAGGCATTTGGCAAGCAAGGGAATTCATGACCATGCTCTTGTATCAATAAAAGAAACCTCTATCTTACAAAACAGTCAGAAACTAAAGGAAGTAGAGGAAACTCTTGCCTTATTTGAGATAAAGCTCACCAAGATGAATCAAACAACAACCAAAATGATAGGTCATGGTTTTCTGATTCCTTGTCCTAATAAATCATTAATGAATTTCATTTGAAAAGAAGCTTACAAAAAGGGGTTGGAGGAGACAATGAGGACTGATTTAGGCAAGCTTCCTCATGACACAACTCATGAAGGCATTGCAAACTGCATCAAACCATTGAAAAATTTGAATGTGGTATTGGAAGGATCATTGATTTCAAGTTAGTCTAACAAGTATGAGTGGCTAACAAGGTTGCAAGTCATCTTCTATAACTTGACAAATATTAACCTTCCAAACAATGCAGAATAGATATTATTAAACAAACTAGTACAATCATCTAATAAAAAATAGTATGCGAAAGTACTTTCAGTTTCAATCATCTCTATATTATTTATCTATTGGGTTGAATTGAGTTAAAAGTAACAAGTTTGAACTTTGTTTTTTTAATAGGATCATTGTAGCAGATGCTATAATTCTATTGCTAATTTACTATACCACCTTGTCAAATGCAGAAATGTACAATTGTAGAGATGTTGTACTGGCCTTGACTCTTCACATTAGGCAAATTGACCTGAAGCTATTGTTTCTCCCTTGTTTCTATAAAAGGGAATTCAATTTCATTTTCTAAGGGTAATGATTAATGAAATTGAAATAGGGTATTGACTCTTGAGTCATCATTCATTGTCAATTCACTTTTGCAAATAGAATCACATAGAGTTGTGTTCTACTTCTTACTACTATTAACGAATGAATTATTACATTGTGTCATATTTGTAAATAAATTAATGAGAATCTATATTTCTAAGAATTGTATCATATGAATTGCTATGTTTTCAAAAAACTAAAAAAAATCTTTAAGAATTGTACCATATGAGCTGAATAATGCAAAAGTAAACCATTATTAATTGTAGAATTCATGAGATTATCAACCACATTCATGTTTTTGAATTTTGACATTGGAATATGATATTATGCATGATTTATGAATGATGATGAGATACATAAAATGACAGTAGAATATAGAAAAAGGTTTAATAAATACCTAGGACCTGCTACTTCTACAAAGGTTTAAATTGCCACATCATCTCATTATCAGGATCCTCAAATTCATCACCATCAACTTCATAGCCTCCTTGGTTCTTCGATATGTTTTCTACACTCTGCATACCTCCGCTTAACTCAAGTTCAACTCTAGCATTACCAATACTAGTACATGAGTCAATGAAAGTTACATCATTGTCTTTGGCACTCCCACTTTGGTTTGAAATGTTTCCCAGCCCTCTTCTCTGACATTTATTCCTCCATAATTTCAGTGCCTTGTCGTAAGGAAAAGTATGAACTTCATACCTGGATGTATAGAACCTCAAGAAATTTTCCAAATTATTGTCTAGTTTGTTTCTTAGCTTTGACTTTAGGAACCCAAAAGCACTGAAAACTCTCTCATCCTCCATTGACCCCAATATCATGGTTAGACATAAATCAACAAGCTTAAAATTTTTTGATATTGAATCAATCAACATTTCGCTCTCAACTAGATATATTCAAAGCCTTGTTGTCGATCCATCTTCATGGGGGTTCTCCATAATATTATATTGTTCCCTCATTGTCTCTGAAAAATGGCCCGATTGTTCTCTCGAATGAGATTCATCTAAAATTCCATTTAGAGTTACTCCATTAAACTCTATGGTTTTGCAAAAATGATCTATCAAAGTTAGTAGCTTATTTTGATAATCCTTCAAATTGTTCATACTCCAATATCAAGGAAACACAATAGACATGGATTGAAGTAGTTTGACTAGAGGGAATCTTACTCTAATCTCTAAGGAAAGATCATAGGAAATGCACTTCATAGAAGCAGTTATAGACTCAATGATCTTGGTAAAGTCTTCCCTTTTAACACTTGATACTTGCTTCCTATTCTTCCTTCATGGTTCCTCAGACTCAACCCTGGCATAGTAGTACATTCGTATCTCAACTCCGCGTACTTCTACACATAACTCCCTGTTTATAATGATCTTTAAATAGTTGTCAGGATTGTCCAAATCTGTGATTTTAAGCCAGCTGACAAATTTTACGTCATCACATGATCGATAGAGATTATCTAGTGCCATGCATGTCAATTTACAAAGTGCAACATATTTTGCAATATACATTGCTCTTTGTTGGGCCCTTTTCATTATATTTCTCATTTCATCTAGTAGGGGGAGAAGACCTACTAACATTAAGAGTGTCTCTACATTAGTTAACCTTTGTAGCAGCTCAAGAAATTTGGGTAGCCCTGCTTCTTCATGACTTGAGTTCATTAGACCAAGCAATGATTGATATTCTGAAAACACTCGATGCACTGGTCCATCCAAAGAGATCCATCTAGTATCATTATCCTTCAAAATCTTGTTCCTGTCTGTTAGTCCTTTGGAAAAGTGTTGAAATTACCTCAATCATTTTGGATGTGGACAGAAGTATTGGTAGAGCTCTTTAATTAGAACTTCAATTTTTTGTACTTGACCATGATTGCTAACAACTCCAAAAGCTAGATTCATTCTTTGGGCCATGCAGTGAATGGGAGTAACCTAGGGTGCACAAGAAGATTATATCTTTGTGCAAAGACCACCCCTATGGCCTTGCATTACTAAATCTCCATCCACTCCAACACACACCAACTTATTGGAAATCATCATGTCATTTATACCTCCATATTCACTTAGAGATCTCTTTAGTAGTTCAAATTGATTTTTAGTTGTCGCATTATCCTTCATTTTAGCAACAGTTAGTAGATGAGGTTGGAGGGAAAAATTGTGTATAGTATAAACATGCATGCATACCCATGAAGTATTATCTATTGTTGTAACCTCGTCTAAAGACAATGAAATAAAATTTAACTCTTTAATTTTTGCCTTTAGATCCTCTTTTTCAACATCAGCAAGACAACTTGCCCATTCCCATCCACTATTTACTGACCAGTGACTGTTAGGATAGTTAGGAACTTTCAGAAAGTGTAATAAAGCACTCAATGATGGCTAGTCTATCATAGGACACCCTCTACTCAAAATATTAAAAACAACACTTAACTGAACAACTTTTCCCATTAGTTCTACTTCCAATGCTTTTCCAAAACAAGCTTCAATAGAGCCTTTAACTTAAGCAGTCTTTGTCTATATATTCAGATGAAATTCATATAATTTGGCATTCCTAACATGAAAAGATTCATCCTTTTTTTTCCATCTTATCACTGACTTTTCAACTCCATCTATGGTCTTCTTTTCGTAAACTTTACCCATATGCTTCTCTATGGTGTCAATTTTTAACTGCAACCTCTTTTCCTTCTTATTTATCTTGGTGCAAATCTTACATCTGCATTCTACTAGAGGCTGACCTTCAATTGGATTGTCGACTGGTTCAATGAATGGATACTTTGACACCCATTCTATTTGAAAATTCCCTCGACAACTCCCACTTCCAATCATTTTTTGAATTGTTTTTTCTTTTATTTTTTCCTACACCATCATCATCTCTTACATTATTAGTCTCATCCAAGTTGATTATATCATCATGGATACTCTGGGTATTTAACTGGAAATTCACTTCAAGTTCATCATGATCTGAGATATCAGGTTCACCTACTTCTTCAATATTTCATGTAGTTACAGGTTGTGAATCCTCAAAATCTACTTGTGATGAAGCAGCTTCCCAATTTTTGACAGAAACATTTCCAACACCACGACCAAAGTATGATGATATGGTTCTACATTTTGCTAGCCTCACTTTTCTTTCCCCACTTGCAGGAGCCTTACCCTTATTCTTGGTACCCTTATTTTTGTTCGACATCTCCATTCTCCAACGAATTCTACTGCAAAAAAAATGTTAAATTGTTAAAGAAATGACAATAGACTAAAATATATATAAATATGATTCTAGATTTACTGGCCCTAAAATCATGTCTAAGGTCTCCTTGGTCACCAGTGTTTTCTATCTGGTTACCACTAAATAATAATGAACTCAAAATTACAGAGTTGCAGAATAAGTATCACTTACCTTTGCCTCAAATTAAATTACAGTCGCTACTCACCAATGCTGTATGAAGTTGCACTCAACAGTCTAAAACTTTTCTATCGATTAAATGTTTTTATACTATCCTTATTTGGCAAATTCGGCGGGAGGTATTAGGTCAATGTATACAAATTTGGAAAAGCCCGCATAATTTTAATATATTTTTTGTTATTTGCGAGGCGATTATGGGTTGTCCAATACGAAGGTATGATTAATAAAGTTGGTGAATTTGGGTCAGGTTGAGACACACATCTATAAAATGCTAGGTGAATTTGGGGCTGCCTATAAATATATATGTATAAAACTATTGGCGAATATAGGTCATCCATTTGGGTCACATATAAATTATAGGCAAATTTTTTAGAATTTACGGGGACCAAAATTTAGATTCCATTGGTGATAATGTGTAAGAAAAGTAGAAAATTAAATAAGGTGATGGGCGATGGGCCCTAGAATCAGACCCAATATTAATAATTTTCTGGCGATAGGGTGAACCCAATATATGAAAAAAATCACCAATTCCCCGCTCGCTGACATGCGACATTCGCCAATTGGTGAATAATCACCACTAATGTTTTTGATGAATAAGACAAGAACGCGTAGGTATCTTAGCAATCCTAGCATAAATGTAGAGGGGACCATATAAAGCTTTAATGGTCTTAGAATCATCAAAGGTGATTGAGAGTTCCCTAGGTCTTTTATCCTTAGGTTGTTTTGAATGTTTAGATTGAGGTTTTGGTTTAGGTTGAGGTGGAACTTGAAGTTGAGGTTGAGATTGAGGCTAGTGTAGAGAGATAGGTTGAGGAAAAACAACATGCTCCACATGGTTTACAATGTGATTGAGATCATCCATCTTTGAATCATAAACAATGTCCACACAAGATGGCTGAATAATGGTATTAGTATCATGTGTAGGAAAAGGGTTTGTATATATTTTGAGGTTTTGATTAGGACAATAGAAAAATTTGTCCCCACTACCATCAAAATTATCAATAGATAAAGCATTAGAATCAATTAAATCTTGAACCTTATATTTTAGAGAATAATGCTTCTTAATATCATGGCCATTCTGACGATGGTATTGACAAAAGGATTTGGGATCAAAGGATTTTGATGCCATCATAGTAGGAAGAAGAGGTCGAATCTGAGGAAAAGTAATCATATTAGAAGTCAACAATTTACTCATAATAGAATGTAAAGATTCAGAAATAGGAGTAAATGTACGATTTAAATAGAAAGAAGTGGATGCAGAAGTGGCATTGGCGGATGCAACAACAACTTGATTAGAAATTGCATTTGCTTGTTTATTGATTTTGACATAATTTTTAGGCTTCTAAAACTTGTTGGGATTAGGAGCAACATCACTCTTATCAACTAGAACAGAAGCCATTGGAGTGTTTCTCTCAAATTGACTCGCTTGTAATTGATATTGATGAAGCACTGCACAAATTTGTTAAAAAGAGGTAAATTCAGTAAGCATAATCTTATCTCTAATATCCTTTTACAAATTTGAAATAAACATATGCTGAATATCAATATCAGGATTAGGATAAGAAATTTGAGCATACAAATGCTAAAATGTGCCAATAAATTCAGTCAATTTTTCTTTAGTATTGTGCTTACAATGAATCAAATCAGTTAAGGACACTTGCAGACCAATCTTATTTTGTAACTGTTAAATAAAGGTATTAGCAAGTTTTGGAAAAGAATCAATAGAATAAGGAGGCAAGGAACAATACCATTGCAAGGCCTTATCACGAAAGGTTCTAGCAAACAACTTGGCTAAAATCCTATGGTCATGAGCATAGTCACTGCAAAGGATTTGAAATGTTTTAACATGAGTGACAAGATCTCCCTTACCATTGTAATTCTCAAGACAAGGAATATCGGCTTGTTGAGGGATAGGAGAACAAATAATGTCTAGGGATAAAGGACTACCCATGTCACATGTAGGAATACTAAACTTGGATTGAGTTAAGGATGCAAGTTGTTGTAAAGAGGACACAGTTTGATCAAAACTAATGATGGTGGAATCATTACAAGAAATAGGAGGCATAGAAACATTAGGAACACTAGGAAAAGTGTAGGAAGCGGCGGGAATCGAGACACAACTAGTGGAACACTAGGAACCATAGTTGGAAGAGGATTGGAATATGTAAAAGGAACACTATGGTATGAAGGTTGTGAGGTAGGTAAAGACACCAGTGGAACATTCACAAGAAGAGATGGAAGTGGAATAGTTGAAGCTAGAGGATTAGAAAATGTAAGCGATGTAGTCACTAAAGGGGGAGTATAAGTAGGATTTTTAGGTAAAGGAACCAAAGAAGGTTCCACAATAGTGATAGGAGGAGTAAATCCTAAATCGTGAGCTTGTTGAGCTAAAGGTTTAACATTTAAATGCACAAGATGAGTAATACCATGCAATAGGTTAACACCTTGATCACTACCACGAAGGAATTTCTTAAGAGCCTCTATAGCTTGGATAGAATCTTGATTATGGTTTTCTTGAACAAGCAAATTTCCCATTTTATCAAGTTCAGTTGATAGTTTTAGGACTTGTTCAGGAGGAACTCTTAAAGCATCATCCTAATCATGAGATGAATGAGAAGAGTTATGCCCCGTATAAGGATTAGAATCATGAGTGATCAAATTATCATTCGGGATTCTAAGGAAAGGAGAGGAAGACTTGGGATCAAAGGAACCCATAAGTCTACGACTTCTTCTAACATAAAATATTATAGGTAGGACTAGAGCTAGTAAAGCTCATACACCAATCCAATGTAAATGCAAGAATATAAAAGAAGGCTAATCTAATATGCATGCAAGATCTAACATGAAATGTAAAAATAACACCAAAAAGAAAGAGTTGTCTATCACCAGTTCACCAAAATGTAGATGATATATATATATATGAAATGAATGGAATGGTTGTATAGGAAGAAATGATATTGATTGTGATTATGGAAAAGGATAAATATGGGGAGATATTTGTGATGATTTGGAAATGGTATTGAGGAGAAGAAAAGATTCTCTTCCTAGCCCCAAATTTTACAAAGGAAAGATCCACTTTGATCAACCATAAGAAAATGGTCAACGCACAAATGCATCAATCAATTAGAAAGAAGAAGAAAGAAGAAAGTCTTACAATCCTGAATAATGGATGAAGAATATGTAATGGAATTTATTGAAACCTTAATTTTAATGAATTGAAGACAAGTACTAACCTCAAAATATATCACATCTGGTAAAACCTATTTTCTGATGTTTGTGTTGTGTTTCGGGAAATTTTGCAACCAGATTTGGAACAGAAATGCAGAAACAGACAAAAACCAGAAATATTTTCCTTTTTTGAGTCATATAAACCTTGACCTCTTTGTCAAGGTGCAATTGTACCCCAAAATGTTGACCTTGACCTGCACTGCTCTGAAAAAAAAATTGTTCACGGATCCTAGAAGTTTTCCAAAAAGGGTATCCAAATATGCTCCTAAATTTGTTGTCTTGTACCTATACCTGCAAGAAAAAAGGTTTTTTTTTGGGGGGGGAGGGGTTTGCCTTGGTCAAACCCCGGCTTCAGAATTAACCTTAAAGTATAATTGAAATTGCATAAATAAACAAAGTAAATAAACAAATTCACCAAGTGCTTGTATAGAAACCCTTGTGGAGGATTCGAATCCTTGGATCCATAAGTAGGTATGTACCAAATGAATGTAGAATGTAGAATGTAGGACTTTTTAAATCAATTGCTTGTAGATATTCAACACCAATCTTGAATGGATCTTGGAATAGGAAGAGGCTTGCATGGATGTGGATGGAGAAATCTTCAACAAGAGGGCTCCATAGAGCTTGAATCCTTCAATGGCTACCAATGGATCTCCTTGATAAATGAAATGCTTGAATGTCTTTGAATGCTTGAATGCTTGAGAGTAGATGCTTTCTTAAATTGGTCATGCATAGGTTTGGATGGATGAAATTTATTCTTGCATCTTAGCTTACTTGTGATTTTCACTCTTAGAGCTTATCATTCTTGCTTACTTAGATAGTTAGAGAAAATGAGAGGAGAAGACTTCCTTATATACAAATCTAGGGCACAATATTCTAGAGAGGCCTACATAGGAGAATTAAATTCCAATTAGACTTATACCCTTATAAGTGGACCTATATTAAATATATTTTCAAGAGTCGTTGCCTCCAAGCCTGAAACAGCTGACCCAGAAGCGGGAATTAAATCTTTCTAAAGCCCGACATCTGGAAACCCCAAAAAATTGGAATTTGGACCCTGGGTTAGGATCAAGGTTGACTATGACCTAGGTCCAGGTTGAGGTCGTTCTTGACCCAGAAGGTTGACCTTGACCTTGAGGTCAAGGAACTCAGATTTTCAGATCAGGGTGCTAGAAATAGGCTGGAGAGAAGTGGAAAATGGGGCAGAACAGAGGGAAAATCCAGATCCAAGTTAGAGACTCATTCAAGGTGCTTGACATGACCCTAAACTACTTACTTAGAGGGATAAACTAGTCCAAAATGGAAGTGCTTCCATTTTATGACTATACACCTTTCATCTCAGCTAACTAGCCATGCACCTTTCATCTGACTTGCCATCCACATCAACGCTTGATGATGTGATGAAGGAGAAATAAAATCCCATCATGCCAAGGTAAAAGCACAAAGTTGTGTCATGTTTCAGGACCACTTATCAACACAACTAAATTTGTGTATTTCTAAATAAAAAATATTTTTTGTCAAACATATGGTCTATCTAGATTCATTCTAGCTAAGCTAGACAAGTGGTTAAACTTTCTCAATTGGGAATGTCTATTAAATACATATTTTATACCAATTACCAAAGAAATAAATTGTTTCAGAAAATTGATGTTTCAATAACCCCTACTCTTTTTAATGATATTTTAAAAAAAACAAAAAATACCCTTTTGTAGAGCTCAGAGTCAAGATTATTGTCATATAAAGTTTATAGTATTTCAATTGGATCTAATATATTATAATTTAAAAATACAAGTACATATTTTAACATTCAAGAAGATGTTGCTTCAAATAAATAAATAAATAGTAAATCATATCAAAAAAATTGAAAATTTATATTTAACACTAGAGGAGAGAGTCATCTTCAAGAATATGTAATTTTTATCTGAATGGTGTAGATTTGATAGGGGAAATTTGGTGGGAGATGAAAACTGTCGATTTTAGATAAGTTAAACTTTGAGCAGTTACAACGGAGGAAATATACATTGAAAACCAATCTTTCTTCTTTTCTACACTAGCTATAAATTTTATCTATAACATATTTTGAAATTGGAGGAAAAATAGATTATTTGCATATACTTTTTTGGTGGGAACTAGACCCCAGATTTTTAGCAGTTTTCAGCAATTGAACAATGGACTTCAAAAATTAAAAAACTATGTCAACTGTTGTTAAAAAAATTCAAAAATTATAGGCATAAACTTCATCCATTTTTACACATTTCATCTGTTTACATCATCCTCAAATTCTAAATACAAATGCCACTTTTTATGTCGTTAGAGTTGAATAGTTTGCATGTTGTGGTCCTTTTCCTTTACAAAAGTGTGACACAGATTTTTACTTTTACCCACCACTGCTTGCCACATCACAACCAAATCCTAAGAAAAAATCAATCTCATAGTAATGCGCTGAGACCGAAGGAAGAACTCAACGCGCCACTGCGTGCCAACTTGGATGACACAATGCATCTTGATAACGCACGGAGATACGAGAAACAATACACATCTTAACCAATAAATTATACATGTGCATTTATAAATGGGTTAAGTTTTCATGTAGGGGGAAAACACTCAGGCGCAAGGACTTAGGAAATACATGTCTGCAAGATATAAAAAATGAAATAACAGACCATAATAGGGGCAACTGACAATTGATGTAAACTTTAACAAAGGGGGTTGGTCAACCAACAAATGTTAACCCTTGAAACATAACCCTTCAAGATATTCAACCAGATAAACAAGTCAACACAAGAATACAAGCTAGCTCATATCACAATTGGCTCTACTCTGAACACGCTAATGAATTCAGTTGAGAGGTGGGGCTTAACTTTGTTTTTACATTTACAAGCAGAAAAATGACTTGGTTTCCATAAGTTTTTTCTTATTGAAAGTCTAAAAAGTAAGGACTAGTGCCACATTTACATGGTAACAAAGTCAAATATCATATGAACCCAACATTAATTGTGCATACTCTTCTAAATGTTAGTTCCTTACAAAAATGTTCAACTGCATCTAACCATGCACCATTATTATAGAATCGTTGTTATTTATTCAAACTTTTTCAACATATAAACATGAATTTAATCTTTTCCCTAATTTAATACCTTCAACTAATCAACTGTAACAATGAAATAATATGATCTACAACAATCATACATAATTACCACATTCATATAAGTTATTCAAGAAATAAATCTCTACTTTAGAGATATCCTGAATTACTCACACAATTGCTAACATAGAGCAATAGAGAAACCATAAATCCTTAATCCAATCTACAAGTTATATTTTCAATTAATTTGTTTAGAAGTATTCATACATTTCATTTAATACAAGACTGTAGAAGTATTCATACATTTGATTTATACATTTCATGTTAGTCATATTCAATAATCTTTTTATTTTGCTTTGTAATAATGATTTATTTTATTAATTATCTAGAAATATACATAAAAAAATCACAAAAGACATTAAATTTACTTCTAACCACCACCAAAAAGAAGCTTCTACACCCTAACTTTTACCCCAAACTGCACAAAAGATCAATTTAGTTGACTTCTCTATTAGATCAATAACTTGGTCATAAAACATAAATCAAGGATTGGACATCCAGACTGAGTACCTATATTACTTGGAGAGAAGGCTCATTCACTTTGACAAACCAGGGTGCATAAAATTGAAATGGGTCTACACAGTATGTGTACTAAGTTCCTACTAAGACCATGTTATCTCATAGCTGCAGGAAATCAAATGCTGAAAGGAAAAATGCTTGAAATGGAATTAATTCGAGTGCTTAATAGAATTCAGATGCTGAATTTAAACCTATGAAAATACTACAATAAAGTTAAGGATTTGCATACATGAACTACTATGTCTACCTTTGGCTATAGGAACAATCACAAGCAATCACTGCTAGTGGTTGCAGGAACAAACAAACTCCCAAACTTGCAAATGAAACTGAAAGAAACTACTACTAAAATAAAAAGGAGTTACTCACCAAGTGGGCCCCCTTGAGTGATTACGAGCTTGATTAAACACTTATTAAATCAAAACATAACTTCTTTATTCATACTTGCAAAAGGTACTAATTACAATTCATTGTTGAAAACAATTGAACTGTATTGAAAAATGGAAATGCTAATACATGAAATTATAATCTATCTATCTAAGAAAGATTTCGACGAAGTGCAACTTTTCATTCATAATAGAAAACTCAATAACTAACTAACCACTAAAAGATCAACACCAAAATAATAGGCGGATCATAATTATTGCGGCACTAGAAAGGACAAGAAAACTATCCACAAAATGAGGAACAACATACTTGTTCAACTACATAAAAGAGTAGATATAGCTTCCACTATCTCCTAGATTGATTCAACATTAGTAGAAACAATATGAATTGCTCCAATATATGAGTTGTGACCAGTTCATCAGTAGACTTCTTTAAATTTTGATCCTAGTTGAGCTTCATGGACTTGGATTTCAAAGGCATGACTTGTTTGAGTGCTATTTTCTAATCATTACTCCCTTTAATCTCTTTGCATCATAAATGTTAATAGGCACAACACATGTAGCACATAGATATTCATTCATTACCAGATTATCCATTCATTAATCCATAATTAAACACACACACACAAACACACACACAAGAGTGTCTACTACCCATAATAACTTAGATATAAAGTATAAATTCAAGGTTAATGAGTTTAAGTTTATCAAACTGTCCTCAAGAAACTAAGAACCATAGCTTATGAACAAACTATCAAGACCACCTATGAACAGGGCACACAAAACATGAAAAAGTGACATGATATCTATGCTAATACTTGATCTCATCACCATTTATAATAGTTCATCAACTATCAAAATTCCTCACTTCAAAAGAAGTATAGCTACTGTAACTACCCCTTATAACACTGCAAACCAAAAACCACTTAAGATTGAATTTTTTTAAAAATTCATAAAAACATCACTGAAACTTTTCACCTAGATTCTAGCAAGCGTATGAATTATCTTCAAAATATTGGCCGTCCATCATCCCATTGACATGATCATGCCCCAAAAACTCTTGTAATCCTTTGCCTTACCCTCATGGACCTCCTTGAAACCTTGTGAGCACTGCCTTGGCCTTTAGTGAGCCCTTCCCTATCCTTCAATTATTCTAATTCTTTTGCTACTTGCATAAGATCCAAAAAAAAACTTTAAGTGCATCCCATCCACACTTTTCTTTCTTGATTCAGTCATATCTCTTCTTCTCATCAATTATTTAGATGAATGGAATGTACCCTTCATCTCCTACATCACCCTCATCTTTAATCCCTTCACTGTAATCCATCCCCTTTCTTGGGAATTCCCACTCGATAGTGGAATCCAACCCAACCAAAAAATTTGGAAGAACTATCACCTCCATTATTCTCCTCATGTTTGGTGTTGATTCTTCGAATTGTAACCCCCATGCCAAAGTCATGGAGTACCCATCTATATTAGTTTTTTGTCTATTCCTTAGCTGATAATAAACGACACCCAAAATCAAACACACAATCTTTTTCAACCTTGGATCTTTGTAAAAAAATATGTGATCAAGCTGCTTCTTCATAACTAGGCCAACAAATGGATTATGCTATTTAGTTGCTCTCAATGTGAAATGAGTCGCTATCTCTAATACATCAAAAAACTTCTTGCACCCTTCACCAACACCTCTGTGCATAAATTGCTTCTTTAAAAGTGGTGCTAAACCATTTACGGTAATTAACTCACTATTTGTCAATTTATTAGATTAGACATGTGCACTAGATGCTAAAAATGGTTGCTTGAACAATCATTTCTTTATTCTCTAATTCTTCTCATCTTAATGAAAAGAAAATAAAAAACTGCCTAGGTAGTCTCTCAAGTATGATTATCATGCCATCAATTTGACATGCATAAATAAATAAATTTGGAACAGGAAACAACTCGAGTTTCATTCAGAGTCGTCGATACAAAGAAATCAACGGTACTCAATAAAGTTCAAAATCCTTCCCTTGATATCAGTAAATATTTGTCACTTCATATTATTATTGACACATCACCACCGATTGAACAGAAACAAAACCTTTCATCTTAGCTAACTATCCATCCACGTCACCACTCGATGACACGATGAAGGAGAAATGAACTCCCACCATGCCACATTTTTCCACATCACAACCAAATCCTAAGTACAAATAAATCTCTTCATAGCAAACTAAGACCAAAGGAATCTCTCAATTAGCCACTACATGCCAACCTGGATGACATGATGTAACTCAGTAATGTAGGGAGACAGTAGAAACATTACCCCTCTTAACTAACAAATTACACATGTGCATTTATAAATGGCTAAAGTTGTCATGTAGGGGGGAGACTGAGGTACAAGGACTTAGGAAATACATGGCCGCAAGATATAACAAATAAAATAATAAACCATAATAGGGGCAACCAATGAATGATGTAAACTTTAACAAAGGGGGTCAGTCAACCAACAAACGTTAACCCTTGAAACATAAAACTTCAAGAGCTTCAACTAGGTAAACAAGTCAATACAAGAATAGAAGATGGCTCATCTCATAATTGGATCTAATATAAAAATGTTGATGAATTTAGTTGATAGGTGGGGCTTAACTATTTTTTTACATTCATAGGGAGAAAATGACTTTGTTCTTTTTCTTATGAAAAGTCTAAACAATAAGGACCAGTGACACATATTCATGGTAACAGAGTCAAATATCATATGAACCCAACATTAATTGTGCATACACCTATAAATGTTAGTGCCTTCACAAACATTCAATTTTATCTAACCATACACCATTCTTATAGAATTGTTGCTATTTCTTCTAGTTGTTGTAACACATAAACATGAATTTAATATTTTCCGTAATTTAATACCATGTACTAATTAACTATAACATTGAAATAATATGCTCTACAAAAACATACATAATTACCAGATTCATATAAGTGATTTAGGAAATGTTTAAATCTCTAATTTAGAGATCTCTAAAATTATTCACACAATTGCTAACACAGAGCAATAGAGAAATCATAAATCCATAATTCAATTAGCAAATATTTTCAATTAATTTCTTTAGTAGTATTCATACATTTCGTTTAATACAAGACTCTTTCATTTCTATTTCTAAAAAATGTCCTATTACATAAACTATACTACTTATCCATGTACAAAGAATTTTCATAACTCATAAGATTGGCCTCGATATTCCTTTTATAGACACAAGGAATGTTGCAAGAAGTTACAGACCATATCTCATATATTCTATTACCAACCGCCACTAGTGAGTTAGAGATTACTATAAAAAGGAAAATAAGGGAATTTTGATAGTTATCCCTAACTTCAATAGGCCTACTCATTTTATAATGATGTTCAAACCACATATTTGAGCCTATCTAAGATCGTCAATAGGTAGAAAAAGTTCACTCCCAACAGATCCACTGCCTCAAAATATTAGAAGAATCACTAGTATTATATTTTATATATCATATTATTTTAACATTACATGTAGAGTTGTATATATAGAAATATTTGAAGAGGTCATGCCTAACATAAAAATTCTAATTAATCACCTTAGATTATACTCAGGAAGTCACTACTATTTTCCCCGAATCACCATAATGCATCTAACATGATTTAATCTCTTCCCTGAAGAAAACCCCCTTCCATGGGACCCCAGCCTAAGTAGTTATCTTACTCATCATGAAGGCTCATTTATTTATCAACCCAGGGATATGAATATAAAATGGGTCAACATTGTATGTGCACTAGGAGTCACTAGTAGTCATAATAACATAGAGATGAAAAGGAAATAGTACTGAAGGAAAATGCTTGAAAAAAAATAGCATGAGTACTAAACATGAATCAACAGCTAAATAGGACTAAAACAGATAACATAAATGTAGTTCTTAGAAAAAAAATATGAAGTTACTTTATTTCTCCTTGGCTGTAAGAACAGACAAAGAACAGAGTTCTAATGTCTACAGGAATAGACAAAGTACAGAGTTCCAATGGCTGCAGGAAAAGTCACAGAACAAAGTTCTCACCATAGCTTCTAGTTTCTTACTAAGAATGCAAATAATTTACCATCAAATCAACATCACAAAGTAAAACAATTTCATATTTATGGATTACTGTGCTCTCCAAACATTATGCTAACATCACTTAGACCAGTTCTTAACTTATAGGGAAACAAAGTAAAAAACTATAAGACACATCTAACTTTATGTTTAACTTCTTAGAGACACGAGATTAAGATTACTGAATATGCCTAAAATATATGTAATCCCACATTACCAATATTATCATCAGATTTATACCATACATACACTTGTTATATTTATCACCTCAGATTACACACATGAAATCACAATTGTTTTCCCCAAATCACTATAATGCATCTAAAGGGATTTAATCTCTTCCTTGAAGAAAACTAGTAAACAAATTATACATTCATGAAATTATAATGAAGACAAATTTGGCTATTATAGATAAACAAACTTATGTAACAGAGAGAAAATGGAGTAGGAGAAAATCTTCAAATGATATTTTCAATCAATTTCTTTAGAAGTATTCATACATTTCATTTAATGCATGACTTTGTCATTTCTATTTCTGTAAAAAGACCTATTACATAAACTATTATAATTTTCCCTGTACAAAGAATTTTTAGAACCCATAAGATTGGCCCTGATATTCCTTTTATAGACACAAGGAATGCAACAAGCTATAGGCCAGAGTATTCCTTTTATATTCTATTACCAACTGCCACTAGCTGATCATAGAATGTATTCTCCAAATGAAGGTTGTTACCTCTATTTTTGTCCTTGAGGCCCCGTTTGTTTGCAGGAATTGGAAGTGACACTTCCCGGTTTTGGGAGTGACACTTCTCGTTTTTGCAAATCCGCTGTTTGTTTCTCTAAATTGCAATTCTGGATTTGTCAAGTAAAA